>VZTE01005134.1:1508005-1586413 GCA_013397775.1 Eulacestoma nigropectus | reverse complement strand
GTGCCCGTCCCGCCCCCCGCGGCTCCGCGGGGGCGGGTAGGGCAGGGCCGGGCCGGCGGGGCATCGGGGCGAGCCGGCAGGTGGCAAATGTAGCGTCTCAGGGGCGCTACATTTCAGGGATGCCGCTGCGCCGGCATGAGCGCTGTCAGCGCCGGCGGGGGCAGCCGCCGTGTCACCGCGCTGGCGCGGGCGAGCGGGGGCCGCAGCGGCCGGGGCGCCCTGCGGTGCCCGCCTGGGAATGACGGTGCCCGGGGCCGGTGGCGGATCCCCGCAGCCCCCCGGTTTCCCGAGGGATGAAGTTGTAGGCGGCTCCTTCCCGGCTGTAGTTGTCGGTGCCTCCCCGAGCTGGGGCGGCTTCGGCTGCCCCTGGCACCATGGCCGCCTCGGCGGGGACGGGGGCCGGGGCAGCGGGGCGGCGGCAGCCCCGTCCCGCGGGGGTGTCCCCGGTGGTACCGGTTATAGCCCAGCGCGGTCGCTCCGTGAATAACAACAGTGAGGCTGTGACAGATGCGCCAAATTACCGTCCCCGGAAAGGCAAGGCGAGGCGGTAGAAGCTACCGGAGGAAAATGCCGTATTATGTGCTAAATTTAGTGTCTGTGCGGCGTACCAAAAAGCCAGCCGTCACATTAGTTAGTGATTGCATTCGCGTAGTATTGCATTCTTAGCGAGCAGCGTAGGTTTGTTGTTGTTGTTTTTTTTTTGTTTGTTTGGTTGTTTTTTTTTTTTTTCCCCCTTAACGAGGAAAACGTCAAACTCTTGCTTCAGTTTTCTTTAAAATTATCAGGGCAAGGTCAGCATGCAGGGGTCTGGGCATTCACCTTAGCAGAGAATTTACATGTCTGAGAGTGTTTCAGAAGCACCTTTGGTTTCATGTGAAAGTAATTATTTTTTATTTAGTTAAGAGACCTATAATGTGTGGCCAAAATATTGACATGTAATTGTGTTTTTATGTTTACCATTCCCTAACACTGCTTTCAAAACATCAGTACCGTAAGTAATTCTACTTTACATTTATTTACAGTACTGGCATAAAGGATGTTTCCACTGTGAAGTTTGCAAAATGGCTCTGAACATGAATAACTACAAAGGATATGAAAAGAAACCTTATTGCAATGCGTAAGTATTGTAAATGTCAAGTCTTGCAGAAATGCACATGAAAAGAAAACCTGGCTGTGGATATTGTCAAATAAGTATTGTCGTGCTGTAAAAACTTAATCTAGAGAGAGTAGTGCAGTCTAGAGCAGTTCAGTATCTTTTCAGATGGGGTATTCTACTTGCACTGGTGTGATAGAAGATGAAAATGTTTGATTATGATGTGTTTAGGCAGTGTTTTCACATCAGATCTGAGGATACAGGTCTTTTCCTCCTAGAAAATGTTGGCTCTAGTGCTACAGACTAGATCTAACTCCTGCTACGTTCATTATTGGCATGCTGGATTACAGTTGTCCATTATGCAGCTCTCTATTCAAAGTTATGGACCTGATCAGCATTTTGTAATAAGAAAACAAAGTGCTTCTTGGTTGTGTAGTTTACCAGAGACAGTATCCTGTTAGAAATCACGACAGCCTGTTTTTAAAACTGTTAGTTTTTCACATATCTCAGATTTCTAAGCTAGATATTTACAAAAGCCTTGCTTCTACTGCTTCATGTTATTTTGCTATTCTCTTAGATTTTGATTAAGAAAAAGGATTAATTTTGGTTTGTTTATACTCTAGTACTATACTCATTCAACTTTTAGATTTTGTTGTGTGGATTTTGAAGAGTGCTTGGATATTTGGCTTGCAAATACTGTAAAAGAGCATTTGATACATGCAGGAAAAAGTTGCTTATTGTTCTCTGTACCATGCTTCTAAAATTTGCTAATTGCATTTCAGTGTGTTTTAATCTTTAGAAACCATTGTAATATGCTTTTTTAGAAGGATAGCTCTTAAGATTTTGGAATCAAATGTGATCTTATATGTTATTTGTATATTCTTGTTATTTTCACCTTTATCTACTTAGAACATGTTTTAAGAGACAATTTTGAAGCTATAGGCATGTTTTAATTTTTCTTTAGAAATATTCTTCTATACTCACCTTGAAATATTTGTTTGATGTTGAGATAGACAGTCCATGACTGGCCACAACAGAAAAATACGACGGCATATGGTCATTTCTTTCAGGCTAAAATTTGAATCCAGTCAGTGTCTAAAATACAAGTTTTGTTATAAATCTGCTATGCTGCTGAAACTTGAAACACCTGTTTCAGTGTGCACAGTTGTACTTAGATTGCTTTAGGAGCATATGGAGCTACATATGTAAGTTCCTAGCTTTCCTCAAAGTGCTCCACACAGTGTATGAGGGTGACATCAGACCTCTTGTAACAAAGTATGGTCTGTTGCCAGTGTCACGTGCTGTAGAGGGCTGTGTGGGAAGGGAGAGCCGTGCTCCAACAGGTGGTATGCTATGAGCTGAGACTAACCTCGAGCATTGGCCCTGGATGGGACTCTGCATGTGGTACTATTTGAGTTGAAGTACAGGCTTACATCCTTTACAGTAATTAAAACTCTGATAGGTGTCTTTTACCTATATTTTTGTGGTTAAATTTCAGTGATGATACTTTGGTTGCTTGATCTTTCTCATATAATCAGATACTTACTTGTACTTAGTTAGACTGTTTGTTTAAAAAATCTCCGCCATTGGAAAATTCAGGGTTTCCAAGCTGTGCGCATTTAACTTCTGTTGCAGGAGAGTTTTTCATACATGCAGTTATGGCTTGTGATGTGTTCTTCTGTTGATGTATGAGGGGGAGTAAGGATGATGGATGAATCTGTTATGTACCATTCAGGTGCTATTCTTCCTGGCAGTTGCTTTAATGAGCTTTGTGAGAGTGAGCCTTGAAAAAATTTTCTCTACCTTTGAAATGTCTCTTAAACCTGATGTATGAAATGGGAAGCAGCAATATAAAACCATTAAAGAATTGAGGTTTTTTTTTCCATTAAAGAAGACACAAAATGTAATGTATAATATCAACAATGTGCATTTTATTCTTAACTTTTAGTAAACTGAAGTTTGGTGGGTTTTTAGCCCTGCTTTTTTAAAGAGAAACCTTAATCATATAATGTAAATAACTTCAAGTGTTCTGTGGAACCACGAAGGGAAGACTAAGGCGTGCTTTGTGATTTCAACAAAGTTTAATATTCTTCAAAGGACTGCTAAGATGTTTTTGCAAAACTGTGTTTTGAAAATACATTTGGTTTAAATTTTGAGATAGAATTCTTGTACCTCAAAGGCTACTAATTTGCAAGGCAGCCACCATTACAGTATTTCAAATTATGATGTGTCTTATCCTGTTTTCATTAGTAAGAAGCGAATCCATTTTTATGTTAAATGCTGCTTGATCAAAAAATCTGTGAAGAAAAAAAAGTAAATTTACTCATACTAACGCCTACAAACATTTGACAAAGAGCAATTATTGCTAAACTGTTTGTTGAGGCCATCCATTGATAAGAGTGCAATTTGTAGATAAAAGTGAAGAAGTATGTATTAATTTGAATGGGAGAGGATACCATGAAGTTGTTCAACAGGTTTGGAAGCCATAGTTAATTTTACATGAGGACGAGTTGGAAAGCATGTATCTTTAATAATATCTGTATGTGCTTTGATAATTCACAGGTCAGATAAGTTTATTGAATATGTTTTGACCTTCAGTCTTAAAATAGTCCCCTCTTTCATTTCTTCAGGGGCTGAAATGAATGAATTTTGTTACTTTACTGGTAAAGATCAGAAATTATATAATTGTAAAACATAATTGTTTTTCTGTTAGTATAACAAAAAGATGCTCATCTGTGATTGTTCAAACTATATTTTTGGTGGAGAAGAGTCAAGTCAGACATATTAACAGGAACTAGCAAACCAAGAAGGAATGTATTGCGAAGTACTTTAATTCTGTGCCTATTAGAAAAGGGCAGAAATATTTGTAAATGCAGGATCCTGCCTTTTTTAAAGGCAAGTTTTTTGTTGGACATCTTGCCACATGTCCATCTAAATTATCATAAAATACAATTCATGAGGATGAGGATAGAGTTAGAGCTGTGTTGTTTAAAGAAAAGATTGCTGAGGAGAAACAAATATTTTCAAATACTGGAGTTCATACTCATGCAATGCTGAACAAGAAGTAATGGACTTTAAAGATATAGGTGTGAATAATTGGCTCCGAGTTGAGACTCTTACCAGCTCTCTTTCTAGTGATTCTATTATTTCCATTACCTATTTAATATTACATTTTAACAGGAAAGTCTTCAATACACAAAGCTAATAAAGTGATAAAGTGCAGATCCTTGCTTTCTAGGCAGGTTTGCAAGGGCGTTTCTGGACTATTTTCCAGTTGAAGATGAAGAATTTTAAATAGATTGTATACCTTCCTTGTGATAAAGAGGCACTGATACCAAAAGTAATGACTGGGCTACTGACACAGCTTTTGTAAATTGTGACCTACGTAAGATTTTACAACAAGGTTAAAGGGAAAACTTTGTCTCCATGTGTATGTGTGTGGTATGGCTTTGAAAAGAAGTGTCTTTGTATCACAGAGTTTTCACTCTATCTCCTTTAAACCTTTCAGTTCTCTTACTTGTAGAGAAAAGCTTGTACAACTTTGTTCTTTCCTCCCTCTCTTTTTTTATTGTTTACATAATTTGTCAACTGTTTGAGTCAAGATAGTTACTTCTGCTTGTTTGTGTAGTGCTTATATCTCAGCTGAGACCTCAGAGTAGTACTGTGCTGTAATAACTTACAGTATTGTGTTTCTCAATTTACTTGCATTCACATTTCATCTGAAAGGCCTCAGACACAACATCTTGTGGCTTGTAGGTGTACAGCATGTGGACATGCTGGGTTTGCCTTAACGACTTTAGTCTTGCCTTTTATTTGCAGTCTGCTTTAGGTATGCCATGTTGCTGGAGTGCTATCTGATTTTTGAAATAATGTTGATGAAATGAAGGGCTCAGACTTGTAGTCCAATTTTGCAGTTCAGCCAGGTGCTATGTATTGCCTGAAGCAGGTAAATGAGCCATTCTTTGTTTCTCTGAACGTGCATAAAAGTAGTAAAAGAAAGGTTAAGACAATTAAAATGTCTTCGGTAATCTGATTTATCAAATCACAGTGGCTTAATGCAGATCTGAACCCCTATTCCACCTTAATATCTGCAGACAGAGATTATTAAATACTTGTTTAATGTATATGGAAATGTCAAGAAGAAAAGTTGTTTTTATTGTCATTTGCAAACTCAGAGCTGACCCTTTCCAGCTGCAAATAACCAAGATGATGCAAGGAAAGGAACGGCATTTTGGCAACTAACCATTTGTGTTCTCAAGCTTGTTCAATGATTGAATCATGTAGGATGATTATATGGTAACTTATGCTTACGGATGTTCATATAAATTCTTCTTTTGACAGATTCACTAGACCAAAACAGAAGACTACTTTTTATGCAAAATGTGGAAGTTGAAATGCATATTTTTGGAATATGCTCTCTGCATTAGCTTCACCTGCTGATGCAAACAGACTTCCTGCATGTGTGAACACATCCAAGAGAGATGTACTTTTTAATTTCTGCAAGCCCAGCAGCTTCGGGTTCTGTAGATCTGATATACCCTCTTGCCAAAACAACCTCACTGTTGCAAAAAAATTCTTCTGAAATACTTAGTATCTAAAATTTTGCTAATTGCCTGTACATAGGGTGGTTTCATTCAAGTTTTTATTTATGACAGCCACCATATGGAATGATTACATAACTTAAATCTTAAATCTACTGTCATCAGTCTTAGTGTGGATCATTGATGTGAAGAAAAACTCATCATCACTTTATTTAATTTTTTTTCTAGATTGAATTTCTTTGTAACTTGTGCCAGTAGGAATTAGATGCGCAAATACATTTGAAATATTGTGATTTTGTTAGAAGTACTACAGCTTCAATGTGCAAGTGCAGTCAATCCCTACATTTTAGGATACTGTAGGGGAGGGGTAAAAAAAGTGAAAGTAATTTTGTATCAGCTTGGAAATGATAAGAACATGGTACAAATTTCTGGAGAGTCAGATGGTCTGGAAAGTGGACGCAGTTGCTTTTAATCAGTGGATGAATGTGGCTGTTAAGTGGAATCCATTGTCTTGAAAGGCAAACTTACGTATAGATGTTTGGTTTTAGCTGTGAAACATGAGTGTTTTTTCTTTTTTTTAGCAGTCAGAACATTTCGAGATGGTGACTAGGAGTGTGATGATATTATTCTTACTAAAAATAGCTTGCATTATCTTAGTTTTCTGTATTGATTTCAGCAGGTGGTTATTTCTCAATTTAAATATGTCAGGAAGAAAGAAAATTATGTAAGAAGCAGTGAGAATAATCCTGAAAACTGATGGGCTGACTTCTAAAGAGTTCCAGTAAAGAGAGTGCACAGAATAAACAGACTTTTAAAATTCTTCATTTTCAACTGGAAAATAGTCCAGAAACGCCCTTGCAAACCTGCCTAGAAAGCAAGGATCTGCACTTTATCACTTTATTAGCTTTGTGTATTGAAGACTTTCCTGTTAAAATGTAATATTAAATAGGTAATGGAAATAATAGAATCACTAGAAAGAGAGCTGGTAAGAGTCTCAACTCGGAGCCAATTATTCACACCTATATCTTTAAAGTCCATTACTTCTTGTTCAGCATTGCATGAGTATGAACTCCAGTATTTGAAAATATTTGTTTCTCCTCAGCAATCTTTTCTTTAAACAACACAGCTCTAACTCTATCCTCATCCTCATGAATTGTATTTTATGATAATTCTTGTTTTTCTACCTTCAGTTATTTCCATAGTGTATATATCTCATTTCAGTGCTCAGTGGAACATTACCAAAGCTGGTAGAACAACAAGAGTACTCATACATAATTTTTCTCCTAAATCCCAGTACAGTCTTTGCCTTTTATTTTTTTCTGTTGTAAAGCCCGAACTATTGTTAAGTCATATTCGGATTCTTGTGGGCTATGTTTTTATGCAGAATTGCAACCTCAGCAGTTGTTATTATCCATTATCTGAGCAGTTAATTGTTCTTGGCTAAGCACAGAATCTTCCACTTGGTTCTCATTGAACTAAATCTCCCTTTTTCCCCCAGGCTGCTTCTCCAATTTGTCAAGTTCATTTTATATTCTAATTTTGTTCTCTAATGTGCTTACAGCCCCCTCCTATCAACCTGTCAACCCTCCCACCAGAAAGCCTGTAAGCACATTGCAAATTTAATAAGTATAATCTTCATTTCATCGCCCAGGTTGCTACCTGAAGGCCTGGAAGGGTATTGGGAGCAGTATGTACCACCGTGGTGTGATGCAGCCTTCTCTTCTGTAGTGAGCAGTGATGAATAAGAGAAGTACTTTGTCTTCTCTGCCTCTTCATAGAGTGCTAGATCAAGCATTGAGTTCTGTGTGAGAAAAAGTAAAATTGTGAAATTGTGTAATCGTTGATATTTATGCAGACTCTGCTTAAATATAAGGGACAACTATAGTAAGAGGAAACATGCGTTCCTGCTGCTTGCTTCTGTGTTACCTTATTTGGTTAATTCAGTATTGAGTCCAAAGTACTATTGGTGGTGTCCAATAATGTAAAGTAAAGTAAAGCTGAGCCTATTTGCTGGAACAATTGAAGGAGCTTCTTAGGCAAAATATATTTCAGTCTCTGAAAGGTGCTTGATGCGTGTCTTTAAACTGTTCCAAGAAGGCACATTAACACACTTTGTCAGAGTTGCTGAATAACGTGCATGAGGCAGATGGTGGTTAGTTGTGAAGGAATTACTAAAGAATAATCATCACTGACACTCAGATCTTGGGAAGAGTTGGGCTGTTTTTTATTGCTGTGACTGCATCTGCTTAGTGGGATACAAACCCATTTCATGGGTTCTGTTTCAACATGTTAGATTGGCCACGTCCTGATTTCATTTTTGGTCAAGATCTGCATATATTAAATGCAAGGTGGGCGTGCAGGGAGAGGACTCTCTGAGCTCCAGCAGGTCCCTTGGTTTTCACTGTGGCACACTGGGGAGAACACCGTGGTGTCCTGCAGCTTAGTGCAGCCAGCCTGCTTCCCTGCTGGTCCAAGTGGAGTAGAAAAACGACCCCAAGGGACATGAGTTGTTACCTTTTTCTCTCAGAGCAGGTGAATTCTCAGATTTCATTGAGGCAGTTCTGTCATGTCTAGTTCCTGATGTGAGTACAGGGTCTGTGTTTGGAATTCACATTTTAATATTTTACCTGTAGGTAAAATACTGTTGTTGCCCCTGTTGTTGCTCCAAAGGGACAATTACAATTTAGTATTACTTAGGGTGTTGCTGAGATAAGTAAATAGAAAATATGCAAATGAATATAGTACATTTAATTTGATTTGATTGAAGACTGCACTAAAAATAGACATCTTTGTTGTGTGGAATACTGACCTGTTGCCAGTTGATGTCTTGGCTGAAGTAAATGTGTGTTTTTAATATATGTAATCATTGGTCATTGTGGATAGCAGATAATTTTTCCAAGGAAGAACACATGCATATCCTCAGCACCTTTAGCCATAGAAAATACTAAACATATATTCTCAGGGGACTGTGATTATTGAGACAGTTTCAGTAAGCAGGTTTTTCTTTGCTTGCTAGTATTTTAGCCACTCTTGATGCTTAAGATAATTCAGTTTTCTTACTGTTGCTTTCTGTACTCAGTCCTAAAGATTGATGAAGTTCATTTCATTATATTTACTAAAATACTAAGGCAACAGAACAAGAACCATAGATGAAATTTATGAAATTTTGTGATTCCATGCATAGCTTGAGCTTTGGAACCTGTTGTAGCAAGCCTGGGAAGTCTTGATGGTATGGTTTGATAACAGCTTTGTGATTTAACTGTTTCAGGTTTTAAATGTTCTAAACCATAGAAATTCCCATCATATCTGCCAAAGAACTTAAGAAAAGTATTTTCACCTGGCAGAATTTGAAGTTCTGTCTAGCTCTGCTAATGTTGCTGTTGGTAGCAAATTAACCTTGCTGTCCTGAAATGCTCTCTCTACTCTATAAAGCTTGAAGAAAAATAAGTGTATGCTGCGGTCTTTCATAAATTTTGAATTTTTTAAAGTTGGTGATGCCAATTGAGAAGGACAACATCATGTCAATCAGCTCAGTGTCAAGAAGCATGTTTTGCTGTTTACATACAACGTCAGTGAAAGCTTACTGTAATTATCCAGACAATGCACAATCTCGGCTGAGTGGTCAATTATTTTTATTTTATTTTAAAAATTTTGAATATTGTGGTGTGCTTATAGAAACTTGCTAAATTTAGGGATTGTAGAAGTTACACTGAGGGCAGTGTTTGGCTGTGTAATGTTAAAGTTCCTTGAAAAGGAGACAGTAGGCAGGACTCACAAGGGAAAATTTGCCCTTAGAAGAGGTAGGTGAAGTATTTGTTGAATAACTGGTCTGTCTCAAAATAAATGACACTAGCCAGTTCATGCTGCCTCTAGTTATGTCATCTCACATTGCAGCTTTTTGAAAAACAAAAACCCTGCAGTTAATTCTGCTTGATTTTCAGATCAATTAATTTCTTCTGTGTCTGCCTCCCTCTGTCTTCTGATGTTGGAGTAGATGTTACACGAGTTGGCCAAGCTATTTTCCCTTGCTTTCTCATAACGTTGCCTCTGTAATTTTCATTTGTACTAGGGGGAAAATCTGGATGATAAGTAGTGCAGAATTTTTAGTCTCTTGTATTTCCGCCTTGTCATCTCTCCTGCTTTCCTTCTCCAAAAACTCCTGTTCTTGGTTGTGCTACAGTTGTGTGGTGGTAGCTGATCCCATCACAGCTTAGTATGAGGAGGGCACAAAAATGTGCCATCAGTGTCACACTTGAGAGAAGACTACAGCAGCTTAGTTTTAAAAATGAAAATCTAATTGTAATTTGGCCAGTTGTCATTTAAGCATATATTGCAAAGACTTTTCTGGGAAGTGCGTAGTTACTCTTTAAAGAGGATTTCTAAAAATGTAAAACTGTATGGATACTAGACCTATTTCCTTCCTTGCTTCACAGTTTCAAAAATTCACACTATGTTTTTTCCCCTCTTAGGAGAGCAAATGTGTGGAGGTAGTCCATCATGTTCTTCCTCTCTAAATGGCAGCATTTTTCACACAGGTGTATTGGTGTAATGCCAGTTTCATAGATTTAAAAATAAAACCGTGCTGCATTTTAATTCAGTTATACCTCAGGTATTTTTTTTTAACTTGGCAAACTGAGTGGTGATAGCTGTTTTTGTTTTGTTCCAGTTTTACTCTGGAAGAATTCAATACTTGTAATGCAATTCCTTGTGACATGAGAAAACTAAATAGAAATACTTAGGGAAAAAATTAAAAGAAAAAATATGCTGATTTCAAACTTAATTAAAATGCAAGTGGCTAAGTTTGTGGAGGGGAAAAGTGGCAAGAGGAAATAAATTCACTAAATAAAAAAGCGTGGACTATTTCTGCTGAACAGTGTAGAATGGCATATATTCAGCACAGTGGGGTGTTATGTTGCATAGTATTGGTTGTGTATATCTGCAAATGCAAGAGGGAAGACATTTATGGCTGGATTTGCTCAGTCATACAAAAATAAAAGGGACCAGTATGAGGATTTCTAGCAGCAGAAGTGCTCAATAAGTGGTTGATCAGGAGATGATTAACACTGTTAGAACTGGCAGCATGCTTGGTGTGTTGCTGCTGTAAGAGAGGTGCCAGTACACGTTTTAAAGAACCTGCCTGGAAATACATATGTTGAAAAGCAAAGCTTCTTAGAGGACTTGGAGTTATAATTATGCTGTAACATAGGAAGGTCTGAGAGTTATATCTTGAAGTAGTTGGTAAGAATTTGTCAGGCTATCAAAAAACAGAGATGAAGCTTGTTATTAGCAAGCAGTTGAACATTATTAGCATTACTTGTTCATTGCTGATCATTAGCACAAAACTGTTAGGAGTAATGGATAAAGGTAAAACCAATCTGAAAGAAAAAATGGATCAGAATATATATTTAGAAGAATAATATTATCTGAAATATGACACCTCTAGTTAAGTTTCCCAGAATTTCTCATTTAACGGTGATAATGTCTGCTTAAACAAGGGGAAGAGTATGCATGCAGAGAAAGCAAGGATAGATGGGAAAGAGAAATAATTTATAAAAATGTTAGCTGAACTTTTCAGTTTAGCAATGGCAAACTATTTCTGAGATGGTTGCACTTTTGAGTCTTCAATTAGGAATGGGCTGCTATCATCATGAATCATGTCATGAGCTTTTGGATTATTTTGATCTGAAGATCAAAATGGAGATTAAACAGACATTTCATTACCTCACTCTTCATACTGCTTTGTTGCTTCTGTTATAGTTGTATCAGAAATGTTGGAAATCCATTTTAACAAGAATGGAAGGATAAAAAGGAAGACCAAGTAGATGAGCTTGGATTGAGTTAATAGTCAGTCTACTTCATGCCATGCTTCACCACACAGTCAGGTCTCAGTTCTTGCAGAATATTCACTCAGTCCGAGTTCCTTTAATTCTATCATTATTTTAATGATAAATGAATTTTCAGAATAGGAGACACTGTTGTTATATGAAATGTGACTCTGTTTATTGCCAGTGCAGGTACTGAAGACTTCATCCTGCTTTGAGGAGCATGCAGTGAAGTGATTGTTAGGAAGTTAGGAATTCATGAGAAATATCATGACAATTGGAAAAAATAAAGTTTCTCAGTTTTATGCCCCCTGAAAAATATTTCTGTACACTGAGCTAGGCTACCAGAGAGTGCCCCTAGAAAGATGAAAATCTTGAGGGGAAACTATGAAGTGCAGTGAGAGTCATGTGAAAATGAAAACAGCGCGTGATTAGTTTTTTTGATAGTCTAATTCAAGCAAGGGTATATTGTAAACATTCTCTTTTTTTTTTCCACTGAGATGAAGATGGATATTCTGACCAGTCATAATTTAGATTGGTGCTGTTAACATTTTTCATTTATCAATTATGAGTAACTTAGCATAGCCAAAGATTTACCTTTGGAATTTGTCTTGAAATGTAAGAGATCATTTGGTTCTATAGGCTACCAAGCTGCTTCAGTACCTATGGATATTTTTGTAAAACTTGAAAAACTTAGCCCTATTTATAAATAACTGTTTTCTCCACTAGTGACTTCAGGAAGTTTGAAAAGACATTCTGAAGTCTGAATACAAGCTGGTCAAGCTGTATATTTATTCCTGTGTTAAAGACCTTTCAGGATGACACTTGTCTTTGTGGAGCTGAGACTCAAAAGAGCAGCATTCAATTTCTTATAGTGTTTAAATGCTTAAGTTTCATGACCATGCTACTGCTGCTGTTTCAAGCCTCATTTGGCTCAGCAGCAGGAGTCTCTCTTACTGCCCAAAAGGCAATGACAGATTATGTCTCTTATGCAGAATAATACTGTGTATGCAATATATTAACAGGAGAAAAATATAAACTTGTTAGGCTGGGTATGGATGAGAAGGAGATTGTAATGTGCTTTTAGAAGTTGAAGGAAACAGGGTAAAAATGATTATTTTTCTCTAATTACTTACTTCACCCTGAGGAAAATGGCAGCTCCCCATTTTTCATAGCCTTCTCCATCCTGTCACTTCTGTTCTGAAGAGACATAGGCTCTGAAAGAATTAGTTTGGTGAGCAAACAGGCCCTTTTGTTTTCTTCTGCCATTTTTCTTTGTGCATTGGCAAAGCCACCTGGCTGCTTGGAGTCAGATCTCTCTAGGAGGTTTCTCATCTCCACTGCAGGCCTCCCGTGTGTGAGTAATTCAGCATCTGATGTGCTGTCACCATTGCCCCTGGTGTGGGACAGGTGTGTCTCCCTTGTTGCACTGTTTGTATACATGTTGGATATGCTATGTAAATGCTTAAGGGTCTCTTTGATGTGTATCTTCAGAAAGGCTGCTACCCAGGCAGTACTTCACAACTGGAGATAACAGATAACTAATACATACAGTTAATAGTAACTATAACAATTCATACCAAAGAAGTTGGAACTGGGCCTTCAGAAACAGACTTGTAACAGATCTTTGAAGCCGACAGTCTAGTAGATGAATGTTTTGTAGTAATAATTATTACTAATTAATTTTATGCCTGTTAGATTTTTTTTTTTCCAATGGAACAATTTCTTACTGGAAGATGTTTTGCATGAATTTGCCAGTTTCAACAATTTTTTTCCCCTGTAAGAATCTATATTTTATCTGTGTTGGTTTTATAGTAGCAGAATGCTTTCAGGGACAAAGTATTTAGTTTTGTCAGTTAAGGTTATTTTGGTTACATGTATTTCGCCAAAACAACTATTATGTAATTAATACAGACAATATTTCAATGTTTTCATATATTAATTTTATTATAGTTGTATTTTACATTTAGTGTTATGATGACAATTTACAAATAAGAACCTATGAATGTGGAAGCAGATAAAATACATTATTTTCAAGAGCATGGAGCTGTAATATAGTTGGGGTTCTTCCCTATAGCTTGTGAAGAATAGTCATTTTAAGAGAGAATGTTCTTTTCGGAGAAAAGTTCGATCGTAATTCTTGTCGAAAAAAACCAAGTTGTTTCTCAATCACACATAATATTAAGAATGGTGTGCATATTCATGCAACTGGATGTGAGAAACTCTGCTGCTTCTTGAGGTGTGGGAGAAAGATAAAAAAGAAGCTTGTGGTAGTGATGGCCCTGTGAAGCACTTTAACACACAGACTTTATAGCTGTTGTAGTCTCCATTTTTAATTTTCTTCTTCTTAAGCATGTTTTAAAAATTTTATTATGGCTTTATTAATAAATGTGTTGTTTCTTTTTTATATAGACTTGAATTAATATTTTGGGTTCTGCCCCCATTACTTTAATATATCAAGCAGTGTGTTAGAAAGACTGTCCACAACAACTATGTTAAATACTGCTCTGGAAAGCAGTCATGAGTCATCCAAACAATCCCAAGACTGTTAAAATGCTTACAAAGTCTTTCAGTATAGATCTAACTTATTTTGAATTTAATTTCTTACCTTCTGTGGTTTGTGTTTCCTATATGATTGTTCTAGAAGGTTTTGTCTCAAGCTCCAAAACTGATAGTGTATCTGCCAAAGTTTTTAGTTCTGCCATGAAGTTGTAAAATCAAACTTAGTCTTATAAACCAAGTGACATTTGGAACTCGATGTCTTCTGTACTCATATGTATGATGAATATATTGCTAGAATGGAGACCTTAAAAAAAGTAATTTAAAATTTAAGAAACATGTTTTTTTTCCATGAATGATGCTTCTTTTGCTATATGTTTTTGAGAGAAACCTTTAAGAAAAGAGGAACTCTCTTATTTGCACGCTTGGTTTTTATTACCCAAGAAAGAGATTAATTTAAAATTTGATTATATTACCAGGACTATTACAGTTGGGGTTATTTTAAATTTGTGTCCTTGGTGCTTTGTTGTTATTTCACAGTAACGTGACCAGTAATGTCTTTGTACATATTCCTATGCAACATAATTGCATAGCAACTGTGAGAGTTAAGGTTAAAATGATTGCTTTACTTTTCCTCACAACTGTATGCATGCCTACTTTCACATGAACCAATTTTTAAAAATTCCGGATTTGAAAAAGTACGAGTGTAAATGCAAAGCAAAAATTAATAAATTGTGTTGTTTTCCCATCTTTATTGTATATTAATTGAAATGTGATTATTCTGGAAAGAACGATATTGGTCATTTCAGTCTATATATTGCTTGCAATTTTTATTTTTGGCAGTTCAGGTCAATGAGAATTTAACAGTAACAGATTTTTTCTATCCCTATGTAACTTGTGAGAATGCTTATGTTAATTTTCAAGAATTATTCTTCTAGAAAAAAATAAGGTCAAAGAAGTAATCTGGCATTTTTCTTAAAGAAATTAACAGCACTGGAAACCTTCATGGCACCACTTCCTTATTGGCTAGAAAGCAGCTATATGAAAAAATAATCTGTTTTGGTTGTAGTAATTTAAGTAGTAAATGGGCAAGAGCTGGGAAACATTTAGAGCGCTACAGATAGTCAAGCACCTATCAATTTCCCCAAAGAAGCGATGGGATTATTTTTGAATAGGGGAAGCTTAATCACACCTTTTAGTATGTGGAAGATGCTGGATATGAAACCATTGGGTAACGTTAGAAATATACATCTGAGCTGAAAAGATTTTTCCATATGCTGCAATCTTCATGAACGCTGTACTAAGCAGAGCTTTGTAAACAATTCTGTTGATGCACAGGAATTAATCTCAGCTGTGTTAGCCTTGCAATAGAGATGGGTGAAAAGCAGAAAATGCTTTTAGTTCCCCCCAGAAAGTCACACCTTAAAAAAAGAATGCACTGAACACTCAAAAGGAAAAGATCCTCCAGAATCAGAACGTCATTTCTACTGTCATTTTAAAGTGACTTAAAGAGTACTATCATCCATTATATAATTTGTTTGTGGAGTGCCTGTTATTGTTGTAGTTGAATACTTTTTTACCCAGGGGATATTAGTTACATAAAGTTGATGGGCCTGTGTATTGTAAAACAATATATGTCTCTGATGCAGGGCTGGAATTCTTCATGTCCTGGACACTGTTTTGAGGACTGACCAGTAAAAGTGAAGACAAATAACTGAAACAGCCTTGCCATGAGTGTAGACTATTGAAGGAAGTTTGAAAGAATTAAATACTCAAAAATACCTTGTTAATGGTAGTATGGTGGTAGGGTTTTTTTCAGACACTGCATTGAAGGGGACCTTCTAAAAGGTAGATGTGCTTCTGCTGCTTGTGTCTCCGGAGCTGCTCTCATCACTGGGAAACAGAAGTGTACATGATGTCTCTGAAAAGTAACTGAAAAAAAAAATTGAAGTAGGCCACTAGCTACCCTATGTTCTCTTTTCTCAATAAGAGGGAGTAAGAAATACAGCCTTTTGTACTTTTTTGAATGTTCAATTTGTCACCCTTTTCCCAGCAGGAGAGATGTGCTCAATGGAATATCTTGTGGTTTGATTTCATTTGTGCTGTAAGCAGAGCAGATTTTATTGACCTTACAAGAAGATGCACACATTAGTGTAGTGGATTATGTAGTTAATTTATATTTTGACTGTCATGAAATATTAAGACTCAACCATTTTTCTAGGGCAAGAAATATATAAAGCAATGGGGAGAAAAGTACGTAGTGCATGGTACAGTGGCACAGAAAACTGGTGTATTAAAGTGCACTCTTGGTGAAAGATGAATGGGGAGGTAGAGAAATGTGCCATTCCAGCAAGGCTGGGGTATGGACAAAGTTGTCACTGCAGGAGAATTTAGAATGGGAAGGGCTCTACACATATTGTATGTTCTTTAAATGCTTAAAAGAGGCAGAAGAACTTAAAAGCCACAAATGAATAAAGCTGGCAAGTTTTCCTTTCTGCTTCATCCACACAGTTTGTTAAATGATTCTTCTTGCTCTGGTAGCAGAGAGCCTGCCAGGAGTGCATTAAGCATCGTGATTAATGTCTGTCACATGTTTTTTCTCTCATGTTCTCCTCAGCAGGTGGTGTGTATATGCAGTGCAGTTTTTTTTTTTTTTTTGGGTTAAAGAAAAACTCTGCAAAGATGCATATATGTGTAAAAGGAGGCAATGTCAAGTAAGTGGAACGTGCGCTTGGAGCAGAAAGGGCCTGTGATGTTCCTGAAAACTGGGCTGAACCAGGAATAAAGTGTCTCCACAAAGGTTCTGTCTCCATTGCAGCTGATTTCTGGTCTCGTTCTAGAGATGGCTTTTGAGCCAGAAGTAGTAAAATAAGAACCTTTCTCCCTTAAGATTGGGTTAACATTGGAGGCAGCCTGGGCTGTAGTGACCATACTCTGGTGAGTCTGGGACCTCAAGGAGCAAAGTCATGAACCTGAATTTTGGAATAGCAAACTTCCAGTTGTTGAAGGAGTTGGTGAATGAGATCCCCTGGGAAACTGTCATTAGGGACAAAGGAACTGACCGGAGCTGGCAAATCTTTAAGGCCACTTTCCTTAGAGTGCAAGAGCTCTCCATCCCAATGTGTAGGAAATCAGGCAAGGCAGGCTGGAAACTGGCATGGCTGAGCAAGGATCTGCTCCTCTCACTGAGGAGTAAGAAGGAAATGCAAAGCTAATGAAAGCAGGTCAGGTGACTTGTGGAGAGTATAGAAGGTATGGTTGGAACGTCTAGCGATGGGGTCTGGAAAGCCAAGGCACAGAAGGAACAGGACTCAGCAGTGGATGTGAAGAATAGCAAGAGGGGATTCTGTAAGTCAGAAAAGAAAGGGCAAGGATAACATATCTCTCCTGAAAAACGAGAAGGGAGAACTGACAGCAATGGATATGGAGAAAGCTGAGGTACTCAATGACTTTGCGTCAGTCTTCGCTGGTAGCCAGACTTCCCATATCACTCAAGTCTCTGAGCCTCCAGGCCAGCTACATCCTGAGCTGCATCGAAATTGGAGTGACCAACAGGTCCAGAGAGGTGATTCTCCCCCTCTACTCTACCCTTGTGAGACACCACCTGGAGTGCTACATCCAGCTCTGGGGTCCCCAGCACAAGAAGAACGTGGACCTGTTGGATCTAGTCCAGAGCAGGCAATGAAGATGATCAGAGTGGTGGAGCACCTTTCCTCTGATGTCAGGCTGAGAGACTCGGGGTCATTCAGCCAGGAGAAGGCTCTGGGGTGACCTCATTGGGGCCTTCCAGTACTTCAAGGGGATTTACAGAAAAAAGTGGAAGTGACTTTTTATGTGGGTAGATAGTGATAGGACAACAGGGAATGGTTTTAAAGGAGATATTTAGATTAGATGTTAGGATGAAATTCTTTATTCGTGGTGGTGAGGCACTGGAACAGGTCCAGAGAAGATGTGGATACCCCCTCCTTGGAAGTGTTCAAGGCCAGGTTGGATGGGGCCCACTGGATCAGCAGCCTCATCTAGTGTGTGGCATTCCTGTCTGTGGTGGGTGAGGGTTGCAACTAGATGATCTTTAAGGGTCCTTCCAACCCAAAGCATTCTGTAATTCTATGTTTAAATTTGGGTTGTGTTTTAAAATATTTAGTCACATTTATTATGAGGTCAGGTAACTTGAACTTTGAAACTCTGTGGGAAGGCAGGACTGACAGTGGCAGGAAAATTTCACATACAACAATCTCTTTTGCTTAGAGAGTATTCTGGTCTACTCTGTTGGAATTGGAGCTTACTCATGTTACTTGATAGGCCCATAGAATGTCTGAGTGCTGTAGTGATGGAGACATGCCTGCCAAGTGCAGCCAGTTATTAGAAGGGTGCTTATACTTCTGTATTTATGGCTGAAAAAAAGTGTCGTTTTTATATTGGAAGTACAATGAAAAAAATTTGATCATTGTATTACAGTATTCTTCTTTCACACTCTGTGAGTATGATATCTTCTCTTAAAAGGTTGTAGTAATGACTGTTAATAGATTATTTAAAGTAGTATGTTTTTGTATAGTCTGGATACTGTTAAATGGCAGAATGAAATGCATATGATGAATAACGAAATTAATTTGAAAAAGTTTTTCGTTATTTTATCTGAAAAATATACTGCGATTATTAGATCTTTGTAGGATTCATTGTATGGTGGAAATGCCTACAGCTGATATAAATAGATTTACATTTTCTATGTATCTAAACTATTTGAACAAACATAAATCTAAGCAGATGTTCTTCCTTTAGTATGAACACATTCTACTCTCTTTGGCTGTGTAATGTGAGGTTGTATTTGGGTACTGTTACCTTGGAATTTTAATCTCATTTAGACAAGGTCTTGGTTACAGTTGCTTAGTAACATGCTGTGGAAAACGGATTTGTTGATTTATGATAATATATCTACAATATCCTTATAATTAAAGATGTTGAAAGGAAAGCAAGTGCACAACATGGATGTGTATTCCAGCTGTGTGTACGTGTCTAATAGCTTCTGTTTTCACTGTGTGTCTTAAAATGAGTGTCTTTGTAGGGTTTGGTGTTTTATGTAACTCACTTGACTCACACCATTGTACCAGGTTTTGTGGTAGTTTCGGATAATGCTGTTTTACAGCATTTGTAGGTGAATCTGAAATCCTGGGATTTAGCAAATAACTTCCACTGGTCTGCAGTTCCAACATGGCAACTGTTTTCTCAGACTTGCATTGATATCAGGAATAATTGTGTGTGTGATAGAGAGAGGCTCATGTGCATGGTGTTACACTCACATTCCTAGGAGAGAGAAGTGTGTTAGAGATTAAGCATCATGAGACTTGTAAAACATCTTTTTTGACAGCTAAAGGAAATATCTAGAGAAGTGTTGACTGTTGCGTGTTGCATGTCTTCAAGTACTTACAATGACTGTATTTTAAGGTTTCTTGAAATGTTAAAGGTCTTTATTTCTTTGTAAACAGGGCTTACGATTTCTGTTTACCTCCTCTGCAATATATTACAGAAGAATTTAGAAACTGAGAAGTTTCTAGCACTAGGTAATTGTTTAAAACGCCTGTGAAAGCAAAAATTAAGCAAGGACCTCTGGGACAGATGGAGTGTTATTAAAATCCTGGAGCCTACTTTAATCACAGACCCAACCCCATGAAAAAATGCAAATTAATGTAACAAATTTATAAATAAACCAAACTAAATGTCTTGTATGATGAAGTCTGAATTTAGTCTCTTGTTCTGTATGCTTTAGAACATAAAACTGAAAACATTTAAATAACTGTGAGGCCAGATAACAGGAGGTTTTGTGCAGGGCAAAGCATATTTGTGTTATATAATGAAATAATAATAGTTTTGCCTCTCTGCCTACTGTATTTGCCTGTTTCCTTGTGAAATGAAGTTATTCAGGTTCCTATGGGCTGAGAAAATTTACAAAGACCCATACAAAATACATGTAATTTCTTCAGGTTTCTTTTGTATGTAATGCAAGAATGACGAGATTATTATTATTATTTTAGAAGTGCTGTTCACAGGCCTCAGTTGAATGTTTCGCTTCCTGCTTTCAAACGCTTGTAACCTTTTATGGTTGTTTCACTGTTATCGTATCCTTTGACTGGAAAAGTGTGGGTGGCATTTATCTTGCCTACCTTTGACATATCCCACACCGATGTACGTAAGCCAAAATCATTGTAATAGTCCTGTTTTTGTAGTTGGTGGAGAAATAAATGCTTGAAGATTTCAGTTCATCTGACTCACTTTATGATAGATGAAACAGACTTTATTCATCATTAATTATGTTAACTTAATCTTCATGAGTTGGCTCAGATACAAAAGCTTATCTTTCATGAAGTGAATCTTCTGTGAGAGAACCAGTTTATGATGGCTGTCTGTGGACAGCTGTCAGAACCAAGTATCTTAACTTTCTGGAGCTTATACCAACTCAGGTTTCCAGTTCTTTGGTGTTTCATAGGCACTCCAGCAAGTTGTTTGTGGGAGAGGAAAGATTTCAGTTGTTGCACTCCATTTTTAAGCCTGTTTTTGAGCTCTGCCTGTCAACTCTTTGCACACTGCATCCCTGCACCATTGCCTTCACATTCTTGTGTTATTCAAATCCACATCATAAATGTAAAAACAAAGCAAAAAAAACAACTACAAAAAAATCCAACATTTTGTATCTCAAAATATTTATCTCATGGTTTTAGAAGGAAAATACTTGTTGTTCCTTTTTTGGTGATCTCCTTCTGCATCTCGAGGCTGCACTTTTAAGAATGTGTTTGCAGTGGATCCCCACAATTCAATAAAGATAAGGACAGACAGGAGAAGGTCCAAAAGAGGGTCACAAAGATGAGCAAAGGGTAGGAGAAACTGCCCTTTGAGGAAAGATTGAAGGCATTAGTTATTTTCTTCCTGGAGAAGAGAAGACTCAAGGAACGCCTCATTGCAGTATTCCAGTACTTAAAGGTCAGCTACAGGGAGGCAGGAGGTTCTCTCTTTGCAAGGAACCACGTGAAGACAAGGGTACAGGTTGCATTGGGGGAACATTTATCTTGTCACAAGAAAGAATGTATTTATTTATCACAGTAAGAACATCCTCTCCAGAGATGTAGCAGAGTCTTCATCACTGGAGGTTTTCCAAATGCAATTAGACAGGAGGCTAGGTAATCTCACCGGGGATAGCTGTCCCATGAAAGGCTGATCTGGATGGTCTTTTGAGGTCTCTTCCAACCTGGGCTGTTCAGTGATTGTATGATAGATCTGAAATTTATGTTAGTATTGTCTTGGGTCTAACAACCAAGGGCAGTTGTGAATTCCTCAGGCATGGTTATGAGGAAAATTAGGCTAATTCAAACAATATATTTTCTATTGATTAGTTTATGGAGATTGGGTTTGTTATAAGTGCTCTTAAAACTGAGAGTGGAGGGCTTATTCAACTCATTTATGAATTTTGAGCTACACGTTAGACTTACATTTAAAAAAATATGTCATATAGCCTGAGGAAGAAAAAGTTTCACAGCAAATCAAAATTATTGCAAAAAGTCTGAATTTAGTCATATGCCTTTTTAAATCTTAGTAAGAAATATAGAGTAACTCAGCAATAAGCATCTCTGCTATTTAGAAAATATATTTCTAAATGCATCTCTTAAAAGCGAATTATATAGAATTGGATTGGTCTCTGAGACTACATGCAGAGGACAGTGAGGTAAAAGCTTTTATGACATCCAGAAATCCATGATGACACTGTATGGTAGGCTGTCCAATGAGCAGTGACCTTTTTCTTCCAAGACACAGGATCTCAGTCACTTAGGGTGCCCCTGCAGCCAGACAGCAAAGAAGGGCCATACTCTTTTATTTAAGATGTGATGGAGTGCTAGTTTATTTTTCCTTTTTTCCTCCAGTTTATTTTTGTTCTTTCAGAATGATTTGATTAATTGGTATTCAGTGTTTGGAAACCCTTTCTTATAGTCTTTCATTAAACAGAAAAATGAATTTGCTAAATCTAAGTCCGCAATTTATCTCTTCTCTCCAAGCTCTCTATTTGTTTTATAGTCTCCTGTGTGCTTTGTCTGTCTTTTAATTAAAAGGGAAGATGTACATATTCTTGGACAGAAGATCTATGTGCATGGAACTGTATACCTAGTAATTATTAAATTTATAGAATAAAGATCTGTCCTTAACTTTTTCACATATACAAATGCTATTTAATGAATTCTATTAAAATGTAACTTTATCTGTTAGCTTCTAAGCTCAAGGAAAAATTTTGCTGATGTTGGTGATAATTCTGTAGGCAATGAAAGCAGTACTTTCAGAATACTCTGCTGGTTAGTCATGAGCTTTTTTATTTACCAGGCTCTTGGAGGTGGTTGTTGGCATTAGGATGCTCATTAGTCAGGGCTGCAATGCCAGCGAATTCCCCTGACCACATGTCTGATAGCATAAAGCAGTGGCCGTGGCCTTGCAGTGGCTCAATCTACTGTAGATAGAAAAGGGGACCATATTGTGACACTGTCTGTACAAGGAACAGAATTCTCTCCTCTTTTTATCCAGGTTAATTTCTGCCCACAGCAAAGCATCATGCTGCCTTTCTGGCGGTATAATCACTCAGTTGGTAATGCAGTTTCCATCAAGCAAGTACCCACCTTGTTCTGTCTTTCAAGTGTTTACTTCCCAGTTGTGTTGAAACATGGAGGCTGCTTTCTGCAGTCACTTTCAGGTGTTTGCCTGGGCCTGCTGGATGACGTGCTCTTACAGCTTTTGAAAAAGCAAGATTCAAATAGCTGTTATCTTTAGGATTTTTTTTTTCCTGTTTGATTAACAAAGGTGAACAATGACTATTTTGAGGTAGGAAAAAAACTTTATAAATGTTTTAGAAATGCAGGTCCTTTTGCATTACCCTTAGATTTCATTTTACATCAGTACAGCTTGTCTTTGATATGAATAAAGTATTTTACTAAGAAAGAAACACTACCACAGAATGTTCCGTTTGGTTTGGTGGCTGATGTTATGGATCTGTTACTAAGTAATAACATGGAACTGTGTTCAGAGAGAAAGAGAAGTTCACAGTTGGCCCATGTATGGCTGTTGTCTGTGACTATTTTTGTTGTCACTCACCAAGTTTGATTAACAACTCACCAAGTTGTTGATTAACAAACTTCTGAAAAAACCTTGAGGCTGGTGAGCACAGTAATCTATAATCTGTCACGTTGAGAGAACCCACAGAAGTGTTTTCTTTGAAAGAAGATAAAATTCCTTATTTAAAAAGATTGTTTCTTAAGCATTTACAACTTAAACTCTTATATAGTCAGATATTTTAATTAATGAGAAAATAGTCCATTTGATTTATTGTTACTTGGTCTTTTTTGAGGGATTCTTTCCCTTCTCATTCAGCTGTGGAGCTAAATTTTGCATAAAATAGACATTTAATATTAAATTTCTGGCCTAGTTATAAATGTACCCATAATCTCATAAATATTATTCTGACATTATCTGTGAAGTGAAAGGGAAGTTATGAATATGCTTCTTATTCTATCTTTACAATACCTTATGTCTATATACACCTTATAATACTTTATAATACCTTTTACCTTCAGACTATAGATAAATTAGCATTTTCTTTTTTCATAGAACAGTTCCAATATAATGAAAAATTATAATTTATGGACATTTATGTTAGTTTACCTTGAATATTGATTAGATTTTTGACCAGCAAGGATATCTGGTGGAAACATATGAGCTCCATATCAATATTCTTTGTGAATAAAATACATGGAAAAATAGTGAATCTGTTTAGATACTGAATGTCATATTGCACTGACTAGCATTTAGTGTCAATTTTCATTGTATCAATTAATATAGTAATGTATAAAACCAGAAGAGAGCACCTTCTTAACCCCAAGTTTCTTTATTGATGATAAAATCCTATCTGTTTAAAAGTATATGGTGCCCTTCATGTTTGGATGTTGCCTTAGGTAGTGATGAGAATGAGCAAGCCCTATAGCTCTGGTGTTGAGTCCTTTCCTAATGCACTGCTGGAGGGCCTCTAAATGGTAGTGGGGAAAAAGCCCAGGGTGTGAGAGTTGGAAAGTTATGGGTGAGCTGGGTAAGGAAAATTCTGTGGAAATGGGACTTACTGTTTTTACAAGCATCTTTCTGTTATTTCTTACAAGGGAAAAGGCACCAAAGACTTGTCCTTGCTTTAGCTGGCTCATAGGAGCAGTCTAGGTAGGACACAAATTACTGCAGTAATTGGCACACAAGGAAGTGATGTACCTAGCAAAATGCCTGGGGCTATTTCAGCTCTCTGGCACGAGTGACCATATATGTACCCAATGCAGTCTGTGGTAGGAAGCTGTACTCAGCACACACCAGTAAGGAAATAAGATAATAATATCTAGCGGTAGAGAAGTGTCATTTTGTCTACCCTAAGTGGAAATAAATTAATATTAATGAAGGCAGTAATAAAAATTAAATGACAAATAAATGTAATTATTCCCATTGTTCTGTGTGTCTTTTTATAAATATATAGCTAATGCATGCATTTGTCTTAGTGTAGTGCATGGAAGAGCTAAAGACTGGAAACCAACTTTATCATTTTAGCCCATCTTGCACTGCAGTAGGACTGTGTTTACCTAAATTATGCTGACTATATGTTTTTCTAATCTGTTCTTAAAGTTTAGTTTGCTTAGAGTCCTTGTTATGTCCTTATAACTCTTATTTTTTCTGAAATTCCTCTTCTGTAGCTTTATATTATTTTTCTTCTTTCCTAGTGGATGTTGAGAGCAGTTGCTCCCTCTGTTTTTTTGTAATGTTTTATGAATATTGTAATGCTGGTCCCATAGCTGACATCAGACATTCTTTTTAAACTGAAAAAACCTTAAATTCCTCTAGTCCTTTTTAATACTTTAAGAAACTTTTATAGTTCCTGCTGCTTTCCACAGATTCCTCCTAGTTTGCCTTTTTTTTAGAGTGACATTTATGTTTTAACAACAGTATTATATATTATACTGATGACTTGCCTTTAGCCTGTCTTCTCTTATCACTTCCAGAGATTCTCTTCCCAGCTGTTGTATAGACAAAAATGAGCTAATGGGAAATGTGAGGCTGAAAACTTCTGAGAAGGTATCTAAAAGGAGGAATACATGTCAGGTGGCTGAAACAGGCATCTCCAAAGAAGAACAAGTTGTTTACTGTCTGTAGTGAGCTGATTATGTGAATGCTTCTGTCATATTAATTTGATTTTGTAATGCAGCTGATGCCAGAAGCTGCAGTCCTCACTAGTGGGTGGTGCCAGTAGGGCAGCAGGCTGTGGTCATGGTAGGGTCAGAGGGCATTAGGAAGAGCCATGGCTGCCCAAGGTGGTGGTCCTGTCCAGGTAGAAAACTGGTAGGATCTGAGGATACCTAATTTCTGTGCAGGTCTTCTTGGTTCTGCTGTTTCGCAGGACAATTACTTTGTTTCTTTACGCCTGAGTGCTCTTTTATTCTGTTAAATGAGGAGACTGATTTGCTATGCTAGTGAGAAGCTCTGTGTAAGAACTAATTTGTATTCTATTTGTTCTTACAAAAATGTTTTGAAATTTTATGGTAGGATAATATTACATATTAGATAAATAAAAGGTATACTCTTGAATGCATATAGGTTTATTTCAAGATAGTGTGAAACATTGCTTCAGTTATTAGGCACCTTTATTTTCTGTGTAAAATTTACATTCACTGAAGAATTATTGGAACATTTTGAGGGCAGTTTTATTGCACAATTGCTAATTTGTAAAAGATACAGTGAAAGTACCTGAAATTAAAGGATGTATTTGGCCCTGTATCAGCTTTCTGTTTAGTAGTGAGAAATGCTAAATCCCCCCAAATATCCCCCAAAGTCCCTGAGAGAAACAGCCCAAAATGCTGGCAGGATAAAATGTTTCATCAGCCTTCTAATGAGAATTACAATTCACTTCCTATACTGAGTAATTAGGGATCAGACTGTATAAGATGAAAAGTCAAGACACTTTTAGTAGAGCCTCTGTTTCTGAGGAAGAGAGCTCTCCTGTATTCCTGGATAAGCACATTCATCAAAGTATGCATGAAAACTTGGGAAATGAATTGGCAAATATTTTTTAATTATTTAAATTTTCGTGACTGCAAATATAACAGCAGTTATAATACCTTCAGTGTTCAGTTCAGCCTATTCCAGTCTTGTAACTTGCCCAGCTTGTCTCTGTTGTGTGATGAGGAGCATAGGTTGATCAGCAAAGTGTAAAAGACAGCTCTTAGATTTGTAAGAGTATGAAAAATTTTGATGTAATTCAAGCAGCTTCTGGATTCACTTTGTAGATCAGTTTACATGCATATATAGGTATTAAATATTAATGTGATAACGTATAACACATGTATATTAAAAACAATTTTGTCTTTACTCTCTTTGGCCTAATACACAGGACAAATGTGCACATACTGTCTGATGATCTTCCTTATGTGATAGATCAATCCCATATCTTGCTAATAACTGTGCAGAAGTCAAGAAAAGGTTATTTATTGTCAACAAGACTTCCCTTAGCAAATCTTCACTAAATCAAATAAACTCCTGCAACTGTCATGAAAACTTTCTCATCCTCATAATTGTCTTTGAATTTTCTCCACTGAAAATGTCTTAGGTGTAATTTAAAATGTTTCTTCTTCTTCTGTTAAACGTAGCATCTCTTTCCATTTAGTTTAGTGACAAAGTAAGAGATGCTATCAAGTCTTCTCTGTGTGTGGTCAGCCATTAGCTGACTGGTTAGCCAGTCTCGGGGCAAAACAGAAACAGCGATATCAGGCCTTCATTTCTGGCTTCACCTCTTGTCTTTTACTGTAGGTTAGTACTTGAAAGAAACCTTGGCACTAAGTAGTTTGCCTGTCTCTTTCTTTATGTTAGTGCCAAAGTTGTCATCTAGTCTGAGGGGCTGAGCTGCTTGAAATCCAGGGATGGCTTCCCAGACCAGTAGTTTCTGCTTGGCCACCTCAGGGCTTGAACATTCCCATCTCATCCACCTGAGTCCAAAGGAAAATAATGACACTTGAGGCACTGAATACATCTGGGCTAGGGAGATAAAGTGAGGGAGTAGTAAGTGCCACTCAGCAAGGAGACAATGACATCATCCTATCTCTTTCCCAAAATGGATATCTGCTCTTCTGGGGTTGGTACCATGTTGGTAGCTGGTATTTGTGGTTATTAGTACAACAAGCCATCACGTCTGTTTCAAAAGAAGTACAGGATCTGGGGTATGGCTCTTGTATCATATAGGTCTTAATAGCCAGGTAACCAATTACACTTGAGATTTGAGAAGAACTCAGAGAGGACCTAGAAACTGTGTCTGGACAACAAAGTGATAGTAACACCACCTGATGCTACCACAATGGACATCTTGCAGCAGGACCGTGCCCTGCTGTTTACCTGCGCATGTACAGCAATTCTGAGCATACTTAGGCTGTTTGTGATTATGTTGCTTTACCCAGCAGGCACAGTATCAACACTGCACCAAGTGTCCAAAATATACAGGGCCTTCTCATGCTTGGGTTTAAACAGACCTGGGAGAAGGTCAGATGCAGCTGAAAAACAGCAGAGAGGCTGCCTAGGTTGGTGAGCTGGTTACGAGTGGTTGTTGGTTTTGGTTTTAAAGGTATTTCTCTCTGACGTTATTAAAAAAAATCCTCTCGAAGTTCTTTAGCTGAAAAATATCACTCATCTTCTGGAGATGAGAATACTGTAGAAGGGGCATTGTTGGGAAGGCTTATTTACATTTTTATTTTAAAAAATACAATATGCTCTTGTCTCTGTCCCCCCACGCACCTCCAGGAAGGAGCAGGACTTTGATCTTCCTGTCAGGCCCCTTGTTGCCTGCAAACCAGGGCACTGCACCAGCAGCGTGGAGCAGAGTCCCAGTCCCTCGAAAAGGGTGCTAAAGAGCTGCTTAGCAACGCGCCTCAGCGCCAGCGGCCGCCCCAGCCTGGGGAGGCTGCCAGGGGAGACGAGTTTTCAAAGTGAGATCTTCTATTTAAATATTTCTTACAGTGTACAGATAGCTGGAAAAGAGGGCAGCAGGCAGAATGAAAGCAAAGAAACTGCGGAGGAGGAATGAGAAATAAAGGAAGAGTGTCAAGGCTCTGAGTGAGCAAGGATCCAAGGAAAAATAAGAGAGTAAAATTGGAGAAGGAAAACTGCAGGATGCAAGAGGAGATGTGATTAGAGAATACAGCAGATATTCAGAACTGAAACTGCTAGAAGAGGGAGGTCTTCATCTTCAGGATAAAATATTACCAAAGTGAAATGATATTGAAATAAGATGGTACAACAGTGATGATAGAATTTCTATACTGTTTTTCCTTCATTAACTTCTTTTCAGAATGAATTCAGAAACAGTTAAATACAATTATGCAGTAACTATGCTGTGGTTGTGTTCACAGTAAAATGACTTAGCCCTTATTAGGAGAGAATTAGAAAAAATGAGCAAATTCTGTACAAGTTTTTATGCTCTTCAGAGAGAGTTACTTCTCTTTAAGACAGCAATGAGTTAGTCTGTATCACTAGAAGTGCTTCCTCTCTGTTTCTATTTCTAAGTTAAGAATTTAATTTATCGTCAGATTTTTTTTTTATTTGATGAAATGAAGACTTGGCAACATTGTCTTTTTCTTTCCAGTTTCCTTAGCATCTGCAGTTGCCCTTTCCTTCTCCCTAATGGTTCTGTGCTGCTTGAAAATTCTGTCTACTCTCTTATCCTTGACCTTATTGCTAATTCTCTGACAGTCCTTCTTGGGTCTCCTTTACTCACTGGAAATTGCACTTTAGACTTGGTGGCAACAGTTTTTACCTGGCCACATCGTAAGAGACCTTTTACACTGGTTGTACCTGGGTATTTTTGATGACATGAGAATCATTAGTCACATGTATGGAAAATTCTTTTTTTTTTCAGGCTTCACAATGTTTGTTTTTTCATCCTCTCCCCCCTTGCCCCAGGTTTGGGAATAGGTTTTGCCAGCTTTTGTGGCATCTTCTAGTGCCTTAAATGCCATTTTATTTATAACGTGGGGAAGAAAATTCCATCAGGCCTCTCCTTGTCTGACTTGGTAACATCTGTGGGTAACCTCGTTTTGTTTTGGGACTGTATGTGATAGGTGTGTATAAAGGTTTAAGAGGTGAGCTTCCCTCCTTACCTTAGACTTTTTCAATGGCATTCTGCTAACAAAATGTAAACATGGCCAAACCTGTCCACCTCTTTTCTCCGGGCTCTTGTACTTCTGCATTTCCTTGAGGGCCACTGTCTTCATCTTCTGTCCAGTGTAAGCAAAACTGTGGTATGTAACTTCCATACCTTTTCTTTCTCCCCCAGTTTGATACAATTTTCTACCACATTTCACTCACTGCATCTCCAGTAGCATCCCCCTTGTCTCTGTTTCTGTTTTGAAACTGTTGTCTTGGCTTTGATGGTTTGTTTGGCACCTTTTATTTACTTGGATGTCGATTTCTCCATCTCTTGCCTCTCTCCAACCTCTCTAAATGTGACCAGGAGCTGCCCTATTTTGTCTCTGGTTTTGACTTTACCTACTGGATGGTATATAACTATTGATTCCTTTTACATTCCCTCCAGTTCCACTCTTGTCTTCCCAGTCTTGATTCCATTCTCATTCAAATCCCTCCTTTGTGAACAAGCATTCAAAAAGACTTTTAAATCCTGGGTTTTCTGTTGCATCTTCATTAAGGCTTACTTTAGGAAGTAAAACGAGTCAGAAAATACAGAAAGTAAGCAAAAAGTAACTCCTAACCTTGACTACAACATTCCTGCCTTAGTCTCTCTTCCAACTGCTTTGACCTTCACTACTACGTCTTCTTGTGTTGTCTATATAGATTATAAACAGCTGTATCAAGGACTGAGTTTTTGTTCCACAGTACTGGCACACTGTGGGTGTTCTATAAAAAGAAGATGGTGCTGAGGATTTAGCAAATTTAGTACATTTTGAGATTTTATTTTAGTGTTTGACAGATTCTGGTTTTTTTTTGTATTTCATTAGCATTTTCTTAATCTAATAAAATGACTCCTGCAGTATGCACCTTGCAATTAAAGTCTGGATTTTAAGCTCTTTTTTTTTGTTTAGAATTTTTTTAATAAATAGAATTTTCTGTCCAGCTTGCTGCTAATAGCAGCAAACAGTATATTCTCATTCAATCCCCTCACTCAAGCTTTGAATTTTCCTAAATCGCATAAAGTCCAATAACTTTATTATTGAACTCTGAGATGTCCTTGGGTGTTATATGAAATAGTATTTGACTTCCACACTGTATCAAGAAAGGAAGAGCTTCACAGTAACTTCTGTTTGAATGGCTCTCACTAGATGTGGACGTGAGATTATAAGCAGTCTAATATGGTTGTATACTTGTGTTTGTTTCAAACAGTAATTCCTACTGAAAAATAGAATATCTGTTCAGAGTTTGGGGAGACTAGAATAGAGATTCTGGGGAAAGGCTACTTCTGGATTGAGGGCGTCAAGAAAGGTTAGAATAAAGCCTGGGGAGGATCACAAAATTCAACTGGTTCATGAACCTTGAAGTTAATGGAGCTTCCACATATTCTTTGTAGGCATTAAAACATGCAGAAGCAAGATGTGTGTATCAGAGGTCAAGACAGATGAAGCTAGAGATGAATTTAAGACAGTGGCAAGGGGAAAAACAGGTGAAAAATCAGGCAGAAGTGGAGTCAGGCTGCAACATGTGCGAGAATAGTTGTTTTGATCTGCAGTAAGCTGTTTTGACACACACTTTTTTGTCAAACACACATTAAACACGTATTTTTCCTAGCCAGTGTTTTATATGTGTGCTGTGGCTGTAAGATGTGTACATCGGAGAATTGTGGAGGGGTTCACTAATTCCTAAGGCAAAATCAAGGTATTGATTTAACTTTAGTTTCTATTGGTACAGGCACACAAGCTGAATTTGTTTTCCAGTTTTGAATACTTTTCATGTATAAGATCCAAGTTTACATTTAAAGTATGCAGGGAATGGAAATTTCCACTGTCAGAATTTTCCTTGCAGTGAAATAGCTTGCCTCCCACACTCTGTAGTAGTATTAGATTCACAGTCCTACACAGGCTATGCCTGATCTGTTCCTTCGTCACATGATGCTCAAACAAGGGCTGAGGTGGAGCTTTAGATGCCACTGTATAAGTACATGTAGTTTTGCACTGTTTCTGTGGCTCACTGAACTGTCCCTTGTGGAAGAATTGAAATACTGTGCCAGTATCACTACCAAAACGTAACTATGGAATGGTGGAAAACAGATTTAGTAAGATAAAAGTCCTACGGAGTTCATTCTGTGTGTAAGACTCTGTAAAATGTAGGGCCTACTTATTTATCTTTATAATACCTGGAAAAAAGAGCACACCCAGAGGGAAATTGCCACTAGGTAATCAGGATTTTCTAGCAGTGACTTAAATGAGCAAAGACATTCAAAGTCTTGTGTTTTGCAGTTTTGTATTGTACTCCAAGGTAACATCAGCTGTTTTAAAGATGATAGAAACTAATTTTTTCCTTATCAACTATGGATGACTGTCTGCAGTATTGGAAAATTCTATGTTTGATTTTTAGTGTTCTCATTCTGAAAGAGATTTTGAGTTGACTTTAAACATGCAACAGTATTTTCTTTATTTCTTCTTAGTCCTAGATTAAAGCTAGTACAGCCTGGGGAGAAGGCAAAGCAAAGAAATGCAGACTAGAGTACAGTTAACTCAATTTTTGAATGTGATATTTGCATTTTAAGGTTAGACACTGTGTATGTGCAGTGGAAGTTCTTGGAAAGTCTTGGCAATTGCTGAGCTGCCTTGAATGGTAAAGGTTTAGAAAATGTGGGTATGTCTATAGCTGCCCTACTATGAGAAAAGCTGAAAAGCTGTTGCTCCTGCTGGGTGTTGCTTTACTGCTGGGTGCTCAGCAGCTGGGACAATAGGGTGTATTATTTCAGTAGGGGCAGAGCATAAAAGTTTCTAAGCCACTCTTATTGAAACAAAAACTGAGTTCCTTTTGTTTCATTTTTTCCATTGTAAAAATAGATGACATCTTTCTTTTCTTAAATTCACTTTGAATGCTTATGACTTTGAAATCTCACAACTTTTTGTCTGCTACACTCAGAAGTTATTTCTGTGAATCTTTAGAAATTATTCCGTGTGTAATTGTAATCAGCTGTATTGCTGGAAAACTTGTGTTAAACATTGCTTGCTGCGTGTCTGTGATTTATGGTGACTGCAACAATTCATGGCTTGATACTGGCTGGGGGTATCAATGAGAAATTGCAAGGGTATTATTTCACTGAGCTGCATTTGACCATTTTCCAGCTACTCTCATTTTCAACTGCTGTCAGAGGAGTACAAGGTTTCTCAGGCATGAGATAATGTTACAGCCTTGGCATAGTGACTAGATGCATGGGCCAGACTGGCTGCTGCATTTTCCCGTGGAAAAAGATGCAAAACTCTATCATTACACAATTAACAAAAAATATGCACAAAACTGATGGAAACCATGCATGTTGCTTTTAGGGCAAATGTTGGTCTATGTGAGTATTCAGTGATAATGGTGGTGAGATGGCATGATTGTCTGTTAGGAGTGTGCCACCATGGCATAAACTGTAATGGCTGCAGTTTAAATGCTTGAGTTGTCTCTGTATGCTTGGCACAGTTTTAGTATTACTGCTTCCAGCTGTTTAGCACTGAGCATTAATTTTTGAGATTGTTAGATGCTGTAAATTAGAATGCTGTCTTTCTTGTTTGAAACGGTTACAAAGCACATGAAGTATCTCTACTGAAATGCTTATTCATTAAGTTAATGTAATTTACCAACACATTATGCAAAAGAAGCCAAAAATGAGGATTGTTTAACAATTAGTAAATCTTGCATGAATAGGCACTGGGAGAGACTGGAGCAAGATGAGTGTTGCTTCTCTCTCAAATTTCTAGTAGAATGGTTTTATGATGATTTAAAATATGAGATCAAATCACTTCTTAATTTGGATGAGTTTGAAAGACTGAAAAATCCAAGAAAGTTACAAAACAGTTGATGACATCCAGAAAAAGACAAGCACGAAAGGTCAAAGAAATTTTGCATGATTCATTGTATGAATAATACATTATTTTCCAGAGAATATTTCATGAAGTGATTGTCCTTTGTTATGTTTATGTGTGAGAATTGGGTTTTGTCACCAGCAAGAAGAATTCATTTTCCTGTAGCTTTTTCTTAAATGCTAATTTATTGCGATGAAAGATGCCAAAGTGACAGATCTGAAGAATGAAGCCCTCTATTTATCTTCTGAATGGATGGAGCATGAGTAGCAGTGAAGCCTTTCTCATGCTCTTTTACCAGTGTGCCACAATCTTTTTACCATATCCTGAGCATATTTTTACCAGTGAGAGGTGCTTATTCATTCCATAGTTTCCTTAATGGACTACCAAGGGTATCAATTAGTGACAAGTGAACAGTAGCTTTACAGCTTGGATACCTGCCCAGTAGGAACAGAAACTACCAACTCTTTCACACAGGCCATAGGACAACCATCAGAGCACTGAATTAGTGTCACTGCAGATAGGAGGGCAGAAAGATCCTAGTCTTACCACCAAACATCTTAACATTTAGCTCCACTTTAGCTCGCTTGTCTTTACACTGTGCAATAATTTTTAAGACAATAAAGTTGCTGTACTACAGATGCTGCTGTAAAGTAATAAGTAAATAATAAATGAAATAGTTTTTGTGTGTGTGTTGTCTCAGTGTCCTTTTGTCTGCTCTGTATGAGCTTGATATGAGTAGTACCAATGCTTTAAAAAATGTAGTACTAGAAAACAGGATTATTGTGGCTTAGAACTACCATTTACATTCCAGTTTTAATTGCAGTGTTATTCGTGGTTTGGTTATGGTTCCTGAATTTAATTCCTTGGTCCTGCATACATTCAAATAGAAATAAGAAAAAAAATTGCAGAAAAGAGCATGAAAACTGGAATCTTGTATTAAAAAAAATGGGTAAGATAAAAGCAATACTTGTTTAGATTAGTTTGCTTGAACATTCAGGTAATATAGCTTTCCATGTTCTTAACAATTGTTCCTGTGTCTAGCACCATGTCACACCAGTTATTCTACAGCAGATTTCTTTCTGCGACTCTTGTCCAGGCTTGTTAAGACTTGCATGTTGAGTTGAAAACTCTCCTAATTCCCTCCTACTTCCAGCTCCCTTGTTGTCGGCTATGTGCTCCAAATGCAGGCACAATTCTGTACCCTCAGACTGGTTCTGGCTTGCACAAAACCCAGCGCCTAACCCAGGAGAGAAGCTCGCAATGCCTGTGTTTTACAGCTCTTTGCAGAGTGACTGTATGGGCATGCTCAGAAAAGTGAAGTTTAATTAACAAGGGGGTGAATTTGTAACATATTAATTAAATCAGATTAAACTAGGCCACTTATGAATGAAAATGTCCACGTGGGGTTTAATATGTTTTAACTAATGCATTTTGAACTCACACTTGAATTCAATTTAGCTCAGCATTCACAACTTTCCCTGCACAGATGTGCCCATAGAATTTTAAGTAAGAAAAAGATTTGATGCAATTTCTAATAAAGGTCCACCCCTACTTCACCCCAAGAATTATAACTGCTAGTTTTATCTGTCAGTGAATGAAAATAGTCATGGAAGCTAGATACTGAACAGAGTTGGTGTGGCATTCCTTATGCTACTGGCAATTTCCGATCCTGACAAGAAGGATTTTGGAAACCAGATTTCTGTTTCAAAGCAAGCTGAGCTGCCATATTTCACTCTTTGTGCACTTAAGGTACCAGTAAGGGAACGTTTGGGATGCCAAGCTCTCATACTTAAGCACTGTGTGTTTTTTTTCTGTTTTTTTCTACCTCCCGAGTAAAAGTCTAAAACATAGACTCTTTCTGACTGTGTTGATCTCTTGACTCAATGAATGTTGAAATTCTTCATGAAAAGTCAGGTGTCTCTGAAGAAAGAAAGCTTAAATGAGACGTCTCCAGAGTACTTAGTGATGCAGCAGTTAAGGCAAGACGGTGTCTAATAATGCTTTGTGTCAAAGAAAATTACAGCTCAAGAAGGTGAGGTAGTGTTTCTTAAAAAAACTAAATTTACATTCAGTTTGCTCAGAAATTATATTTTAAAAATTGGCTCTTACTGAAATGAAAAAACAATTTTTGCAGTCATCAGTTTTAGTGAAGAAAGTTAATAGATTTGGAATGAAAATAACTTTACTCATAAGACACACAAGCTGTGAACCTAACCTTTTTTTTCTGTTTTAAAAGCAGAGAGAGGGGACAATTTACTTACTGATATTTTTTTTAACTTGTAAGCATACAAATATGGAATAATTGTTGCATTTTTATACTATATCTGAATGAGATTGACATTGGAGATCTTGACTAATATTACTGATTTCTTATTTCGTAGACATAGCTCGTAAAAACCACACGAATTATTTGTAGTAACTATGGTTGGAATACTTCTAAAAAGAACATAAAAGCGAAATTGTGTGAAGCTTTTAAATACCATTTTAAAAACATTCTTTTTGTAGTTATCAAATTACACTTTCTTCACAATCACAAGTACCCATTTTTGTCTGTTTCACAATGCCAGAAATTTTTAAATTCCCATTCTGCTGTCTTTGCTGGCTCTTCTTTTATTTCTCTATTCTGAGAAGACAAACATTTTCTGGGGACTGATTTTCCCATTACTTATATTTGAGTGAGGGAAGCTCATTTTAGCAAACTCTGTTCTAGCAGCCTTCTGATTCACCTTACTTGTTGTTTAAAAGGGAAATAACAAAACCTTTTATTGTTTAACTATGTAGAATCTGTTTTTCCTCATGTAATTGTGAGGAAATTGAACTATAATAATGGGCTATCCAGACAACATCAGCATTTGTGCATGTCAAGCCCCACAGACCACAAGCATGTGTTCACAGTAGTTCCCCTACAGTATCTGTATCTTTAGACTATTTAGACATTAACTGTCTTGTTTTTCATAAATCTCCTTAAGTTTATAAAAATTCCTATGCATACACATATTTTAAGAGTTTTTCCTGTAGGAAGTTGGAATTTTCAGCTGAATATTGTTCTGGAATCATTGAGCAAATTGTTTGTAGTCGTGGCATTAGTTTGGGTGTTGCTTTGTGATCAGTTTAAGTTGATCCCAGGCTGCATTGCCATTGAAAGCCTCAGTTTTGTCCTCCCTTCTTCTACTTCCATTACTTTCACCTTTTTTTGGGATTAGTACTGCTGCTTGTGGGCAGCATGATTGGCAGTGCTGAAACGAGAGGGACATGGGGGTTACACAGCAGGGTGGTGGGGCAGAAGTGGTGATGAATCCCATGTTTTGATGGTAACATGATGTTAGGTTCGTGCATTGATCTAAGCTGATTGAGAAACTAGACTTTCAGCCTATTTAAATTATTTGTAATTTCAGCTGGGTATGTGGCTTGTAGTTACTGCCCTAATTTCAAATGGAATAGTGGTCCAGATAACTTCAGTACATGTGAAGATGCTTCAGTCAAAGCAGTTGCAAATAAAAGTTATCTGATCTTAGTGGGATCCTTTTGGCCCTCCTGCTGTTTATTTCCATGTGCCTCTCAGTTATTTCCTACTTACAGAAAGCATGTGCTGTGTTAGCAGGGAATAACTTTTCTTTTTTTTCAATGCATGTGTTGGACACCCCACCACCTGCTGACCAGGTTTTTGAACTGCCATATTGCTTCTGGTTCTTTCTGAATTGTTTCCACATTAGGAGATTCTGTGTGGAGTGAGCGGATGGACAGGATTTTCCAAACAACCTCAAGAGCAGCTATGGTGAAATGCACTCTGACTATAAAGGACTAACGTTTAGACAGATCGTGGGCTCTGTTACCTTGACTTCTCTTACTGTGGCTTGGCTTGACCCCATACACATACTTTAATAGCAGTTATAGTGGAAAACACTGAGATGATGGCACTGCTTTGAGCTGTCAAGTTAGACAGAATCCTTCTTTTTCCTCCTCCAAATCCAATTAATTCTATTTGCAGTTTCTTCTAATTCCCAGTGGTTTTTATGAAATAAAATCTTACATTTCTAATCTAAGAACTAATTGTAAATTAATAGCATCAGTATATAACAAAGAGAAGGATTAATGCAGGCCCACACATTCACTTTTCTGTTTTGATTACAGTTCTGTATTGGATGGATCTCTCAGGACTGCTACCAAGATGTAACGTAGTCAGAAAAGTGTTTATACAGTAATGAGAGCGGTGTGGGGGTTTTTTCCATACTCATAGCTTGGCTAGATTTCTGGTTTTTAAAAAATTCTGTGTTACTATCTTGCTAACAGTCTTATTACAGTTTTGATGAATTGCAGTGTTTATTAGGGGCATGGGAATAATTTAGAGTAACTATAGATAGTTTTGCAAGAAAATCAATGAGGTTTGTGTTTTCTGTTGGTTTGCTTTTGTGTTTAAGTGTTGACAATTACTTGTAAAATATAAGGCCTACTATTGGAACAGTATTCCTGAACCATATTTTCAATGTCCTGAATTTGCTACATACTATAATTTCTTGTGTCTTTTCTGTTTGTTTAATTGAAGACATTTCTCTTACCAACGTTCTAAACATGAAAGTATATTTGCTTGTGATGCATGAATTTACATTTGTCTCAGAAAGGTAGTGATTAAGTGGTAGTCTGATGATGATTAGTGTCTTTTCTCGTAAATCAGACTGTGCTGCTTTTCTCTTTGTGTATCTCTGCTTTTCATTAGTGTAAACGTTTAGTACTCTATGCAAGCTCCATATGACGCTGGAGGAAATATCTGCAGCTTGGCTCTTGTTTGCTCTTAAATCTTTTGCTCTGCTATTACTTTGGTCTTGTAGGGATGGTCCTTCATAATTTCCTATATTGTCCATATGTGTTCAACCATCCTTCATATTAATAACAGATTAGACCTTTGCTGTCTGCCACAAGATCGAAATAATTCCACTGGGATTAACATCCTACGAAAGAAGAAAGAGAACTTCTTGAAGAGGGAGAAGACTATTTAGAGAATTGGAAAGACAACAAACCAAGGTTACTCTTTTGTGTCCTTCTCTGTGAGAGGAAGAGATGCTAGTTCATTATCTTCACACAACAGACTTTTCAAGACAGAACTGCTTTTATCTTTTCAGCATTGAGCATTTTGTTGGTATGTGGCATAAAAAACCTCATGTGTGAATTTGGAATTTAGGCTTAAGAAAAGTAAATACATCCTTAAACTGGAGTATTTAGAATTCAGTCCACTTTCTAACTCTTCTCTGAAACTGCGCTAGTTTGAGAGCTGTGCAAATAATTTTTTTGACAGGACACCTCTTAAGCTTAATGACAAAATACTGATGCTCAGCATCTGTACTGTGTGTTTTCTCAAAGGAGTGACAATAGTAGATGAAAACACTGGAACACTGGATTCAGTTATCCAGGGCTTGATTCTGACTCAGTTGATTGTCTTTTGCTTCTCTGGAGCAAAGAGGTCTTGGCCTGGCCAAACTGGTGTCTGGTGGGATTTGCTGTTGTGGAGCTCCTGAGCAATGGAGCATGAACTTGTCTGCCTTGTCTCTTCTGGGCACGGGTGGCAGAGCTATGCCCAGAGGGAGGAAAGATGGGACTGAATTTGTAACTTCCAATTAATTCCCAACTACCAGGCTGGCCATGGGAGTCTCTCTACCCTGGATTTTTAAATAGTAGCGTCATGAAGGCTTGTTAGGATATTTAGGAGGAGCTAGACAGCATTGTTTTAAGCTTCCTAAGCTGGTAGTGAAGCTGGAAGTCTGCCTTCAAGTTAACTGCTCTGTTCAGCCAGAGATACTGGCTGTTCTGAAAGAGGCTCATCCAGACAGTTATAATGCCTTTCCTGGGTGGAAGGAGTGCAGATTTGTCTGTAGCTAGTGACTCAGCCAAATGTCAAACCAGATTGTTTTCAAGCTGATTAGCAAATCTTTCCTTGATGGACATGATGATGGGCGAATCAGTCACTGACTCTCTTCAGATCTATCAAATTGAAGCCAGTATCCTTGCATTGGTATCATTAGTATAATCAAACAATGCCACTAATGAATAATGGACCACTGTGTAACTCTTTCTCTAACCTATTCAAAGAATTTGGTAATTTATTTGCAATACTGATGACTCTCCTTAATCGCAGTAAGCAGAACTTCATTTTTCTTGCAGTAGGACAGGAGAGACTCTTCATTAATATGGAATGGTTAATTTTTACTGCTAAATAACCATACCAACAGCAACTGCAGCTGTTAGACTTCAGATCACCCCTTTGCCTGGAAAGCAATTAAAATCAAAGTTTTGAGAAAGGAGAAACCTATCTTGCTGTTGCTGATTTTAGAGTGCATAAGATACAAATGCAGCCATAAAAAAAAGATGAGAAGGCCTGACACTGAATTAGTATTCACTCCCTACAGCCCATTTAATGTGTAGTAGATGGAATAAATGTTGCTGCTTATTTATGACAAGCTTGGCAGAGTAGCAGTATGCATTAGAAAATGAACGCTTTTGCTGAAATACACTAAACTATGTTAGTCATTTGAATTGACTTGTAACACGTAATTTTAAAATATATCTAGTTGGTATATTCTTTGTAATATAAAGCAAGCAATAAATGCTTTTGTTTATAATGATGAGACGTTAACACTTGTAATAGTATAATTGATAGTATTAAACATATATACCAGGCTGTTATCAGAAGTTTTCATTCATTTTGCTGTGTCAAGTGAAAATATAAAAGCGTTCATCTAAATTATGGTGCAGATAACTTTCAGTCTGTTGTGTCAAATTCTGTTTCACTACAGGTCAATGTCTGCTTCTGCATCTTTGGCTCCAGTTGTCAGTATCTTATACTGGATTATTGTTAGTGACTTACATAGGCAGGTGTAAATCTCTGGCATGTGCCCTAGCATGCTATTAGTTGGAATAGTTGGAGACTGTGGAAACATTACGCAAAATATCTTTGAGTAGGGTTGGTTAAATTTCCAAAGGAGAAATTCTATTTCTTGAACAGCTGTACCATTAATACTGATGCTTGGACTCTGGTACGTCGTTCTTCTGTGAGTAATGAATCCTTATGATCCTTGTACACATTCACAATGACAACAAAAATGACTGTCTAAACGTGGAAATTAGCCTCTCTATCACATTGTCTGTTCTTGCTGTTCCTTTGTCATGACCCAGGGCTTATGGAATTGAATTTATTAGAGCTGGAGTTGCGTAGTTTTGTTTGCAGCTGTTTTAAGCTTTTCAGCCCTCTTTTCTAAGCCGCTGTCTGGTTCAGGGTCTTTTCGTCCATTTCCTCTCTCTTACATATTGCTGATAAGGGGGCTGGAATTACACCCCATCATTTGGCTCTTCATTGTACTTGGTATCTTTGAGGAGTGAACCCTAAAATAGCTGTTGAGAGATTTTGTTTAGCAATAATAATGATATTTTGTTCACAGACTTATTTTCTGCTTTTAGGAATTAGATGCACCCATTCCAAAAAAACCATGCTGATTTTGGAGACTGTGTTCTGTTTGCTTTGAGCAGCCACACATCTTACTTCATCAGTTAATAAAAAGGAAGTGTTGAATTTTGATAGTTAAAAGAAGCTGAACCACTGATTGAAGTTGCCGTTCCTGTAAGAGCTCCGTTCACAGGCTTCAGAAGGCAAAATTCTAGGGGTATGCTCTATTTGTAGGGAGTTAGAAGGAAATTACATTATTCAAGAGAGACATCATTGTGCAAAAGGTGCAAATTGCAGTTGGCTTTAGAGCTGCAAATAATTGCTTTGATTTGTTGACTTAAAATTGTAAGGTGGGGGAGAGAAAAGCACTGCTGGTGTTTCTTCATGCAGCCTCCACTGGAGACTCTTGGTGGCATGTTGTGTGTGTCTCAATTGACACTGTTCTACTGCTGTTACTGTAAACAAGCAAACTCAAACCAGCTGGGACTCTGCACCTATATGTATTGTGTACAATATTACTTTGTCTCATACTAAGAAAACAATTGTTTCCATATTTGGCTTTGCACAACAGTGAAAGATTTATGCTTCTTTCTGTCTCAACGACGATTACCTATTGTGAGTTTTCTGGAAAGGAACCTGAACAGGGTTCAAATTGCTGTGTGCCAAAGGAGTTAAGTGAGATAAACTCAAAATTAAGGACGCTCATGAGAAACAGTTTGTGAAAATATCTATTATACTTATATAAAAAATTTATAGAAACTAAAGACGATATTGAAACAGCAGCCTGTATCCAGGGCTGAGGTATTAAACCACATCAGTTCTCTTACCTGTCTGTTAATAAAATAGAGACTGTGTGTAGGTCCCAGCTGTATTTTCTTCTGCTTATTTGTCCCCTTATAAAGACTATTCATACTCTGTGTATCCTTTCCACATGGATATATTTATAAATGGGAAGAATGCCTCCAAAACCCCTGTTTGTCAGCTCCTGTATTTCACCAAGCTCTGCTTTAAGAGTTGAGGATTACAGTCTTGCAGGTGGTAAAGAGGAGGCTGTGTTGTTACCTGGGATTCCTCTTTCCCTGGAGCCTGTACTAAAGTGTTGAGTAAAGATCATAGAAACAGCCATATGCGGTCAACCAGAGCTCCATGTAGTGCATATCTTATTTGTAACAGTAACCCTAGGAAAGACTGAGGAAAGAATGTCTGAATATGTCAAGGACTCTGGAGACTTTTGTCATGTATTCCTAATTTCCAGCGCTCTGTGATATGGTGCTTCCTCAGTTAAAGTTCTGTCTTTATGTTAAACTGTTCTGAATGGATGAAAAAAATATAAATTAATAACTTGTTAAATCCAACATCTGGCTTACTTTATGTTCTGTTCCAGCACCAACCCCGTATTACTCATATGGAGTTAGGGGTGTGTATGAAATTTTTGGGAACTTGGTCCCAGTTTATATTTATACTTGCTTCTGAAATTCAATGGTTTTGCCTGCTCTTTTCCAGAGGTTTCCTCACTCTTAGTTCCTCATCTGCTGTTTAAGGATTTTGCACCCTACTGAAGTAAGAGCTATTATCATTGTTATTTTGTGTAAAACAAAGCTGAGAGCAAGTGTTTTAAAAGTGCTTAGAAGATGAATATAGGCATCCAGTTCTTATCCCAGGAGCTGGTGCACAACTTCAAGGTGCTTATAAGAATACAGCTCTCAGAACATGTCCCTGAGGCACAGTGCAGAGAGGCACTCAAGAGGCCCTAAACAAGCTTGTTCAAGCAATACTGCTGTATTAGCACAAAGATCTGCCCAAGGTAATTAACCCTGCAGTGGAACTAGGTAAAATAATTGTTGTAGAGAGCTATAGTTACACTGCAGAGCGGGGTTAGTGGAAAACAATATGCTATTAGATAAGTTTTGTTGAATTGCATATATGCATGCCATAGAGTTATGCAGTAATAATGCAAAAAGAAAAACATGTTGCTAGGAATTTTATGAAATAAATTCACAGGTAATGTCTGGTCAAAGATCATAAGCCACCCATCTTTCATCTAGACCCACCAGGCACGGTTTTGCTCATGAAGGGAGGTAAAGCAATTTTAGCCCTTCCCTGAGCATTGCACCGTGCTGTGTATGAGATTCAAGTTGGATGACATTATTAGTATAGTTTTAATGAACCTCTTCTGTCCTTTTCTTCTCATCTTTTTCACGTGGGCTATAACCAGGGCTGAACATTCTCTTAACTGCTTAGTTTAAGGCATATTTGCTCTGTGTGCAAGCAGAGTGACTCATAGTTAAGAACCAGCTACTTAACACCTACCCTATCTCTTAACTCTTCTGTCAGATAAGAGGTAAATAGTAGCAGGAAAAGTTTTGGGTCTGTATATGCTAGTGACCAAACCATGCTCACATAAAACCAGTGGTGTGTGATTGAAGTAATCGACAATTGTTCGTCTTTTTGGCTGCTCCATTCAGAGATGCAAATAGAATTGCACAGTCCAGATGTTGAAATATGGGAAGCAGCAGCAACAAAATCACGTTTGAAATCAGTGGCACACTGCTTGAAATTGAATGCTGCCTTGAAGTTGATCCTCAGAGTTGCATTTCATGGTGTTTGCAGCAGCTCCTCTCTGCTATCTTCTAAGTGGCAGAGATCTTCCAGCAGGGATGGATGGAGCCAGAGGATGGCTGGGCAGGAGGACAGCCTGCCATGAGCTGACACACAGCTGTGCTGGGCTGCTGGGGCACAGCTTTTTGTGGAGGGCATGAAGGCTGCAGGGAAAAGGCAGAAGGGAAAGGCTGTAATAGGAAAAAAAAGGAATAGCAGAATGAAAGAAGAAGTCTGATTCATCGTGAAGTATTTCAGGATCCCAAAATTGCTGAATTCTTTGGTGTTGCTATCAACTGCTGGCATGTCACTGAAACAGTAAGTCTAGATAGAAGGGTCAGAACCAGAACTAGAGATGCGAGAGAGTTGTATAATCTGCCTTTCACAAAAATAAATTCTGATTTTTTTTCCCAAAGTTTTCAAGTAGAGTACAGTGAATTTAAATTAGTAAGTCTTTAAAAATAAATTACTGCTTCATGGAGTTGATGCCATTTTAGTGACAGATGACCTGGATTATTTTGCTGGGAAGGAACCACTCTTCCCTTGAGAAAAAGTCACAGCTGCTTATCTCAGCTATGCAAACCCAAAAAACCTTAAATATTGAATTATGTACGTATTTTACATGGAGAGTTCAGAGAGGAAACATAATTCCTTATATTTACAACAACAGTGAAATAATTCAGAATATTTTTAACTTTTTGCTTTGAGGATTTGTTCTGGATACTAAAAATACTTGTGGTGAGTTTGCAGTGATCATGGACAGGCCTCCTCTTTTCATAGCAAAATGTGTAGTGAGATAGAGGTGATAAATAACTTTCTGCAAGTCACTAATAGCAAAATAGATATAACAAACTGACCATAATTTCTGAGCTTTCCTTCAAAGATCGTGGTCCTTTCTCCAAACCTAGCTAATGGAAAATCAGTCATTCCTGGCTAATTTCTGTAGTGGCTAATTTTAAATTCTTTATTCTTGTGCTTAAATCAATGATATTCAGAAAGACTGACTTGAAAAAGTGTCATTTGTTTTGAGATCATAGGAAGTAGACAGGGAGAGAGCTTTTGTCTCCTTGTTCTTAGTTGCCTCTGCATGTGTGCTGGGCAAGCCTGCCTTCCATGTATGCTAGAGGGTGTTTTTTGCATCTTACAGAACAAAGAGCACTTGAGGAAGTCACTACAGAAGTGAGATTTACAATTTCCCCCTCCCCCATCAATTTAAATTTAGATATATGAATGTGTGTATTTTCAGAAATGCCTTAAAACTTTTTTTTTTTTACTAAGAGTATATCTTGCCAATAGGGTTGAGAAATTTTATTTTAAAGTGTAAAAAAACGTAATCTTAAACACAGAACAATGTGTCTCTAAATCTGAGTCCTGTCACTTTAATGTAACTTCTTGGTGACATGTAATCAAACATGTATTAATCAAAGCAGAACTGAATCATGTTAGCAACTTAAAAGCAAAATATTTTTGACTGTGCACATGCAGTGATGCCATGAGAAATACAACAGTTTGCTGAAAGCACACAAGTTGTCATGTTGGCACGGTTTTAAACAAGCAAGGCTGAATGAGGCACAATATGACATTTTGGAGTTCATGTTGGGAGTAAACATGCCACAACAATCAACTATCTTGTCAAAGAGCTACAAAAATAATTTTTTTCCCCTCCAGAGCAACTCCTAGGGAAAGAATAGTTACTGTATTAGCTGTCTGGGAAAAAATTAATATGCAGCTATAAAAGAGGTGAGTGTTTGGATTATACAAAAAAGAAACATCAAAAGCTATAGTTTGTTGAGACTGTTTTTTTGACCACTGAAGTGAACACTTTACCATAATTTCCATTTAAGACTGTTATATAATGAAGCATATCCCAGCAGCAAGATGTATAGATGAAACCACCATTTGCATATAAAAGACATTCTTGACTATTTGGCAAATTCTTCCAGTATTTTCTTTGATTGTTTTGATTTATGCTAAAACTGTAGTAAATCTACATAAGTGTGTATAAAATATTTCTATATATAATAGCAAATGTTTTTAAATCTAGTTTTCTTTGTAGGTGTTGAAAGATCTCTAAAATAGGAAGTTATATCTCCATTTATTTTGCGTTGGCATCACAGTAAATATAGTGATTTTTATTTCTTCCTCGAGTTATCATCTGAAATCAGCAACAAGACCTACTTAGGAGAACTTCCTCATCAGATGTGTTTGTGCAGAAAGCAGAATACTAACAGGCCCAGTGAAGGACTTTTCTGTAAACTGCAGACTTTTGTAGGCAGGATTTTAGGAAAACTGCATTTCTTGGCCTGTGACAGATGCTGAGAGTCTAAGTCCTTCCTGTAGCACTCCACCATTACATTATATTGTTCAAGGTTTCATTGTCAATCATAAAAAGTTTTTTGTTTCATGTGGAAAACAGCTCCCGAATTTAAGGAATTAAAGAGAATCTGAAAATAAATCTTTAAACCTCATTCACAGAAGTCTTTAGCAAAAGTTAAACCATGACAGCAAAGACTGCAGTGTTGGGCATTGAGAAGATTCCTTTATTTTGTAAAACATTTGGGGGACACTAGGAAATAGGTCAACTGATTTTAAAGGACTGACTTTGAGATTAACTCTGGACTACAGCTACAGTGTTCATGACATGAGAATGCTATGTTTGCTAAGATGACTGATGCTTTTTTGACTTTTTAGTTGTACTGTTTCTTTCCCTTTGTTGAGACAAATACGATCCAGTCTGCTTTCCTCCTTATGCTGAGCACATACTGCATGTCTGGTCATTTCTCAGCAACTGTTAAGTTTTTGTTTGGTTTCAACCAAATTTGTTGGAAGAGTTAAGTCAAATTAATGGTTTGTATGAGTTTCCCAGAAAGGCACATAAAGAGAAGAGGAAGAGAATAGGAAAAGCTTACCTGGATTAAAGCATATAATAAAGGAAAGTCCTGAATTCACTGCCTCTCAGCAGGGTATCTGCATGCATTATTATCTTCCAAAGTTGTATCTACAGAACTCCAAATGTCAGCTGTTTTATGCTTGTTTTTGGTCACATTTCTGTGTTGCTTTTCTATTAAACTTTTTCATTGAAATGTTTCCTTTGGTTTCTTTTACACTAAAAAACTTCATCTCAAAACTGTCTTCTGAAATAACTGTGTGTTGTTTTCCTTAGTTGCTAATGAAGGCCTTGGTAAAATTCAGACTATAATAGGAGATGCTGTGACCTCCTTTCTGAGATTTCAAGGGAGTTTTTTTGGCTAATTTATTCTCTTTTTTGGGGAGAGTGGTGGCATGTCTTGTAACAGATATTACCAAGGAGCAATGCAAAGTATGTATGGGGTGCTGTTTGGGTTGGGGGAAGGGAGATGCATATTAACCTGATTACTTGCAGGATGGAAGATAGTGAGGTATTTTAGCTGGTTTTGGCGTTAGACCAAAGTGAAAAATTAATGGGCTGTAATGTTGTTGGCTTTGTTTGATGAAGTGCTTAGTGGATGTTATTCAACTGAAGAATAAATATTCGTGATGCAGTTGTTGAAAGAAAAGAAAAAGCATAGCACCACACTGTAACTTGGTGGTGTTAAGCATTCATTTAATCAGCATGTTAATCATTAACTTTGGTTTTGGCTTTTAAGTTTTGGAGTGAGGAAAGGCTGTTCAACAAAGAACAGTTAAGAATGTGAGGTGGCTGAATCAGAGAGGCTCAATTACTGACCAGGTTTTGTTTCGGTAACAATGTTTCGGTAACAATGTTTTGTTTCGGTATTGCAAAGGGTTGAGACGGTGAAGCTTTGCCTGACTTCTCTAAATTTAGGTCTGGTAGTGCATTTTCTTTGCAGTGCCCACAAATTTCTGTTGCCTCTACAGCAACAGGATCCCTCTGCACACTTGAGGTCATTATGGGTAGCTGTTACGGCCAGTAAGTGCAAGATAAATGGATATGTGACTAAAGAGAGAAGCTAGCAAGGATAGTTGCATTGAGGTTACCAGTGGATTGATAAATACTTGAATAAATTTTTACTGAAGAAGTTTGTAGTGAATACATGGCATATAGTACAAACAAATATTTTTTTTAGCCATTGCTGCAGCACTCTTCTGGGTATATATTAGTGCTGATCCTCCTACAGAGTAGCACTTTGCATGGAAGGGTATGATGGTATGGGGGATGTTTGTTTGCCCTTTGACGTAATATTCTTGTGTGCAGGTAATGCAAATACTTTTTGCATGAGAAATATAAGTTGTGATTGAAATCTGTGATAAAATATCTGGTGGTTCCTTAGGGGAAACTCATTTTAACTGCAGAATGAGGGGAGGAAACTTGGAAGAAGTGGCACATTTCTTATCTAAATATGGGAGGTGTCTTGTTGGATAAAATATTGACTCAGACAACCTGTTGGCTTTTCTTGGTAGTTTGAAGCTTCAGCTATTGCACAATCTGTAATTCAAGTTTAGAGGAATTACTAAATTTTTTTTCTATTATTTTTTATGTTTTGTAAGAGAGGTAGTGGTGATGGAGTTGGTAGATATCTCTGACCTACAGTACCCTCTATTATTGTTCCAATACTGAGTTACTTATATTAGGTTTTGTTATTATTTAGTTAAGCTAGAACAAAATTCGCAATTAAAATGGATTATTCAGGTATGTGCTGCATTCATTTATCTAATTTGGTGAATCAAACTTAAGAAAAAGTGAAGTTAATTTGTATTATGAAAGGACTTGGTTACTGCAGATATGCTAGAATAATACTGATAATTCATAACTTAAAATGGCAGCAAAATAGGATAAAGATGTACAGATTTTTCTTTTGATAAATATCTCAGGTTTCTGTGAGTTGTGGAAGTTAATTTTTAGTGCTCTACAAAAACGGTACAGAGTTAGCGTTGACAATTAAATTTAAGAAAGGACCAGAACTGATTTAATATTTTCTGGAAATGAATTTCAAATCTTCTATTCCCTGCACAAAGCTTTTGAAGTATCTGTGAAAAGTGTTGGTAAAAGTGCATTGTATGTGCAACATGGAGTTTTTTCAGTTTTTTAAGGTGGAAGCTGCCTGTTAGACCAATGTCGAAGTATTTTTAAGTGGAAACTATTTAAAATGCTGCCTGGGAGCTTGATGGGTATTTTAAAAGAACAGGACCAATGAAATCCGCTTGGGTGGTACATTTCATAATCATGAAATGTTTTTTGTGGAGTAAGGGGCACAACACTGCCCTGTTGTGCTGCAGATTTTGGACACTCGGTGAAACCACAGTTCTTCCTGCAAGGGCAGAAGACTCCTAGAAATGTGACATGGAGTCACACCATTGATATGAGAAATCTCAGGAGTGCTCAGATCTTTTGGAACGGCAGTAATCTTGGAGATGATTTTGTTGAACATAAATTCTCAGAGTGCAAGTGTTCTGCATATAGGAAACTTCAGTCCTAAAATCCTGAAAGCATAAATTGGTTTTGATGCTGCCCTAGCCCCTGGTATCAGAATTTGCCTCTGGTACAATACACTATAGTGAGCTTTAAGAACTGGATTCCTAGGGCCAGGATCCTGTCAGCTGCCCAGGCACTGTTGTTTCCTCTACGAAAACTAGATAATAACATTTGAATTGAAAAAACTTACCTAACCTTTTCTTTATTTAAAAAAACTAAAGAAGTTATGCATAATACTTGCCTTTGATGGCAATATGTGGTGTCTTTTGTGAACCAGGCAGACCGATGAAATTCATTAAAATAACTGAGAGTGGACAGATAGGTCAAACCAGAATACTGATTTTTTTAATTAAAATTTTTGTAATTTTGCATATATCTAGATACTGTGTTAAATTTTCAGAGTAGTTTGAATCTATGGGAAGTTTAAAATTGTGATGTCAAGCTTTTTGTTTTTAAACTAATGATAGCAAAAGAAGCCCAGTGGGAAAATGACATTTTCATGATATGTCATTGTAAAATGGACACAGAACGAAACAGTTTCTATTACAGAAAGTACTGTTGTGCTTTGATGGAACTTAGGAAGAAACTCAGGGAGCAAGTAAGCTAGTGACCTGTTCCAAAGGTATAACATTCTGGAACTGTGTCGTTTCTACCTTTTTCTCTTCTAAGGGACTGTTATAGCAGTTCTGAAAGGAAGCCGCTAAATACGTTTTAGTTCCTATAGTTGTATTTAGTAGATGATCTTCTCCACAAACACTAATGTAATGCTTGTCCAGCACTTCGAATAGCAGAGCAGTAAAATAAAATTAAACATTATTGTGAAGTGCTTGGAAGAGTTAAACTGATGCCAGGATTTGATGCCACATTTATTATAAATTGCATTATAGAGTGTTACATTGCACTGCAATTTATCATTGCTGTTTGAGGCAGTGAATGTTTGTGTTGATGATTCTCGTGGCCAACTTTTGCTCTTGGAATTTTTGAGTTTAGAGGTAGTAATGATTTGGGGCATCATAAGTTATTGTCCTGTAGCCTGAAGTCTTGTAGGAAATGAGCATTTTTGAGCATGGCAACAGTATTTAATCTCAGAATATTGTCTTCAGAAGCACAAAAACCCCCTGTGCAGCAGAATTTCAGCACAATTTGGTACAAAGAGTAGTTCCCTCCTGCATTTTTCCCCTTACTCTTCGGCTGGCTGCAAAGTCTCACAAAACCAAGCACCTGTGTTGCAGAGACTCTTTGGTAATGTGAGCAGCCTGCTCTCACCCATGTGATTATCATATGCCATAGCCTTCTCCCCCATCCCTTCAGACCTTTCCTGGAGCTGGAGCTCAAGGTGCCATTCATTCTGGCCTCTCACACATCCTGCCATCTCTTGGACACTGTATCCCGCTATTCAGGTCACAACAGAGAAGGACTCAGTAACTCTGTGCTCAGATGCAGGAGGACAGCCTAAGAATTTTCATTCGATCCTTTAGTCCTCACAATTTAAGCAATTCCCTCTCATCCCACCCTTGCTACAGCTGCACAAGGGATAGGTAGGCAGGAGTAGGGCTGGTGAGGGATACCATAGAGTCTCAATGGCTGGAGGATTTGAAGAAGAGTTGTTTGTTGGAAACAGGCTGGGTGGTCGTACTGCAGCTCTGAAGCAAGAGATGAACCAGGTGGTATCTTGAGCTTTCTTCAAAGCCCCTGTTTCAGGATGCAGTATTTTTGTATTGAAGCAAAGTCAGTGACTATACTGCTTATCAAAGTCAGATTTGCACTATAATCCTTTTGAAAAGAAACTGTGCTTTGCTAAGAATTAAAAAGACTGTCTAGACAGTGTTTTTAATGATCTCTCCCTTGCAGCTTTTAAATTTTCAAACATCTATTTTATATTTTACTGCACTACAGATAACCTGACATGAAAGGAGAAATTTAACCATTTGTCTTCCATCCTTCCTTTATTCTGTCCTTCTGTCCTTCCTTCCGTCTTTCCTTCGCCTAATGTATGGTAAAGGGAAGTCAGAGAATGAAGACTGGTTGGTGTGGAGGAAGACTCTGAATTCAAGGGATACTGGAGAGAAATTTGAGGTTGAGAAACTGAGCCTGTTTCCTGGAGAAAATATGCTAACTGAGCATCCTGCTCCATGCTCCTTTCAAAAGTGTACTTTTGCTAACTCCCTGGAAGGCCACATGTGCACACAGCAGCAAACATCCTGACTGGCTTCTCCCTCACACACTTAAAACAGGCTTTTAATTATCCTGGGTCCAAATAATGACTTGCAGGTACGGATTTTATGTCAGCTCTTCTTTTTCTGCTGTCAGCTTCTTCCCCTTCCAAAACATTGAGCTAGTCTGATCCTATGAGCATGAAAAATAGGTCATATGCTGTTATTTATTGAGCAGAAGATCTTACATTTTCTTGTTTTTAAAATTTGTCTTCTTACTGTGCTGTTAGTAGCAGAACGGTATTTTCCCCCTTTGTCTTTCAAAAGACATCTTCGGTTTAGGACCCTCTGACCACTGGACCCTGACAGACTGGACCATGACACCAAAGTCACACCTGGAAGTTTTGGGCAGAATGGAAATTTGCTTGTATAAATTGTGTAGAGAGAGGGACGAAAAAGGGCCAAAGATGGAGATGTTGAGTTTGCCACAAGGAAGTGGCCGCTGCCTGGGGAGAAAATCCTGGATGGAACTTCAGTGGTGTGTTTAGAGGGTAAAGAAAAAACCCAATAGCCTAGGTGATGGTTCCAAAAGCAAAATCAGATGTCACAAACTCTAGGTGACCAGAAATTGGCAGCATCAAGGATGATTTGATTGCTTGTCGTTGATGGTGATTCAAAATCCTTGGGAAAATGTCCTGCCATTCTAGATTGCACTCTCATAAGATCTTCTCATAAACAGGTTAGAAAAATATTCCCAAAAGCTCTTCCACAGCTAGAACATGATGGACAGCTTCACAGAGGGTGTGAAAAATAGAAAGAACTAGAGAAATTCTGTGGATATAGTCACGCATTTTCAACTGGAGAAACCAATTTAAAAAATTCTGGACTTCAGCCATAAAAATGAAATTGAAACTGTAGTGACCATCAGACAATCTGATGCTAAACCAGAAATTTTGCCAGTGTGAAAACTTTGTAATAGAGTGTGTGGAGTTTGTGCAGGTACTATGAACCTACAAACAGATGAATCTCAGTTAGTTTTAGATTTCAAGCGTGTTACAGTAGGACTTTTCAATACCTCAGGAGCTGAGACTTCATGGCTATTCTGCATATTGGAATAAGAGTAAAATATTATTGAGAAAAATTGGTTCACTTCTCTGTGATCTGACTCTAGGAATGTAAGAGAAATTGTTCTGTCCCTGTTATTCATTTTATCAGACTTGCAGTCAACAGAAAAAGGGATTTATCAGAGAAAAGTACATGGAAATTAACTGGAGTGGTTCAAAAAACTGTAAGATGCTGCATGAAATGCATGATAAGGCCTCCCTACTTTTCTGTATAGGAAGCAGGCATTGTCCTGAAAAGCTTCTTTGCACTTCTTATTTTTTTAAGAATAGCTTTACAGTCACTTATATTTGGAATAAAAAAGAAATATTTGGAAAACTTTTGCCAGAAATGTGACAAAAGATAAAACATGGATTAGTGTTTTGATTTATAAAAAAATCTGGATAAATAGAGACTTCTAAAATTTTTATTTTCTTATACCAGTGTTCTTTCATACAAGAGAGGAAACAAATATGTTGCATGTACAGTAGGCCTTTGATGCTTTCTTGTGATGAAGACTATAGTTTTCCCAAGTATGGAAAGTGGTATAGATTTTTCCAAATCAGGCAACATATGCTGTATTGCATTCGTCAGGTTGAATTTGAAGCCAAAAAAATATTGTGCAGCAGCATTCTTTCCTAAAAAGCAAGCATAGGTGATAAGATCCAGTGATTATTGCTTAGGAAGGAGTGTCAGGAATCATTAGTATCTCATTCAGGTTCAGTAACTGTTGGGCTTCCCAAGGCTGCTTGTACCGATTGCTATCGACCTGAACTCCTTCCCCTGTTTTTGCTGAAGGTCAGGAATAGTTTGTTGGAGCAAGAACCTTGTTTGTTTTTTCTCCCTGATGTAGAAATCTGAGCTGACAAACTCAGTTGTATACCACCTTGCAAGTATTTGTATTATTAATATGTGAACTCTGAGGTATTTGTTGCACTAAACCTCATGAATCGAAATCCAGTGCCTTTGTATAGTTACCCAATAGTTGTTTCTAGGAAAGTGTTCTCCATTTAGTGACGTTTTGGGTCTTCTTGATTTGAGGTATCTTTGTTGTGAAAAGTTTATAGAACACATTAGCATTTTATATAATCAAGATTAGTTGATTTAAAAATATCATGGCTCCTAATAACAGTGATATTTCCACTTACTCTGTGTGTAATAACTCTGCAGCTAGACTGTCAACAGCTATAAAAAGAAAATTCTCACTTCTTAATGTATTTTTTTTGTATTTCCATTTAACAGCAATGCTTCCAAGTTCACTATCACACTTGATCAAAAATTACCGAGTGACCTGGAGACATAAATATTTTTTAGTATTTAGTATATTTTTCACAAGTGAAATATAAATATCATTAGTACCTAGGAATAGAGGACTCTTGCGTAGGCTGAGGCTGGAGGAAACTCCTCTATCTGCTGCACTTCAATAACCTGTATGCCTGTGGAAGTGCATAAATGATGTTTGGTCTGTTCTTTCTCAACTATACTTTTCATTGTCTCCAGCCAGGTAGTGAAATTCAGGGTGAGAGTATTTTCAGGTTTCTTTCCGCAGCGTAGTTATTTACTCTGCTCTCAATGGTTATGAAGATTATCTCATTAACTAAATGTCAGTGCTCTCAGTTCAAAGAGGCAAAAGGTATGTGCAGAGAGACTAGATAGGATAAATGATGGCCTGATGACAGTGGAAGAGGAAACTGATTAGTACTTTGCAGTGTTTTGGCATTAAATAGGATTCTCAGTAAATAGTGCTATTTGCTGGGAAGTTCTCAAAAACCCGAGTGGTATCCATTGACTGGTGTGAGCCCCCCCCTTCAAAAGGTTCCATGGAGGGAGTGGTGACAAGTTCTGGCTTTTCTTAGCCTTGCCTTATATAGGCTGTTTCCAAAGGTCAGTGCTGAATCTACTTTTTACACAGAGTATCTTAGCTCTTAGAGAAGGCGATGGGTCACCATTTAGAGGTGCCTGTTTTTCTCCATTGATGTGTAGAGGTAGCCTTGTTGGTTACTGAAATGAAATTGCTAATTTAAATTCCATGCTGATTGTGACAAACTGATTGCAGTCTGTTATTTCCTCTTTCGGAGAAAAGCCTGATTTGCGTGACCTTACAACTCACCTACGCACTGCTGTTTTAGTACACTGACACAACTTACTGTACCATTAATGATGTACTGGTCAGGAGATGCACTTGGGCCTTGAAAACTCTTGGAAGAAGGGTTATATAGCCCAAGCAGAACTGTCACCAGAAAATTGTTCGGCTGAAACTTAACCCAGTGTCAGATTTTTGGTTAGAGATCACAAAGAAAGAAACAAAACATAAAACACCATAAAGTATTCTCACATACCCAATGTACTTTGAAGATGAGGAATATCTTTGGGTGAAAAAATTCTGTGTTAACCTTAATTTTCTCAACACCTATATGTTGTTATGCCTTTGCCAAATTTGATAGTGAAATCAGTAAGAAGTTTGTGAAATCCATGCAATGTTTTTGGGTGGAGCATACATTCTTGAGGCCGTATTACAGATGGAGACTGTCTCCAAAACCAAAATATGCACTGGCAGCATTTTACTAACACAGACAGAGCTGTACATTTTTACTGAGGTGTTTGTGTAATGTGTTCAGGTTTGTTCATTTTAGTTTATGCCCCATCTGTAATTTTGCCATGGTTCACATAGCAGTGGGCAGCGTGCCAACTTCCAGGCCAGCCAGGACACTGTCTTTTTGACTGGAGGCTGCAGATAGTCCCTTGAGTGGATCGATTTATCACAGATCCCATCAGTAAAGCCCATTAAGCTTTCACTGAAGAAAGCATAAGCAGTGCATATGCTTTAAGGTGGTCCTTATTCAAGCACAGCTATTGGTGATTGGTTTAGATATCAGCATTGGGGATCTGTCAGCAAAATTTTACATAGTTGTTGGCTGTTGGCTATAGCAATGTGAGTGTTTTCTTTTCATTGACCTTAAAAAGTGTTAGTGATTTTTTCCATATAGTGATGTCTGGGCAGTAGACTGTACCTATTATGGGCAGCAGACCCATCATGTGATGCCTTCTCTGGAAAGCAGAGAGCCCAAGCTTCAGCTCAACAACAAACTGACAGCTACTATTTACTGTGGGGGCGGAACATCACTGTATTTGCAATTGGCTTCACAACTCTTAGAGAGGATGATCGTTTATCTTCAAAGTAACAGTCTAAAAGTAAAAAACCAACCACTGCCCCCCTCCCCAAACAAACAAAACCTCCACTGCATATTAATTTCCTTTCTGTGTAGCTGCTGTCCACTGAATTTCTAGTCAATAGCCATAGTCCATGTTCTGACTCCCATTATGTTATTGTCTGAAGATCAGCTTGTGACAATTTTTCTTATTACAGTTTTCTCTTTCTTTCTGTGCTTAGCCGACAGTTGTGCTGACAATGACGCACTTTCTTCTAGCTACTGCTTCAGCACTGCTGTTTGTTAAAGATGATTGTGCCCTCCTCTGTGTTTCCTTCCCTGCAAATCTTTCTGATGCAGTTGTGAGGGAGTAATTTACCCTGCTATGCAGTTTCTCTATTTGTGGTTTCTAACCTAATCGATATCTTGAGAGATGTAAAAAATTTTGCAGGCTCTTGATGGTAGGCCTGCAGAATGCTGAGTCATTTTCCCCAAACCGCAATAAAACATCACTTTTAAATTTCGTCTGCCTATTTCTCCTCACTAATTTTCTCTTTTCTATCCTTTTTCCTCTGTCACTTCACATTTATGAAACTCCGTGTGTGCCTGTATTTTAATTTCTTGGCCTGGCTGCGCTTGCCTGCTTTATTTTTTCCCCCACTTTTTTGTTTTAGATTTCTGTGGTGACACTGTGTGCTACTGGTAAAGTTGCCTTTCCCTGCTGTTGGCTTTTGCAGGTTTACTGTTGTCTACCTGCAGACATCAGGCTGTTTACCTAGAACTCTGAGCTGTGGTTAAAAAAAAGACAATTAAAAATCGTAGTAAAGCCTTTACAGAGCAGGGAACAGTGACCTTACTTAGGGTATGTGCCACTAAAAAAGTGCAGATAGAGCAGGCTTGCAATTCCACACATGATTTTTTTGAGAATCTTTTAATAAAAAGCCTCATTTCTATATTATCTTCTGAATGGGAAGTTCTTTACATCTGTTTTAGTGCACTTAAATTATAAAGGACCCTCTACATTCCTGAGGCTCAGCTAACAAGGAATCATTGAGTAACTCTTCAATTGCATAAAAACATCTTGGGTCTGGTTTTATTTGTTTTAAATGTCTTTTAGCTAAATCAAATACAAAATGTAACACTTGGACACCATATGGATTCATGATGTTTATGAGAAGAATTAGGAGGGATATGAGATACATAAATCAGGGAGTGGCTCCCATTGATCTGTAAGTGTATACTCTTTCCTAATGGCAGAGATAGATGGTCGTGTTCAGATCTCTTGACATTTCTGGGCAGACTGTATGGTAGAAAGTGTAAGAGACCTGCTTGTACTTTGAGCACATGTCATGCTATGTTTCTAAAAGACCATCCTGTCCTCATTTCTTTGGGACGAAGAGAGATAGCAATGGGGTGTTTCTGTTTGTCTAGCATGGTTGACCCATTTTCCCTCTTTCTGTCACTGTCAGCTCATGCCATAATGACAGAAAAGGAAATAGTTTACGCCTTATTCTCCAGCTGCTCTCTTCCCCTTCCTTCTGTTACAAAACATTTTGGAGACTCTCCTTTTCTTCAGCCTCTCCCTCTTTTTTTCCTGAGATACAACTGAGTATTTATCACAGTACTGTCTTTTCCCCATCAATATTTCCTTGCATGGTCTCAATTCAGATGATTCTGCCTTTCAGTGAAAGGTTAGTTTTCTAATCTAAGTGAAACCTGTCTTTTTAAAAATAGACAAAGATCAAATCGAACTGATCAACTCAAATGAAAGAAAATGGAAAACACAAACCTGCTTTAACTCAAAACCTGAACCTAAGGCTAATACAGATTAGGTCACATTTGGCAAGAGTGTGTATCTCTGAGTTGCGTCTATTAACTGGGTCCATGGTCTCAGACTCACTGGGAAAATAAGTAGAAAAGTAATTGGTGGAACCTGAAGTTACAATGTTGACCAAAGACAGGAGATAATGTTGCATTTGCTGTTCTGGCTGGACATACGGGTTTAACATTTGAAATTGGTTGGGTTTTTAAAAATTTCTGCTCCATTAGTTTTTGTTTTGTTTTGTTTTAGTAGAGGTCAAGAAATAAAAAGTTACAAAAATTTCCTCTTAATCTTAAAAGGCCTGTGATCCACATTCAAAGCACAGTGTAACTGAAGAAGTCATTCAGTTGAACAACTAATTGTTTCAACTGGTCACCCTTTTAGTCTTTGAATTATTGCATATTTCTAATACTTTGCCTTTTGCTTGCACCTTGGGTGTGTTATGGAGAATAAATAAGGTGCTCTACAAATGTCTGATGTTTTAGGCTGTTAGACTTTGGTACAGTGAGGTCTTTTCTTAGGCCATAATCTGCAAGCGGGACTGCAGTGAAGTCTTAACAGGCCTTCCCATCCTTAAGCCAAGTTCAACTGCTAGCAGGATAGAAAGCTGTGGATGCAATGCTATACTATGTTCCCACTGAAGTGTTTCTCAGAGCTATTTGGAACTCTGTTGTGCTCACATACAGCAGACAGTCGGCTTTCATGTGCTGACCCAATTGTTTGCTGTCTTTCTGTTCCAGTGACAGCCCCTGCTGCTTGTGTGCATCATGACCAGCTGTTGCTTAGCCTGGGTAGCCTTTGCTTCCTTCAAAGGCAATTACGGCTTGAGTGCTTTTGGACTGATGGGGGTGTCAGTGGAGTATTTTGTAGTAGATGTGTGTGCACGTGTTTAACACAGCAGCAATGTAGAAAGGAAATGTGCTATGAACAAGGTTGAGGTAGGTTGTTCAGTATAAAGGTAACAGTGACACGTGAGAATATTTAGTTATTATAACTTGGGAAAACAGAAAAAATGACCATTACCTTGTAAAGGATGTTGTAAATTTTTCCTATATGCCGTGTTTTGTGCTCAGCCCAGGTTTTTACTGGCCTGTTTCTGTGCACTGACAAGATTCCTGCTGAGGGCTACTGAGCTGGAGCATGATGCAGGAGTACTCCGTAGCATGTTTACTGAACTTGTTTTTCATTATACCAAATCTATTTTGTTCAACTTCACTTTATCCATGAGGTTTGAAGCACGTGCTTATACATGTGATTTGTGTATAAATACACACCTGGATAAATTCTCACTGCTTACCTCATGTCAAGACAGCTGAGGTGTTGGCATCTCCTAACTTCTGCACCCGGTTCCTCGTGCTCAGCCTCGTTGTTGCATGTCTGTCTTTGACTTTAATAAAGCTCAGGGAAAACCCAGCTGAGGGCTGCTGCACTGGCACAGTACATTTCCTATTCTGATACCTATTTCCTTTTCTAGCGTGCTGAGCTACAGTGTGAGCAGGTGCACTATTTTCACATAGTTCAAGAGGGAAATAAGACTCAGATTTTACCAAGGATCTAAAGTTCTGCTGGGCATGGACCCCACTATCCTCAATGTAAAAGCAACCCCAGTTCAAAGATGTCTCTACAGAGCCTTAGAAATGTGAGTGGCTGCTATCTTAGAATCATATTATAAATTAGACTGAAGGAACCTCAGGAGGTCCTGCTCAAAAGAGAGTCAGCTGTGACCATTCAAATCTTGAAAACATCCAACAATGGAGCCTGTGTAACTTATTTAGATAATCTTTTCCACTAGCTGACTGTCCTCATGGTAGAAGAGTTTCTTCTTACATGCAGCCTGAACCCCTCTTTTTTCAATTTATGCTCATTTTCTGTTGTGTTCCCAAAAGGCATCACTGTGAAAAGCCTGGCTCCCTATACTTGATAATCCTTGCAGAATTTCTCTTTTTCTTTCTTTTCCAACTCCTTACAAGTGTTGGAATGTTGCTGTTAGGTTGCTTCAAAGCCTCTTCTCCAGGCTGAACAAGCTGTAATTCCTTAGCCTGTTCTCACAGGGCAAGACTTCAGCCAGCTGACCGTCTTGGTAGCCCTCATTGATCTTGCTCTGGTTTATTGATCTTTCTGGTATTGCGAGCCCGGTGCTGGATGCAGGATTGTAGATGTGGTCTAATGAATGCTAGACAGAGGGGGCTAAGTGCTTCCCTCAGTCTGCTAGCTGTGTTCCTGTTCATGCAGCCCAGGCATCCTCCTGTGTAAGGGGAAACTCTGTTGCCCACGCAGGGCATGAGCAGAGCGAGGCTTAAGGCTATCTAACATAGCAAGGATGTTTTAAACTGCAGCTTGCATTGTCATGCAAGTAGCAGGAGGCAGATGGTGGAGCCTTCTCTAGTAGCAATCAGTATGTCACCATGATGTGCCTCTTGCAGGATCCAACTGTTGTCAGGCTGGTGGTGGAGTCACCTCTGGTGGGACATACGCAAGGCTATTGTTGTATGCAGCACCACTGTACACTGAAGGTCCTTTGTGCAAGAATTCTGGTTGGAAACAGAACCCTTTTCTGGCATGTCAGAGTCCTTGTTCATTTGTTGCTTTCTTCCCAGCGCTTTCAGCCAAGAAGCAATAGGCAGAATTTTAAGGGTAGAGATTTGAGGTGAAGTCAATAACAAAAGAAAGGGACAAGAAGTGAAATGCACTGAGACTGTGAGTTTTGTTTCCCTGGCCAGTTGCAGCGCTGGCCATTGGAAAGACTTTGCCTTCATCCCACTACTGGTTTTACTTTGATTATGAACATTTGCAGCTGTCCTTTCCTCATTTACCTTACTTAGCAATTGTTGGCTTTGGGGAGAAAAAAGCTGCCTGATTTGTGTATGAGAGTTCTCAGTAGCACGCAATTTACCATTAAGGTAAATAATAGCAGTGACAAGAAACCAATGACCATAAAAGAATTTGAGTGTTTAAATATTAAATATATATGTCTTTTGCTTTCTCATTTAATCCACTAATAGAAAAATAGGGTCAAACAGGGCAAGTCAAGGGAGGTGATCTTTTACCTCTGCTCAGCCCTGGTGGGGATCTAGAGTGGAGTACTGAGACATACTGGAGTGAAGCAAAGGGCCACATAAATGAACTTGAGGTTGACTTTCCAGTGTGAGAGTGACTGGGTACTTGACACAGGTTGCCCAGAGTGGGTCTGTCCTTGGAGATACTCACAAGAGGACTGGGCACGGTTGCAAGCAGCCTGCTGTAGTTGTCTGTGCTTTGGCAATTTTCAGAGGTCACTTCTGGCCTCAACTCTTCTGTGGTTCTGTGATTTAGAAATAAGGAGGCAAGAAGGTTTAGAAAAGCCACGTGGAAAAACTCACATTGTTAAAATGTTGGAGCAGAAGTTGTTGAAGTTTCTTCCTGGAGAGAAGAGGGGATGCAAGTCCAGCGGTATAGGAACTCCAGCTCAGACTCCTTTGTTTCATCTGTATTAGCAAATTAGAGATATGTATGAAACTCATTGTTAAATTGCTAAAATTCTCACAGGCACAATAACTTTAGCCTGTGCTTGACCTCTCTCCCAGCCAGTTCCTAGGTATGGCTCTGTTCACAGACAAGCCAACTTCTGCTCTACTCAGGCAGTCTGGATGTGGTAACCCTGTTTTGGACAGTAGGAGAGTTGAGCCGTAGTATGTGGGCTGCTCTGTGGCAGTCAGTCTCACTACCAGAGAGTGTTGCTAGATGTTTTTAATTTGCTAGCACAGATGTAATGTTGAAGTCTAAGTGCCTGGAACCATTGCTGGCAAGCTGAAGAAATGTCTTTTGCCACATCTCTACCTTCTGTGCTTTTAGGCTTGTGGATCAACTGGATTTTCAGGGCAGGATCTCATCAATCTTTTATCACTGATAGAGAGCCATGAGACTAGACACTGTGTCTGAGCCAGAAACTCTGAGATTGAGCTCCAAGTATCAGCCTAATTTATTAAAAATTCAAGTACCTTAAAAGACACGAGAAGACATTAACAGGCATGTTAAAAGCCAAAGAGCTTAAAAGACATAAAAGTATTTGCCTGGGGAAGGTATGTATTTTAAATGCTGAACAGCAAAAATAGGTATGCTCTGTTGTTCTATTTTATTTATTATTAAAGCAGAAATTAAACAGCTCTTCTGACAGTAATCCCTATACCTATTCTTTGTAATATATCCAACTTCTCATCAAAATGGAACATTTAGTCTTTCACTGGTAAGCAATGCTCAACTTGTGTATTTTTAACTTTGACAAAACCAGGTTAATTCAGTATGCCCTCAAACTCCCCCCCCCATATCTTTTTACTCCATAGAATTTCTGTCTTGTGAAGATAGTGTGTTTCTTCAAGTACTTATTTGGGACTCCACCATAGTCTTTCATCATTTGGATTTCAGTGAAACTGGGAATGTTCATTGAATCTTTAGTGTGGGCAACTGTCATTCTGATATTTTACTTTTCACTTGAATAACATGCTTAGCAAACTTGGACTATGGTGTGCGGAGGTCTTTTTTTCTTTGCTTTTGTTGACCACTGCAGTGCTCCACAGATGCCTTAGCTTTCTCAGGTGAGGTCTTCCAGCTCTTGAGTAGAGTAGAAGTGACAATGCTCAACACCTTGGATATCTGGGTTTTGATGGAAAGGTAGACAGACTCTCTCTGTCAGTCAGAGGCTCACGTGTGCTGGTGCAGGAGGACAGACAGATGAAGGGGCCTGGCAAAACTGAGCTCTTTTGCTCTTTTGCAGACTTGAGCAATGTGTTTGAAGATTTAAACCTGTTCTGAGTTTTTGCAGTTTTAAGCAGATGCTTAAGAGTTGCTTTAAGCATTTGGAAATGCTCTAATTTGAGTATTGAAAGTGTTTTTATTTTGTGCATTTGTTCTTGTGTTGAAAGCTATTTAAGGAAGGAACTCTATGCTCCTGTCTGGTAGTATACTTCCACCAGAATGTAAATATCCATACGAAGCCCCCAGGAGTAATCTCAGTACAGGCAAGGAAGTATTATTACATATCCAAGAGACATTCGCAGCACAGTTCAGTTTTGACAAAAGACTTATGGCTTGTTCAGCTTTAAAATACTGTTCTTTTTTTTTCTGAAATATTCAGAAAATACAATTTTTGGAATCTAAAATATTTTTTAGTGTAAATTTCAACAGGCCTGTAGAGGAAGTGATGTGCTTTACCAGTGATTTCATGTGACTTGGCTGGCACTCAGGGACTGTTAGTCACTGAACTACTTCAGAGGCTCCAGGCTTCTTCCTCACTGAGTTGCAAGAAATTGGTGGAAGTATACTTTTCATTTCTGTGAAGAGACAGGGTTGGCTGGATCCTTGTGTACATAGATTATTAGTAAATCTGTAGGAAACAAAAATAATCTAACTCTCAATGGAAAGCTTAGTGATTCTGTGGAAATTGAATTAAAGTTGCTTATAAATAATGAAATAACTAATTGATGTCTTTTTCATTCATTTTTATAAAATGAATTATTATAGTTCGCTATATAATTATAATTACTTTATTTTTGCATTTGTGAAAGGCTTTATTAGTAATAATCTGTGTGTAATTGTAACAAAATTTGGTGACAAAGTCACTAGCACTGTAGTGAAATAGCATTTTTTAAAAAAAAGTTTTTTTTGGTCAAAATGTAATTTACCAGCTGAAATATATTCCCTCAGTTTAAAGGAATCTCTGTGGTCTTGAAACCTTGATTTATTGACTTGTTAAGATGATAGTTTAATGGTTTTAGTATCTGTTATTCTAGCAAAGACATGGCACTGATCATGCACGGACAGGATAAATAATAGTTTTTCAACTGTAAGACCAGTTTTAGGTGTTCATCTGCAAGCTTCAGCTGTGAACATATTTCCTGCAATTGTGAGCTTCAATATAGCAGCTAAAAATAGTTTGCTTTGCATTTCCTATCGTCTCTCTCTATCTGTTACTCAAAAGCACATATTCAGTTTTATTCTGAATGGATTCAGTTGCCCTCTGAGGGCTCTGGCCGTGGAGGATCTAGCTGATGGGTTTGCAGAAATATAGTAATAGGTGTAGAAGGGGCTCAGACAGTGACATCTGACAGATCTGTGGCTGCAGCATTTAGGAATAAGAAGGAGAGTTAGGAGATATTTCACTTTTTTTTTTTCATGGTTACGAATACCTTCCCAGGTCTTCTGTGTTCCTGTGGTGTAAATGCTATTTAATGACTAAGCTGTGTGATCTGAAGCATGAGCTTTCCCTTTCATCTTGCACATATTACGTGTCTTTTCACTATTAGTTCAGTGACTTCCTTTCTTCTCCATCTATCCCATAATTCACCTTTTTGCATTTGATCTGGCAGTGTGATAATGTATCTGCTCTGACATGCTGAATTTTTACACACCTCATGGAAATACCATTTTCTCTGCATTTTGCTGTAGTTAAAGTACCTGGTTTATGCTTTGGGCAGGCCATTTCTGTAAATTGGCTTAGGAATTGCTTACATTCCTCTTATATGTGATTTTGTTTGTGCCTGTTTTACATCCTAAAGGATTAATTTGTTAGGATATCAGCAGCCATTCATCAGCTGTTCTCTTCTAAGTGGAGAGATGGAAAACATTTCTTGCCTTTTGACCTGAAATTATTGAGAGGCAGATCTTCAGCCTAAAAGAATGAAAAGCTCAGGAGATGTTATCAAGTTCTGCTTGTTTGCAGAGAAGTTGTAGATGCCCTGTCCCTGGAAGTATTCAAGGCCAGGTTGTGGCCTTGAGCAATGTGATCTAATGAGCGGCATCCCTGACCATGTTAGTGCAGTTGGACTAGATGATCTTTACGGTCCCTTCTAGCTCAAGCCTTTCCATGATTTTATGATTCTATGGTTTTGATAACTTCCTCTGTGGAAACTTGTGGAAACCATTTGAATGACATCCAGTGCAGTTGCTTCAGTTTCTAGAACAGTATTTGGGTGGAATTTGGAGTCTGTGTCCAAGAAAGTGATGAGAAAGCCCATGCTCTATGAATTACATAAAGCTTATTCATTTCCCTAAGTCTTTAATTGAAAATACTAAGAGCCATGACAGAAACCCCTGTACGTTAGCAGGAAGATACATGGTAGTATTGTTTCAAGCAGGGAGAAAAGAGAGAAAGCAAAGAGGAGAGAGGACGTCATTGTAACAATACTGATGGAGCATTTAATTAGCAATGCCAACTGCACCTGGTTCTAGTCAAAATAATTAACAGTCCATGAGAAGCTGAGAGCATAATGTGTAGAGAAATTCTGTAGGTGTTTGCAGGGTATTAGTGAAAATGTGGCATGGTTGTTGCTGTTTCATGATAAACACATAAAAAGGAATCTGTGATTTGGTTGAATTACACAGGCTTTAGAATTCGGAGCTTACAGACCAGATCTTCTGTGAAATATGACATCCTACACCACATCGTGAGGGGCCTGTGATGTCTTATCTAGAACTGTATTAAATTAAATTGGTAATACATTGACTTTTGCCGAGTATTTACATTAAAAATTACAGAGTTTGCTTTTGCACCCCTGTACCCTTTCAGCAGAGTAAGCAAAAGCAGTCTCTATTTGAGAGTATTCTTCATTTCTGAGCAAAAGCTAAATGTATCATTTAGCAATTTTTTATAGGCAAATGTGCTGTAATATGAAATTATTTTACACTATATTAGCATGAACTATCTTTTATAAACAAAATAAATAAACTTATTTTTTCTGTTAATACTAATTCTATAGAAATTGATACATTAAAGGAGAGATTTTATAAAGCTCCACAGTAAACATAGCTGCTTAGAATTTACAGTATGTGAATAAGCAACTAGTAAAATTTTCACTTGACAAAAAAGCAGCTTTTCCTTTTTTTTCCTCTAGCACATATGTAAATGTAACTGTTTAATGTACTTTTTTTTTACTCTAGCTTGGAGTTGCTGATGATGGCACTGTTTTAGAGGACAGATGCTTAACACACTTTACAGTTAAACAGGTAGCAATATGAAGGCATTGAAGATGAAGTGTTTCCACCTTCCTTCTGGTCTCCTCTCCCAATTCTTAATAGTGTCCAAATTACTTTAGTTGCAATATCTGAGGTCTGCTTCCTTAGTTAGTTGCAGAAATGGTCCCTCTGAAGGGAGTAGGATAGAGTTGGCTGAGCTCTCCAGGATGACACCCATAGCTCTGCAGGAGTTCAGTCAGTTATGGCTCCAGCTTTGGTAGACTGATGGCTTGACAGATGCCTTTTGACTTTTAGGGACATTAGATCTGCCCCTCTCTTGATAGCCATCTAAATAGTTTTTGCAAGGTCAAGAAAACCTATGATGTCTTTCTAGCACTTCTCTTCTCTTTGGTCTTACAGATAGCTTTTTACTGTCCCCTTGGTCCTATTTGCCATGTCTTGTATGACATCTCTGGAATTCAGAAGCACCAATGAATTGTCCAGTGAAGCTTGGCTTTATAGCTTTGCTAAAGAAATGAAGAAAAGCATAAAGATTAAAAGCTATTAAACTTGTACAGAAGAGTTAAGAAGTAGAAAACATGGAAGCTAGGAGCTAGTACGTATTTAGTTTCCTAGGTTTTGGCTTATACTTTCAGTTCTAGGAGAGCGCAACAGCTGGACTCTAGTTTCATTACAGCTGTGATCTAGTGCTATATGGCCTAACAGGTTTTGAATGAATGAATGCATGAATAAGAATTTCAGTTTTTAGTAGCAAATATTCTTTCAGTCAATACTTCTTGGAAGAGGAAGGCTTAATGCAAGCAGTGAGCAGTAGATAATCACTTGTTCTTGGTTTCTGATGTCATTGTCATAGATTTTTGGCATTAAAAATTTTAGAATGAAACTTCTACCTTGTGTTGTATTTCTTGCACTTGAAAAGCTGGCGGAGAAGAAAGCGTTATTAGGATAGATTCAAGTTTTACTTCTCTTTGCTTGTGGCTGGTATTGTATCCGAAAGCCATCCATTTAGACATCCATTTAGATGTTGTATTTAAATCCCCATACTGAGTGCTACCAATTGCCTGGGAGCAATTACACTTGTATAATTCAGTGTCATGCTGCTTGAGATACTGATACATTGAATGTAGAATAAATAATAAGAAAATTTAGGAATTTTGTAAGAAAATTTGCCATTGCTGCATGCATGAATTATACCTCTTTCTGACATCCTTAAAAGAGGACAGCAAGATGTTGATGGGTAAAAAACAGCCCATAGGAACTGTGGGTCATACTGTGTGTTTCTTTACCCTGCTAGATCAGCTGCTGTAAATTGACAAGTGAAGTTAGTGAGAAACTCAGCTTCAGTCTGTTTTTCCTGTTCAAGTTCATGTCCTTTTGTCTCCTGGATATTTTGAAAGAAATAATAATCACAGTATCTGGAAGAAAATAATTTGGAAATATTGAGTCATCAGCCTTTTGTTGTGCCACTGGTGTGTACAAAGTTTTCTTAAACTTCTGTGGAGTTTTCTGTGTCTAGGTGACGTATAAGCCTGGGTGAGCTCTGGGTGAACACTGGGTGGTATTCTGGGAGCAGTCTAGCCATGGCAAATATTAAGATGTATGTACGTCTTCGGCAGATTTTGCTGTTGCAGTCAGATTTTTTTTTTTTAATTGTTTTGTTTTCCCACAGCTGCCTCCTCTCAAGTTTCCCTGTACTTTCTGTGCATCTTTTGTGTATTCTTCTCCAGCAGTGGTTCTCACTTTTTGATCTATTGTCAATACCTTCTAGTGTGCTGCCAATAGATTTCTGCACAGCTCCAGGCTACCCTGTGGTTCTTGGTCTGCTACTGATTAATTTTCTTTCCCGAAGCACTGGAATCCCATAGCTGAGGAATAGGTAAATTATTGAAAGGGTGAGTGCCTGGCTCCACTAAAAATTCTAGCAGTTCTACTTTTGACATCCATGGTGCTTGGATTTTACTCTTTTTGATCTTTTTGCTGAATCTGGACGCTACTTGGCTGACATCTGTGTTATAACAATTCTTAGTATTATATGATAAGATATGAACTGTGTCCTCCTCCTGCTGTATTTTTTCAAATCTTTAGAATTAAAATGTTTTTACCTGAATTTCTCAAGAAGCAAGACTCACCTGTCTCCTTAACAATGTATCTCTCTCTATATAATAAATATTAAATTGCAAAAGAGAGATAAAGGAAAAATGTAAGAAATAGGGAAAAACTTAATATCACCTAAGAGCTGTTGTTTTCAGTAAATAGTTCATTTTTTCAGCCTCTAACAGAGAGCAGTAAGACACTAACCTCTGTCTTGGGGCCAGATACAGTCAAAATATTTAATGTGGTCCCTAACCTTAGATATTGAAGGGAGCCCCAGATATAGGTCTCTGTAGTTGTGTATCAAGTGCCAGTCCAATAGCAAAATGCACGATGTGCAACATGTGCCTGGTTTTATGTGTATGTGGCCTTTCACTCCAGGAGCAAGGGTGTTACAGCTTACCCCAACAACCAAGTGGAATATCCTTACTTTTTTTTTGATGGATATTATTGCTTGCTAAATCTCCTGCAAATCAATACAAGCTCATCTCTCTAGGGGATTTTTCTCATAAAAAGGAACTTGCATTTAGCTAGCATATGTGAGGAACTTTCTCTTTTACTTCAAGTAAGAAGTACAGATACAGAAATTAAATATTTGAAAAAGTAAGTTCCTTGCAAAACAGAAGACAAATATTGAAAAATATTTTCCAAAGCAAGCTAATTGCAGCCAGAGTTCTTCATACAGAGGGGTAGGTTCAGGTAGCCAAAGAGAATGCCATCTTCAGAGTAATTTCTGAAGAATTGTGATATATTTCTTGTTCACTTCATTGCCCAAGCACTGCCGTACCAAAGCTGTATTATCTAGTTACATTATTCCTAATACAAAAGCCTTTATAATTGCATGCAAATAAGTGATCTTGCACAGAAAGCTCAAAGCAAAAGAGAAAACCCAGAGAAATCCCTCCTGGAGCTTCAGAGCAGCAAGTGCAACTGAGCACGAATTTCAAATCAAGTAGTCAGCTGTGGGCAAGATTTCCCTCCTGCTGGTTCTTTTTCTGCTGTTGTGCATCTTACATGTCTTTCTGTGAATGACACGGTTTCAAGGTAAGGAGATGAAAGCAGTCCTGTGCCTCTTCAAACTGCCAGTTTAAACACTCCCTAGCCAAGCACAACTTAATACCTTGTCACCTTTATCCTGGAAAAATTAGTTTGTCTTGTGTCTTCTGTATGAGACTTAATTTGAGATCTGTGTTTCTCCTCTCTGTTTTTGTGCTGTTTGTTGACGTGGGCTCAGATCACATTTACCAGATTGGACCCTTGCAGGTCTAAGATGGAGCTTCCCTACCTGTCCATCATTTGTGAGCTGGGGTTGCATCCAGACTGCTACATCATTATTCATTGTTTAATTTCAATTTGCAATTTTTGCGTACACTGGACTGAAGTGCTTGTTTTAAAAGCCTAACTAATTTTCATAGTTTTCCATAATTCTTGTAAGATCGGTTTAATTTTATTAGGTTTTCTTACAGGTTTATTTTGTTCAACTCTGCATTACTGCAACTGAAAATAAGTGATTTTTTTTTTTCATTTTAAACCTCCTTATTTTTTAGAGTTTGCTTAAATTAGAAGAACAGGTATTTCAGACAAAACTTAGGAGAGGACAGAAAGCCTAATATGACAGCCAGTGATGGCAATTGGTATTATGAAAAGATGTGATGGAGCTGACCCTCTGCTTGGGAGAATAATTTTGATTTGTGTATTTTATACCTGTTCTCTGGTTAAAAGATACCACAAATTTAATGTTGCAGGCAAATAGGAATAGGTATTTTAGGGGAGACATAACTCAGTAGAAATCTAGTAACTCTGACAGGGGTTGTAATTCTGTAACTGAACAGTAAGAATTAATTTACAGTTAGAAAACACACAAATCTCTTAATCATTTGTAAATATTGGTTAAGTCAGAGTGAGGTATGAAGAAGGTAATTTCAGTAGATGCTTGAATTTGTCTCCATCTTTGAATCTGACCTTTAACAAAAGAGACAAAGCTGAATCTTTATCCCATTCTCTCTCAGAACATTTTTCTTTCCTTTTGTTGATTTGAGAGCATGGAAAAGCTGATGAAAACTTTACAGCTAAAATAGTATTTGGGGAAAATTTCTATGCTTAGTCATTGGAAAAGCTAGGTAACTTTCAGGTACTTTCCTGAGTTCTCGGAGGCTTTACTGATCCTGTTTCCAAATATTGAAAAGTGAAGGAGTTTCCTCATAAGCAGCAAGAGATTGAGTTGTGGTTTGATTTCTTAATCAAGCTGTGCAGCTGAGGCAGGCAATACAGTAACCCGCAGCAGAGACACCATACTGTGTATCCTGATTTGTTCTGGAACTTCTTGTGTAGATCTTTATACAGGATTAATCCTAATAGCATTAGTGTGGTAAGACATATTGCTAAGTAGACTTAGACAACTAACAAAGACTTAAAACAAACAAAAAAATCCTTTGGACATTGCTATTAAATAGCTGACATGCGATCAACCTCTTTAACCAGTTCCTGGCTCTTTCTCAGACATCATCTTGGACAAAGGGGAAACTGAGCAACGGATTACCAGGGACCACTGTAAGCCTTTTGAATTAAAAGCTGTTGCCATCCAGTTACTTATCCATATTCAGAACATTTTGATGAAATGTGTTATAGCTCTAAACTGACAGTTAAAAAAGCAGATTAGTGAATTCTAGCACTTGTGTTTCAGCCTTGTATTTCAGACAAAAGTATCCAATGGTACAATGTATTTTAGTTTTCACATAATTTAATATCTTAAATACTGGTAATTATCCTGAAGACATGCTATCAGTAAGCTTAAAACAAATGTGGAAGCTGAAGATAGGATTTAAATTTAACACTAGTCTTTTTAATGCATTTGAGGCAAGAATTTCCATAAATTAGAAGGGCTATATCTAAAGCCATGTCTTTCTGGTTTGAAATACCGTGTGAGTGGTTTCATAAATCAGCTGCAGTTAAAATGACAATCCATAGTAGAATGCACTGCTAATTTAATTTTGTTAAATGATTCTTACTTTAATCACTGTAATACATTTTGATAAATGGTTTAGATGATCAGTTTAAAAACTAATTTAAATTTCAGCAGCTTTGTTCACTTGTCATGTGTATTGTTTTCTTCCATGGTCAAGTGTAAATACTTTTCATTGGTAAAATCAGTTTACATAGTATTTTCAAGCATATTAAAGTACTGCTTCTTCAAGACTAAGCATACCTATTGTACTTGAAGTATGGAGCTAGTGCTTCTAAAATAAATAATTATCTTAGATACGTTGGTTCTCAAGTGGTTTGCTTGGAATGTTGAAATACCTATGAGCTTCTGAATACTAATTGTGGAAGAAAGCATTTCTTTTGCAAATGATCAGAAGTAAGAGCTGGTGAATGATAGGGACAGGGTATATGTTTTTATGCTTCAAAATAAGTTTAATTTGAGAACCTGGGCTTGCAGTTCTCTGCTGCTATTGCTAACAGGGTCCCTGGGGACTGTGGCTGAGACACTTGCCTCAGTGTTGTCCGCACAATTCCCGAGGGGACCAGGCCAAAAACCCTGGCTGAGCTGGCTCACACTCTGTGTTCTCCATGTTAAAAAGGATGATTATTAAATGATGATACATGTGATTACTGTGATTGTACTACCAGGGTCATGATATGTAACCATGGTGAAAAGCAGTGCAATGAAAGTTTATGCTTTCAGCATTCAACATGTGCATAATAATTTGAACTGCATGTGTGGCAGATGATATTTTTTTACGGACAGGAATTTTGTCATCTACAGGAGCGATCCATGGATATCTCATGGCTGCTGTGTGGAAGGCTGCTATGCTTTAAGGTGTGAATTGTGCACCATTGCTACAATCTTCCTTGGGCGTCAGCGAGCCCTGGCTGTGAGGTGGCTTGTTGCCTTCCCCATCTGCTCATTGCTGCTTTCCAAAAAGGGCTTATGACCCTCCTTGTGGCCAGTCTGGCATTTGTTTTTGCCTCTATACAGAAGAATGAAGTGTGAGAGTGAAAAAATAAAGAAAAAAGAGAAGCCCTTCTGGAAGTATCTTCCTTGTCTCAAGATATTACACAGTGCTGACACCATCTGCTTCATGCAAGAGCTGGTGTTCTCTAGGCAAAGCCTAGTTCTGCCTCCCTGTGTGTTGCTGGAGCTGTGGCTGAACCGTTCTGCTGGCTGGCATCAGCTGGCTCTGAGGGGGGTGCCGCTGGGGGAGTCCTTGGTTTGAAAAGGAGGGAAGAGGCAACAGTGTATGCAGAACTTGGTGCTCTCTCTGGCCAAAGCTCCATCTTGAGTTGGACTTTGGGAGGATTTGGCTGTAACTCCAAAAGAATAGGCTGAAGTGTGTCATGCCTAGAAATTTTGTTTTCTAGTTTGCAGTGGCATGAGCTCTCTGAGACAAGTGGCTGACATAATGGGTGGGAGTGTGTCTCACCATAAACTTAAGAGTAGCGTCGTTTGTCCATCTGCTAGTATCCAGCCTGGGACGGTTCTTACATTTCTGTGAGGAAATCTTGCTTTCATCAAGGTGTTTAATTTTTTGCTCTTTCTATGCAGTTACTAGCCCTTGGGAGCCTGAAATCCCTAGGTTGTCCTGTATTTCTCCTGTGTTTTCCCCGTGCAACCACACCGTAAGTGAGGGGTTGTTCCACAGCCTCTTGGTGCAGGAGTCTACTCCATTGCGCTACAGTGTACAAGTCTGGCAATGCAAGATGTCATCTGATGGGGGGATCAGGCCTGGAACAGTCGACTGAAGTTCAGGCAGCATTTCTCATCAATTCTTGATTTTGCATTTCTGAGGAGGAAACATTCAGCTTTTGGCTAAAACCTGGAATCCTTCTTAATTTTTCATGCTTGTTTTATTTTTTCAGATTAAAAAAAAATTTTTTTTTACTGAAACCATGCACTTCATGGAAGTAGAACTTGTACACAGAAAACTTTCTAACAAAATACAATTTTGATAGAAAATATGTATAATCTTTACACGGCATGGAAATTTTATGATGAAGCCATAGCAACAACATACAACTAGTTGCTGAAAGAACACATTAGAGATAGCCTGGAGTTTGAACATGGAAATGTTTAATACTGCATATCTTCCATCTTCAGACACTTACTGCTTACTCTCTTTGTGGAACTTATGCTGCAAATGTTATTGTGTCTGTAATGCTGTGCCTGTTGTCTTGTACTCTGAAATGTTGGAGGCACAAATGGGCGAGCTGGCAGACATGGGAAGCTGTGAATGGTAACTGACATGAGTGCCTCACATGGTAGTAAGGTGAACATTTTGGTTTCAGGTGATGGAAAGTAATTAATAAGAATCAGTTTCCTCATAGTGTTAATGGCTCATAGTAATATATTCGTTTTGGGATGTGCTGTTTCATTTTGTTATTAGTGTCTTTTTGTGGTCTTTCCGATAATGGAACTTCTTGTTTCACTGCAAAATTGCAGGATAAATACATGAAAATTAAAAATTAGTGGTTCTGTAAATGAGTAGGGTTTGACTGCTGCAGTTCACAGAATCACAAAATGATTAAGATTGGAAGAGATCACCAAAGGCCATCCAGTCCAACCTCCCTGCTCAAGCAGGCTCCCCTAGAACATGTTACCGTAAAATGCCAAAGGTAGGAAGGTATTGTAAAGGTGTAAAATTTCAAATGGAAAGAGAGATGCCTGATTGACTGCAGTTCTGAGACATCCCAGACATTGGTACTGGATATTACAGTCCTGTATTGACATATATACTGTTAAAGCATTTGACTTTCCGCTACCCGGAAAGTACCTGCCTTGATCTTTCTGGTTCTTACACTAAAGGGCTAAAGACTTGTAGTACTCCAGCTGTACCCTCTTACGTAGTGTCGGTTTCAGTAAAACAATTACATTTTAATGGCTTTTAGTTTAGTCTTTGTCCAGCACATGACTATACCGAGACAATGCAGTTAAACATAGTTTTGATCACTTTGCTGAAAGCAAATTTTGGCTGATCAGTCTTCGAAGTCATTGGGCAGGATGCATGGGTGGGATTGAGACGCGTCACAGGAACTCCTTCATGTTGTTTCTGTAAGGCATGGCTGACACAGTATTTTCAGAGTAGATACGTGTAATTCATAGCATACTATGAAAGAATTCTATACACTGTAGGAAAGGGTGCTGGGATGCATTTGACTTTGTAGCATGTGCAAATATTTACTGTTTGGCTTTGTGTTTCTTCTTCTAGACATTACCCAAAGCAGTCCTTCACTACAGTGGCTGATACACCAGAAAATCTTCGCCTGAAGCAACAAAGTGAATTGCAGAGTCAGGTAAATAAAATATTATTTTGTCTTGTTAATAATACACTGTCGGTCCACTTCTTTATAGTTTTTCAAGGTAGTAGTAGTATTTCTTTGTATGTACATAGTAGCACTGCAGTGCAATTGTAAAAAATATTTGTAAGCTGGTATAACACAGCAAAACTCAAAGTTTTATTTCTGTTCTCACTTATACTAGTTACCATACTATGGTAAGTCCATAGACATCGCTGGAATCCTTCATTTTCAACAGTACCTGAAGCATCTTAATAGTTTTTGATGTTTGAAGTGATATAGCTTAACTCAAAGTGTTCATTTTCCTTCAGCAAACTACTGTTGTTAGCTTGCATTAAACTTAATCATAAAATAGGATGTGATTAACAAACAATGAATTTGTCATTAGCAGATATTTAGAAGCCTTTAATATTTATCAACTATGAAGCGACTGAATAATCAGTTTATGGATCTCTTATGGCCTCTGTCAACTAATAAATGAGGCAGTCTGTAAGCCAGTTATGATAAACACATTATCAATCAAAACTTAGGAAGGTTAATAAGAAATATATTTAAATTAAAATGTAAAATGAAAAGGGGACAGCAAGAGAAGAAAATGTCAAAGAAGACTTAGGTGACCCAAATACAATGCTGGTTATCTACTGTAATGTAAAATTCTGATTGATACTAATTCATGAATATCTGAAAATCCCTCCTCTCCCCCACTCTCCAGTATCACGTCATACTTTTTTAATTTATGTAATGCTGGAAGTTGTCCTAGCTCTGTAAGACAATTGATAATATTTGATTGCATTTTGTTTTATGAAAATTCCGTTTTTTTTTTTTTTTTTTTTTTTTTTTTTTTTTTTTTTTTTTTTTTTTTTAAATCTATTGTGTTTTAGTTGCGCTCTCGCATTGTAAATTCATAGCTATCATTGTCAATGTCATAAAAACCTGTAGCAAAAACCAGATAGTAGATAACAAGACCTTTCTTTTTTGGGAACCTCTCTATAAGTTAATGGGTAAAATTGAAGGAGTGCTAAATAGAAATGGTAGCACATATTGCTGTATTGTCTTAAAAATTCTTTACCTTTTGCCATTAAAGTTATTGATTATAAAAGAGAAATTGTTTCATGCTGAAATTCTGCCATCTAGAAAGAGGACAGTTTGTGGACTCTGTCTCCTCTTGACTTCAGTGGATTTCAGATTGGAGTCCGCTTCCTTTTCTTATAGTTCAGTGGTTCTATGTACTAGTTACCATTGTGTCACAAAGTTAAGAGGAACATAAACCCAGTACTTTTTACAGGTCTTTTTAAAAGAATATAAATTCTCAGCCCACTTTTTTTATAGGGGTTTGACAGAAAATGTTGGGATTCAGGAGAATAATAAAATTTTACTACTCTTTACAGACGATATAGGAGAAGTGGCTTTCCCTAACCTGTATGAAACATATTTCTGTGGTGCTGTGGAAGCATAAGGAAACTTTTTTTTGGTATTATTCTCTATTTGTAAACAGAGAACTTACTATTCTAGGACTGGATAAGCAGTATCAGCAAAAAACTTGGAGTTTGCCTATGAATAAAATTGCTGCAACTGTTCACAATGCACTGTCATAAAATGTTAGATAAGGATCTACTCAGAACTTGGAAATGGAGAGAAACCCTTAGTTTGTACAATGTGCCTTTTTTCAATATTGTTAGTCAACAAAAGATTTGCAGATCCAAATATAATTCTAAATAGTAAGGGCACAAAATTGCCTACTTGTAGGAAAGGCCATAATGTTTTTAATCATCATTTGCTTCCTTGTTGTTGATTTACATCTAGACTGTGTTAAGTAGCCTAACCTGTAAATTGTTTCAATGCTGAAATAAAGATTCCTGGTACTTTTCCTTATCCAATTTAAATCTTGTCATAAAATAGGACTGTAAATTCTGAATAGTTTCTGTAATACTTTGAAGAGTATAAGGACAGAGAAATTGCCATCCTCAATCAGTCCTATGGGCCATCTAGTCCCTTGTTCTATCTTTTCAGGGAAAGTTGAAAGACTCCCAACTGAAACAAATACATGGGATATAATTTGGCATTGTTCAGGTCTCATTCTATTTCAGTGCTGTGCAGTAGAAAAAAGTGTGTGCATGGTTCAAGAAAAACCTTTCATATGAAACCAAACTTGGCTGGATAGAATCACATTATTACTACCTTCCAGTATTCATCAGAGCTGCTTCAGCCTCCTGCCAATGCATTTGACAATTTGGGATTGAGCAAATTCTGTGTTAGGTAATGTAAAAAATTATGTTAACTACTGAATAAGGAGAAATGCTTTTCTAAAGTAATAGCTGCTTCCTAGTTTCTACGTAAACATCTTTAATGCTTTTAGTTCTGAAGAGGCACAACGGTGTGTTTAACTGCAGGACTCCAAGTGTTTTTTCAAAATCTGTAGCTTTAGAACTACTCTTTATTTTGCTCAGCAAAACATGAATAATTGGTAAAGGAAACACCATCAAATGTTGAGTAAGCTAAAATACACATGTTTTTGTAAATCTGTTGTTTTTATTTTCATTTAAGCGGCAATTGAAAGTGTTTTAAGTTGCAATGCTGGGTCCTTTGTCAAAAAATCCATTAAGGTCAGCATTAGGTGCCAGGGTGTCGTATTGACATAACATGACAAGAACAAAACAAACAAAACAAAATACTGTTTTCTGGTGGAGTCAGTAAAAAATGGATAGCTCTTGGGAACACTTGAAAAATTATGTTGTTAAGAAGTCAAAGGACAACATTTAAAAGCGTTACAGAGAACTCTGTTCTTCCATTTTATATAATATCAGAGCTGTTCCCCTCTTTATCATTTGCCTTCCATGGTCTTTCATTCTGCTGTGTGGCTGAGAGGAGATACAAATGCAGTTTTGGAGAGGCAGTGTTTGTTTTCCATTCTGGAGAACTCCACAGTCCAGTGTGCCTCCTGACAGGAGAAAAATGAGTTTGAAAGTCTTTCATCCTCTAAATAAAGAGTAGAGACAGAGATCCAGTGTCTCAAACAAGATTTTTCTTTATACCTCTCTGATGAAAAATCACTGGCTTTTTGGGGAATTTAGTGCATTCTCTTACTCCATAGCATGCAGTGCATACTCTCCACATTCACTTGCCTCTCTTAGATAAACTCAGCTACAGAAGTTACTGATATGCTCATCTCAGCTTTGTTTACTTGGGAATTTCCTTCATGTACCTTAGCTACTGATCTCTCTAACTTTATAACAGTGTAAATTGCTCCGTGGCCTTTAGTCCTCATCTATGGCAATGCTGTGTACATCAAAAGCAGGAAATCCAGTTGAACTTGTAGAATGAAACAGAGATGTTCTGCAGCAGGAAGAATATCAAAAGTGTCAGATCAAAGAGAGGGCTGATGTTTAAGGTGTGTTCTACTCCAGCACTTTCTGAGGAAATGTACTTTCTGGTAACTTGTGGGGAACTTGATACAAAGTCATGGGTGTTGTCCTACTGTCTTCTTGTCCTGGCGTGTGGTGACGCATCTTGAGGCTGCTGCCCTTGGAAACTCCAAGTGCTTCTTTTCATATGGGAGAAAATTTCTTGTGCTTCCCTTACAGGAATGTGGATAACTGAAAGTGTATCTGTGTTTCTTTAGGAAGAAACATACTTTCAAGTTTTCTTGATAAATAGAGTTCATGAAGTGTTGATTTTCAAGAAGTACCATAATGTCTTACGAGACATACACAATTGAATCATACTATTATCCTACCATTTTAACAGTCCTTACTTTTGCAGGAATTGCTTCTGTTTGTATCTTTATCTGCCAACTCTCACTGGGATAATCATGGTATTATTGAGCATTTGGGAGAGAGTCAGCCTCAGAAAAGTGAATGAAAAATCTTTATGGTCAGATGTTTGCATCTAGGATGGCCATGCTCCTCTTTGTTCAGACTGAAGAAGAGACTGACTCTGCCTAGCAATAATGTGTGAAAGTGCAAGAGATGACAGGTGTAAACTGAAGTACGGAAGACTGCATTTATGCATAGGGAAAAACATTTCCACTGTGAGGGTGACTGAACACTGGCAGAAGTTTCTTGGAGAAATTGTGGAGTGACCATCCTAGGAGATTTTCAGAAGAGGACTGGGCACAGTCCTAACCAATCTGTGGTAGTTGGCTGTGCTTTGAGTAGAGTGATGCCGTAGATGATCTCCAGAGTTCCCCTGCATCTTCAGGTCTTTTCATATTCAGTGATTTATCTCTGTCCCATCCTTCCTCTGGTTCCTCTTGACCATTTCTCTCATCTTCTTGCCTTTTTGTCTTTGCTTCTCTATTTCAAAAATATGTCTTAGCAAACTTCCAGGCAGATTATTTTCATTAGCTTGATTTGTTAAAAAAGTCTTTTCAGTTTATATGAACCTCTTTTATGGAATCTTTGGAATGAACTGCCACAGTGAATGCTATAGGAGAATGAAATGCTGTATGGATTACTAAAGCAGACATTGGATGGATTTCCTGGGCTACCCTGAGTGAGATCATTGGAGAAATCATGGATAAAGCAGTTTTTGGAGCTAGAGTCAGAGACAAAAATATGCTCTTTCAGCTGAGAAAAGGAGGAAGCAATATGATATGGCAAACAGAGAGACCTTGTTTTACCTTTATGGGTGATTTTGTAAGAAGACCCTGGAATGCAATTTAAAGATGGGACTTTTCTAGATAGCCACCAGGAGCTGATTATTTATATATTCCTCGCTCCAATTATCTGAGGATCTGAACCTGATCCACCGTATGTGTATGAGGAGAGGGATGAGAGGGCAAGGAGAGTGCAGGATTCTCAAGCATCTTCTTGCTATTATTTGTGAGTGACAAGTCCTGGAGACGTTGATTAGGTTGGTGCATTAAAATAAACCCAGACTGCCTGCAGAAAGCTCTGCCCTGCTCCCCTGTGAACCCCTTCACAGTAGTATTTTGGAAATCATGCTCACCTACTAAATGTGATTTTTTTTCAGCTCCTGGTTTGTTCCCTCTTTACCTTTGAAGGCTATTTAAATGGATTTTTTTATCTGCATGAGTCAAAGGCAAAAAAATCATTTTTGATGTGAATAATATAAAGCTCCAGAGGAGTGCAGGCGGCAGAGTGAGTTTCAGTTTTCTGGGAAAATGCTTGTCACCTCTTCTGATTTTTATCTTGTGAAGTTTGTGAGGGATTCTGTCTACATCCTGTCCACTCTGGACTGGCTGCTGTTACTGTGACACCGTATATCTACACTGTTTTGGTTTTGTTGTTTTCATTGTTTGGTTTTTTTCCCCTTGCATTTACTTAGGCTGTAAGATTCAGAATGTGATAGTACTGCTTCCTCTCCTCTCCTCTCCTCTCCTCTCCTCTCCTCTCCTCTCCTCTCCTCTCCT
>VZTE01005134.1:1481431-1507761 GCA_013397775.1 Eulacestoma nigropectus | reverse complement strand
TCTCCGACCCTCTCCTCTCCAACCCTCTCCTCTCCGACCCTCTCCGACCCTCTCCGACCCTCTCCGACCCTCTCCAACCCTCTCCTCTCCGACCCTCTCTGACCCTCTTCTGCTCTTGCCTGTCATAGGTGCTGAACCAGCATGTGGAGATAAACATGTCATAACCTTGTGGTCAGGAGACACCAGAATATGAGGCAAAGACACCAAACAGAATGTTGTACTGTAATAGATAAACAGACTGTGCACCAGAGAGGGAGTTTCTCTATGGAATACATTTTTGTGTTATTGACACATTAACGCATTGTAGCACCCTGAAATTCTTTGATTTCATATGTGAAAATTAAAATCTTCTACTAGGACATAAGATATGGTTATGGGCTGTTTTTGAAATGGAAAAACTGTCTGCCTTAGCTTTAAGTTGTTAAGACAAGTCTTAAATCTGGTTCCTGGTACTGACTGCATATCCTAAATTTTTAAAGTTTTTTTTAAAATCTAATATCATTGGCCTGTATAATTATACAGAATTTTATACTAACTTCCAATGGTAATGTACTGGTCAGTGTAGGAAATATTACTTGTATAAGAGGGTCTAGATAGTAGTGGTTTTTTTTTTAATTTTATTTTTCTAGTTTATAAAAAGAACTATTTTTCTTACGATATTGACTGTTCTTTCCGCTGGTTTCTTTCTGGGTCACATCACACCTTGATAATCAGTAAGTTAAGCTATGTAGATAAAAGCAATAAATTCTTTTTCTTGTTTCTGAACCTATGTTATTATGTGCATCTGCATTTATATCTAAGGACAAAATTACAGGTTTCAGTGCCTGAGCAAAAGAACTGCTTCAGACTACACTTTTTGTACTGTTTCTTCGTTTCTCTGAAAAAAGATCTGCAAAGATAATGATGAGGAGTACATTACAAAGCAAAGATGAATACTTGCTCAACATTCAGAAGAAACTTTAGACAGACTTGCACATGAGCATCTCTGGAAAATGGTAACCTATCTAACTTTTTAGCTTTTCGCTGTTGATTTGATATTACAAAAGTGAAAGTGCCAGCAATTTTTTTTTTTGCTTTAGCTCTTGCCCTGTTATTAACTGCAGTGATGTGAAAACCTTATGTAATTTGATAGGGGAAAAGCAGAACAGAACTGCATTTAAGGAAGCACAATAGTATCTGCAGCGTCTCGGAAGCAAGCAGCGCAAATTTTCTGCTGGCTAAAAAGTTAGGAAGTCTATAAAGTCTCACAGTCACAGGAGAAAAATTGTGTCTTCCAGTGCCAAGACTCAGAAGTAAGCTGCAAAATATATTAATCTAATTAGATGAATTTTTCTAGTATATGTTACTGAGAAAAAAAACCATAGTACATTTTCTTTCACGTGTATTTCAGATGCACATAATATTTAACTGTAAAAAGTGAAGGGATAATCTATTTACATGAAACAGACGTAATTTTTGTGGTAGGATAAGGGCAGAGCAATCATGATTTATTATAAATAGAGTACTTACGGACAAACCCATTTTTATAGACTTTCTTATGACATCGAATCAATGGGCAAGTAGGATATCCTTAACAGAAAATCTTAGGATCAATAAAATCAAAAGTGATTCTGACTACCTTTACTTGTACAATCACAAGTAATAGAAAGGAAACAAAAGAGAGCCACAGAATTCATAGCTGTTATTTGTGAGTTGAGTTGTGGAATTCTTAACTGCATCCACACTAGTATTGAAATATCTATAACTTTTTAGAGGAGCAATTAATAAAAATAATAACATAAAAATTGAGATGTCAGAATTTCTATGATTTAAATATATTCAAAAAATATTACAATCTTTAAAAAAAGTGTCCTTTTTGTTCTAGATAAGGATGGAATGGAGAACATATATGTTCTTTTTCATGTCAAGTATCTCTCCAGATTCTCTTGAGCTTCTTTCTGGTTTTTATTTTTGGAACTAGATTTTTAAAATGGTTGCTCTGTTGCTTGCAACTGTGTTGCAGATAATTGGATGCTGTGATTCTTTTTAGTTATGTTTTCATTGGATTACTGCACAGCATTTCAACCCACATGAAGGAAAAATGCATTCAGTTTTAGAGAATTTAAAGTAAAGACTGAGAACAGAACAATTGTCATAATAAATCAGGCATCCAGGGACTGCAGTCAGGCACTGAGGACATACCCATACGGTAGCGTACAAGAGGGTCAGGAAGAAGTTGCTGATCCCAGAGACAAACAGAGTGTACTGGCTTATGTCCACACTGTGTATGGCTTCTCCCCCTATAATGGATATATATATTTTTTCCATGTCATAGTGTTTAAGATGGTGTAAGAGCTGAGTACCAGCCCATCAGAGTGGCATTCAAGCATGAAACTGAGCATGTGTGAAATGTGATGGTAGTGGGGAGTTTGTGGGGTCAGTGTCCTTTGGGTTGTGTGCAGTGACTAGTCAGGTCAAAAGGAGCAAAACTGGTGCAGGCGTGTCCTTGCTGCCTTTCAGGAGTGCTCCCTCCACTGAAGTAGACACTGAGCTGTGCCAGGTCTTGCCTTGGGAATGACTGGGGAACACATTGTTGGATATCGAGGCTGTCAGTACTGACTGACTTTGTCCCCTTGCCCTGTCCTGTTAAGCAGAGTATTTGTACTGAGAAAGCCTGTCAAAGCCAGAAAATGAGATCGCATCAGTCTTTCTTTCCTTTCTGGGCTTCAGTTCTGCATCTTTCAGACTGCCATATTCAATCAAAAGGAGTCCATGTAGTCCTGCTTCCTATTGCTGACATCGCTGTTTTTTCACAAAAACTGGTAGTGCTTGCAATCAGCAAGAGGAAACTTGACTCAGTAGGTGACTGGTCTGATCCAATGTGGATTATTGGTAATGTGATCATTAAAAGGAAGGACAGCTGAGGAGCATGCCTTTACTTTGTGATATCAAAAATGAAATTTTCAGGAATATGGTTTTAGTCAATGCATTGTATTAGGAGAACTTGTTTTATTTTCTTGATGTTGCTAGTGTCTTCCTCCAGAAATTTCTTAGTCTTTGCCTTAGACTTCCATTTGTGTAATGGCTGGGATGAATTATCTCTACCCCACACTCCTAGCAAATTGTAGTGGCTGGCATATTTAATAATTTGAAAGTGGCATATGAGTATTTTTGTTAATATTCTTGCATCCAGAGTAACAGCTTAACTTTTTTTTTCCAATGTGAGATTACAGGAGTGTATTCTTTGTACATCAAAGCATCTGATAAATCCATTTGGCATATCACATTATGGCAATTAAGGATTTCCCTTTAGTTCCTTATTTTAAGCTCACATCTTTTCATAAGTACTGACCTGTTTCTTACCAAGGAACAAAGTTAGTTATCCATCTTGTTGGAATGACTCCAATTTTTGTGTTCATCTGTGGCAATTTCTTAACAAATTTCAGAGGTTCTGAACAGAGAACTTATAGAGGCAATGTTAATTTTTCCCTTCATTTTTTCTTGTCCTTAGTCTCATGGCCTTAAATGCTGAAAGAGGATGATAAACAACTGTACGTCTCCTAATTTTATTGGTTCTCTGAAAATGTTTTGAGTTTGGTCCTTATCTCTTGTTTCAGTTTTTTTCCACAAGGTTGAGCCACTTTTACTCTTTAGACATCAGGGTTTTTTTTCCTACCAGTGCTACAAGCTCAACATGTCATGAAGAATTTCTTCACTGAAAGGGTGGTTAAGCATTGGAAGAGGCTGCCCAGGGAAGCGGTGGAATCACAATGCTTGGAAGTATTCAGGATGGATGTGGCACTTTGTGCTGCAGTCTAGTTGATGTGGTGTTTGATCAAAGGTTGGACTCGATGATCTTGGTGATCTTAACCAAACTTAATGATTCTATGATTCTGTGTCAGTTTTTGTAGTTCGAGGGATTCTTGAGTGGGATCGTTGCTCACAATGTTGCATTGTTTGGCAGATATCCATAATTCCCTTTCAAAGGAGAAAGCAAGGAGAGATCAAATCCTTTGCTAACATACCTCTGGAAATTGCTTCAAATGCATTTTTAGTTTGCCCCATAGCTGAATATTTTTCCAATAAAGTTGTTACATATTTGTATTGTGATGGGAATGTAGAATTAAAGAATTTCCATGAACATGATTATATTTATTCTTATTTGATGCAGTTATTTTTTTTTCATTAGAATGCATCCAGTCTTTAGATCTATACTGAGAAAAAAGGAAAATACTGATTTACCTACATTCGTCTCCTGTGTGATTAGCTATGATTTAAGTCTGCTTTTGCAGAGCTTTTATACATACGCATTTTGTTTAGCAGTTATTTATATCTGCTAAAATATCGTTATCAATTTAAGATTTCTATGTAACAATTGAGAGTGGCTGGATTTTACCGCTTCAGCTTTTTTTTTTTTTTTTAAATTTTGAATGTAACAAAGAAGTCAATATAGATGCATATTTTTACTTTATGTAAAATAGCTGTTCCTATTGTGTGCATTGGCTACTGAGTAGTATCCTTTAAATCCATTATTAATTCTGTTTTCGGTCAGCATTTGTTCTGGAGGTGGCCTTAACAAAATGACCAGCAAAGCTGCTTAATAGGAGAAATCCAAGCCTGGTGAGAATGTCACATTCTCTTAATTGGAAGTCTTACAAAGCAGAAGCTTTAAGCAAATGAAACGACAAAAAGACCTTTAGCCTTAGCAGAGAAACTAAAACTGAACAAACAAAATCTCTGTCATTCCCTGTGTTTCCCAACAAAATGTAATATTCTGGCTTCTGGGTTTTGAATAGCTGCAGAAGGGCTCCAGCAAGAGGTACTTTTTGCACTTTGAAGCTTTGAGGATATTTCTCTCTGCCTGTCTCTCTCTTTGAGTTTGTTTTTCAGTTCTTCATAATTTCTGACCTGTCTGTAGCCTAAACTGTCTGGCCTTGCTGCATTTGTAATATGCTGAGTGTGACTATGAGAAGGAGAAAGGAGAAATTTGCCTTGGCTTGCCTTATGGTGCAATGTCAAAACAACACATTAATCCAAAATTGCATAGTATTAGGCCTTTCAGAGTATTTGGATGAAGAAGAAAGGCAGGAGGGATCCTGGGCAGTCCTACCCCTTGACCCCAATAAAAGGCCATGAGCGTTCGTCAGCATTTTAGTTGGTCATTTTCCTGATGCTTAGGTTACTTATTGATGGGGCTGTTTTAGATCCAAGAAATATATTGTCCTCCTGATTTATTCTCAGATGGTACAGGGACCATTCAGAGTTCAATGATTTCTTGTAACTGCTGCCTCACAGGATGGATTGAGGTCTATTCGGGGTGATAGTTTGTCAGGTAGTGCTATGCTTGCAGGAGATTATGTTGATGGGCTTTCAAGTGAAAGGGTCAGGAAAAAAAGAGAAAGGAAAAAGAGTAGGATTAGTATAATGTTTAACCTTGCTCAAAATAAAGCGAGTGGAGGAAAATACTAAATGCTTTAATTGCACCAAATGTTAGCGCTTTGAAGGTATTTGGTGGAAACATTTGAGCGAGAGGAGGGGCAAGGATTTGACTTCAGAAACTGCTTGGAGCACAGGTTTATTTTTTTCCTGTAGTTTACTAGACTCAAAATTTTGAAGGACAAAATACATAAGGTGTTTCAATTAAAAAAAAAAAGAAGGCAAAAAAAGAAGACTTGTAGCTTACTGCTAGCAGTGACAAAAATTTAAATATTTTGTACTTATATGACCTTAGGTTATGTAAGGTCAATTTTATTTAAAATGTAAACACTTCTGTATAAATATATTTAATATTTAATATTTCTATTAATATATTAATTTATATTAATATTTTATATTTATATTTAATATATTTGTTCAATATCTTGTGAATTAAAAATAGTTGAATTCTACTTAAATGAAAATAATTTTACTGAGTAAAATGAAGCATAAATTTCTTGCTTTAAATTTTTTCAGGAAGTATAGTTGAATTGCTTTAAAGCTTTAGGAAGTGTAAATGTGAATGAAACTACCACATATATTTTTGCAATGTAGGATAAATTTTTAATAGTGCAATATATTTATCAGTAAATGAATTGTTGATATAAACTTAAATGTGTAAACATGGTCAGAAGAAAGGTCCAGGTTGCTCAGCCCTGTTAAGAAGGGAATAAGAGAGATGTGTGTTGAGGACGGGATGCTCCAGTGCACGGGTGATAAGGGTGGAATGCAAACACTCAGCACAGAGCCTTGGTGGGCACATGGTGCAGCACCATTTGAGATAAATGGGAAATAGGTTACGTTGCTTGTTCTGATCAAAGGAAAATTCTTTGATCTGTGTAAGAGGAGAATCAAATAATCAAATAATATTGTACTTGACTTGAGTTGTGGCTTTCTGGTGCATCACTGGCGTGTATATCCTTGCATTGTTAGTACTATGCCTTGTGAACATGGTGGCCTTTGCCACCAGCCTGAGCCTGTGGTCCCTCCTTATGGACAAAACTGAACACTGGAGTCTTTTGATACTGCTGTCGTCTCCATCAGCTTCTGCAACAGAGGCTACTCTTATTTTTCCATCCTTTTAATTTTAACTCCTTCAGTTTAGTTCCATCCTTTTCCAATCTCTCATCCTATTTTACAGCCTAAAGCCTGGCTCTTGCTTTTGGCCTTTGCTTTTACTTTGTGTTAGTTCTCCTTTGCGATCTAACCCGACAAGTTCTTGTGACAAGATGTGAATTGAGCATGCAGGAACTGGAATATTTTGAAATGAGTGATACCAATGAAAAATGGAGCTGCTGCCCTGGAAGGCTGTCAGCAGTGCACAGCACCAGAGATAGCAGGGCTCAGCGGGTGAGCAGCCCTGGAATGGGGATGTGGAGGGCAGGACTCCAGGGAGCCGTCACCCTTGTGCTCTGAATGAGTTGTAGTTATGAATATGTGTTTTGATGGTAGATGTTAGTAGGGGAAGACTTTAAAAATCCCCTCTGTTTTTGTAGATGCCAAGGCCATAGAGTAGTGTTCTGCCACTTGGGGAGTAAAATGATCTGGATGGATCAGAGTATCTAAAAAGTTGTATGAACAGTGCCCCTAAAAATGCTTCTTTCTGCCTAGTGTTTAGCACTGTATAAAGTGTCATGGCTGTCTCAGATAAAGACTTGTGAAGTAGGGTAGAATCTGATGCCTGGTTACATAGAAGGCAGTGTTTTGAGTACTGAATGATGACTAGACCAAATTTGGCTTTTCAAGAGACTGGAGTCAAATGTAAGAAAACAAGACTGAAAAGAGATAGGGCATATCAGAAGTCTAGTGAAAAGCACATCTGCTGTCCTGAACTAGCAAGTTGTGGCAAATTATGCTGATCATCTTATTTTATAGCACCATATAACCTTCTTGTTCTGGGAAGCATGGTGACAGGGCTCAGCAAAATCTCTTTTGTTTAATGTTTTACCTCTGCTGCTTTTGTCTGTTCAGAAATAATGGAAAGAAACTTCCTGGTGGACCACAGGTATTGAAGGTAATTATTTTAAATTGCAGCATAGTATGAGCAGAGATATGCAACCTAAAGCCTTTTCTGAGGGAAGTCTCAGCCTGCTGCAAATGAGTTGGAGTGGATGTTTTAAAATGGTTTTAACAGGCATTTCTATTTAATTTTACTTTTTGTTTAGTGCTTTAACATAAACATAAGTTCTTGGAGTGTTTAAATGTTTCTGATTCATTATTTCTGTCTACTTGCAAGAAAATCGTGTTTTATTGGTTAAGAGTTTATGTACATTGGGGACTTCTTCACTGGCAAATAAATCATCCTTATTAAATGAAAGTTAGTTTTCTTAACTTTTAATAGTTACAATATAAAATAAATAAAACCGATTAGGTCATTCCTAGAAAATGTTTTTTGACTCAGTGAATCATGTAAGCTTGAAAGATGTTAGTCTGCTGAGTTATTTTTAGTTATCTATAAATGTTGCCTTTTAATGCAATTAAAGCAGAGAATTTTTTTGGCTAGAATGACGTGTTTCAGTAAGTCAGCTTTGTTTCTAATATATGCTGAAGGAAGCTCATATTTAGTTTTAAAATAGCATGTTTTTAATTTTTCATTGATTTCTCTTTGCTCCAAAAGTTTGGGTGCATCACTGATCATGGGAGTTACTTGGAATTTTACCGAAATCACAGGACAACATCCTTTTGCTGAAACAAGCTGACAGTATAAAGTCACAGTCAGAAACTTGCTTTGTCTGGTGTAGTCATCTGTAGCTGCTTGGGGTCTACATGCAGTGTAGCTGCTGCTGTGGGTCCTCAGCTAAGTGCATTTATTCAGCTCAGTATTTTGTATTGCAAAGAGACTTAAACAACAGCATTTTGGTCTCTTGGATATCTCTCCATGAGGCCGGATGGAGCAATGCAGACATTGGGTCTGTCAATAAATTGACTGCAAAAGCCTTCAGTTGGAATCATAGTTAAGTGGCTGAAGTCATAATATCAGCTAGGAACTTGTTCGTTTATTGGATATTTGATTTACTAGAGATTATTTTTTTCAGTCGTATGCTTATGTTATCACAAGTCTCTCAGAAATGCAGTGCCAAAGAAGTCAAGTAAATAGCCTTTTTTTGACAGTTTGCTATTAAATTGTAAATACTAATTTTGTAAGGAAAACATAAATAAATGCAGTTTTATACTGGAATTTCCTCACTATGAGGGGAAAAAAGTTAGCAAATATAATCCCAGGGTTAAAATGGGCATTTATCAATAATGTTGCTTTACAAATAAATAGACCGTTTCCTTTTTGTAATCTTTGAGATGACAGCAGTAAATTATTCATCTGCAAACTCTCTTTCTGTACTGAATTGATGGCCGAGGTTCATTGTATTCACCAGGCTGATTCATGTTTGCTGTGGAAATGGTGGAGTAGCTGCCTGTTGTTACTACCTTGGTAATGAGCTACAACAGCAATGATGAGATGTTGTCTGTCTGAGGGAATAGTAAGATATTTCACCTAGGAAAGGAAAGGAAGGGCTGGGGGAAATGTATTTCCTGCTTGGTATTTTATTTGAAAGAGCAGATCAGAAACAAACATGTGACTTACAATTTCTTTATATCCTATGTTCCCTTACTTACCAGTTTTTTTTTCTTCGAGGCACATGATCTTGCAGCAGAAATGAAACAAACATTAGCTACTCTCCTGACCCTGATTTGGAAATAAATTACTGAAGCATATTATGTCTTAAGGGTGTTTGCTTTGTGTATATTTTTCAATTACAGTAGGAATGTATGCTATTGAAAGGCAGAGGTTATTGCCCTAGTTCTTTCTTACCTCGCTTTCAATTAAATCTGATTTCTGTTACCATAGCATTGCTTGCTTGTATGCTGCTTAGTCCAGTGCTGGTCATTTGTGCATGTTTTCTATTTGACTGTGTGGCTGTTCTTACTGTTCCTGAACTAACAGCCCCTGTCGAGTCCTTTTTGGTCTGGAAGGGGGTGGTCAGGCAGCTGTTTTTCACAACTGATGCAATTGCTAATGTTTCCTATGCAAGAAGGTAGACTTCTACTCAGTACCCCTGGGGAGTGTAAACAGCGTTTTTATCATGTTGGAACTACAGGCTCTGTCAGCCCAGTGAAGTTGTTCTCAATTAGTCTGAGGCAGTCCAATTCAGACGGGAATAGCTGCTCCTGTTCGAGCCCATTTTTCTTTGAGTGTTGCCTGCACTGATTTCCAGCTGTTACCATGCAGCTTTGGGGAGCTAATGGGGTTCATCTGGAACATCTATCTCAAAAGGAAATGCCTGAGTCAGTGTCTAGTTGAATGAGTGGAGATTTTCACACACAAAAACCCCAGTTAATACCCACTTAGCTAATTATCTCTCAATGTGCATGATCATCCTTTTCAGTCCAGTAATTAGAGAAAATTAAGTGGAACCTTGCTAATTTGCACTAATGTTGGGAACAACCTATTGGCAATTACTGAATTTTGTGAATTAGTGCAAATGAAAACAAGCACTTTTTACAAACTATAGAGTAACACGTGCTGAACCCTATGCAATAGTGCCACATTAACATTGCACTGCCAAGAACTCACCTGCAAATGCAGGGGAAGTTAATAAGATGTAAATTGAGAACAGAATCTTTCTTATGCTGAAGTTTGCCCTTTGTAACTGTGTGTAGATTACTACATTGAGGCCTAAAGTCACATGATGTGTCATGAACACCAATCCCCTGCTTTCTGATAGAATTCAAGGAGACTTGGAGATCTCCTTACTAACAAAACTTAAGCTTCTCCTCTTTCGAAGCAGCTGCAATTGTCACCATGGCTGCCAGAGTCAGCACAACATCTTCCTTTGTTCCTTTTGAGCTCTTGTAAGGGGCAAAAAAGCTGGAAAAATCAGCCCTTCTGAAAATCCAGTGAGAGATCTCTAACTGCTGTGTTTTCGAAATGCCCCTGGTTTTTTTTTCCCTCCATGAAGGTAGTTTTGCTGATGATTCCCTTGTGTGGCTGCATTGCAATCTCAGTCCTAATCTTTCTTTCAGAAGGCTCTTTTTCCAATCTCATTTATAGTGCCAGAGTTAACCTCATGTTCCCCGGACACGCAATTTTTTTCTTAGACTTGGTTGGGTAACCCCTAGAAAGCAGGCTGCCTTCTTGCCCATGTCCTTTATACTAAATCACCCATTGCTTTTGGCATGATCACTGTCCAGATCCCAAAAAAACCCGAAAACCCCTGGCGACCATATGCAAAATAAGTACTGGCTGTTGCCAAATAGTTAGGTGCCACTTATAAACCTGATGTACACTTACAAACCTCTGTGCAGAGGGCTGTTTTGGTACATTTTGAGATTTCTGTACCAGTCTCCCTCATCTGAACTCCAAATAATGTCAATCTCATGTTCAGCTATAATTTTTCCTTGTGTTTATGTGCCTGGTCTGAGATTTGGTGAGAAACAAGTGAGAACACCTTGCAACAAAATTTATTTTACTTCTGTTCCCTAGTATAGAACAAGAACCACCTTTTCATTGTGTTCTATTACTTTTGAAAATAACAACAGCAAATCAGAAGCAGGAGCACTTCTTCCTATCTGTGTTCTCACCTGTCTTTCGGAAGCGTCCACTTCTGAAATTAGTAGAATTTGTCTACAAAGCCAGAATGATTCCTTTGGAACTTTATCTTTGCCGTCATCCTCTGTAATAGCTCTGCATCTTTCCAGGGCCTCTCTCCATCTGGTCCAAGGTGGTACCTGAATTTCATTCACAGTAACACAAACTGATGAAAGCTTGGATGCCTGTAACTTTCCAGAGCTCCAGCTCATGGGTAGGAAGGTGAAACACTGTATGTAGAGCAGCCAAATCTGCTGTTTATGACCTAATGGCAAGATTATGACAGTCTATTAAGATGACCTGTTTTTTAGCCTAGGCTACCTTTTACTTCTCTAGTTATAGGGAACTGCCTGTAAGCTGCAGGAGCCAAATGCCTCAAGCTTTTTGTGATGTAAATTTAGGAAAATAGAAAGTGGGAAACTAATATAAAGATTGTGTTTCTTTGGTTGCATTCTACCAGCTGTCCTTTTTGGTAGTGAAAGAGCTTTTACAGAAATAAAAATGGTGTTTGGTAACCTTTAAAGTTATGAGGAAATAAGATAAGATTTTTCTCATATTCCGGCTCCTTCACGTTCTGACTTTGAAACCAAGAGTTAGTTCCCCCAAGTGCCTAAGCCCGATTTATTTTCATCACAAATGGAACAACTTAATATTTAAATCAGTCCTAGGGATTCAAGTTATTAAATTACTTTTTGAGACGTAGTCTTCTAAGTCATGTAAGGGCATCTTGAAAAGCGTGTTCTGCCCTAAGTTGTAACTCAAAAAATAAAAAGAAATCCAAATGAGTTCCACTAAGAACTCAGTTTCAATGGTCTTATTCTATAGTTTTGATACAAATTGACCCCTGGATTTGGCTGATTAGAAGTAAGAAACAGTACTAAGATAACTAGAACATAAAAGTTGGTGTAATTCTCTCAATAAATCAGGTATTATACTTGGGATAGGTGGTGTCTTAAAATGAGTATTTTGGCATGACTGCCTGGTTGTGTCCCTTCCCAAACTGTTTCACACCCTCAGTCTATTCATCGAGGGTGCAGATTGAGAGACATTCAAGCTGTGAAACTGCTGTTCAACAACAGCTACGATATTAATGTGTTATGAGCATTGTTTTAGTCACATCTAAAACACTGCATCATACAAGCTGCTATGAAGAAAATGAACTACATTCCAGCTAGCCACAGTACAGCCACAAAGACGTTAAAAGAGGGGGAGAACTTGATGTCTGAAGTAGGACTGACAGGACTGGCTTTCTCAGCCTCAAGAATAGAAGACTAAGGGGAAACTTAATCACGGTCTTCCCATGCCCAAAGATAGGTGCAGACAAAGTGGAGGTTCTCTCTTTGCAAGGTTACGTGGTGGTAGGAGAAGGGGCATTTGGAACAGCTGCTTCAGGAGAAATTCTGTCCTGGAACTAAGGAAAAACAACTTCACCATGCAAACAATTAACCATTGAAATAAGGTGCCCAGAGAAGTTGTGAAATCACCCTTGCTGGAAAAATTCAAGATTTGGCTTGACAAGGTCCCAATAACCTGATCTAAACCCAGGCTTTCAACAGAAGATTGGATGAGATGATCTCCAGCCTGCTTTGCAGTAACTCTCCTTCATGAAACATGGACTGTTGGTTTGGTGATTTTTTTAAAAAATAGTTTTCTGAACACAGCTGAAGTGTTATAAATACATAAGGTACCATTGTTTAGATTTCATGGGATTTTAAAACTAGTGAAATTCCTACAACTGAAAAAGAAATGGAATTCAGTAAGCAGTGATATAAATCAAGATCTTTTAAGGTCTATTCCTCACTGCTCTGGTAATTGGGATGTTTAGTTTCTCCTCATTTGCTCGTTCTGTGATCTCTAAAATAAGCAAATATTTCTTATTTTTAATACACTAGAAGAATAATATCCAATAAGCATCTAGCAATGAAAGTGCTGTTTGTGATACTGTTTAATTCCTTTAGCCAAGCTCTTGTATTTAGCAGATATTCCTCAGGGACAAGGACATTTTGGGTTGAAATATATTGGTGTTTAAACAGCACAGAAATTTCTAGGTTTTTTCTGCCTTGTAAAATAGTCCAATTTTCAAACTTAAATAGGATGCAAGCTCTCCTAGGACTTATGTTGTAGGTGTATATTTTTCGGTTACTGCTTATGTAAAATTTTTATAGCTGTTTTTTATTTCTTTGAAGGGAAATTGCCCAAATGATTCTTTAAAAAGATTTATTTTTGTATTTTTGAAAGAGTCAATAAAATCAGGCAATAAAATTATATTCCTCATATTGATATATATATATTGATTTTTGGATTGCAGTTCAAGATAGCACTGTTCAAAGGGCACAGATTGAGAATGCAACAAAAACCATCATACAAATACTGTCAGGAGTGGGAGGAGGAGTTCACTGGAGTTCACAGAGAGTGTCATGAGGAAAAATTCCCTGGTGTTGATTTTTTCCTTCAAAATATGATGAGCATTTATTGTAGCCCTTATGTAAAAGTGTAGATTTACATGGATTAATACAAGAAACTAAAAGCAAAAGCTGTGGCAAAGTAATTATATGACAATATTATGTTCGCATAAACAATATTTACTGTAAACATTTGTCTTATTTTAAAATATAAACTGAAGCAGGAAAATAGGTCAGGTTCTGTCCAACAAAAGAAGAGTGGATTAAAGCATCTGAATTATGCAGATGCAGCACAATAATTGTACAGGGACACTTAAAAACTGCGAGGGTCAAGATGAAGTCTTTCAGAAAGAAAAGAAAAGAAGAATCCCCCAGATTAAAGCAACTTTAAAAAAAAAAAAGGTCGTTTTAGTCACGAAACAGAAATAAAGAAGAAGGAAGAGGGTTAACTGTTGCCTTCTTCCCTCCTGGGAAATGTATCAGACCATATGTTTGAAAATAAGAAAACTTCTTTTCGATTCTATGGCAGCTGATGTCAGAAAACTCTTACGATAGTGCAGTACTGACCTCATGTGTTTCAGGATATAACAAAATACGTGTGTGAGAAAATGTCTTGCAGTTATGAAATAACATATTGACAGCTTTTTGCTGACATATAGAAAGAAAAGAGAAACCAGGAACACTGTCTTCTTGTTCAGTATTATAAATACACTCATTTGGGATTTCAGATTTAGCTTGCTGGTATCAGGCAGTATATGGATAGTAATTTTGCCACGAAACTACATATTAGTACTTGAATTTTCCTGAGAATGGGTGAATCCATAGGTTTTGGATCTTAATGTCTTCTCTAAAAAATTTGCTATCACAATATTACCCCTATTATTATCTCATTTTCTTTATTCTACAGTCTTGGGGGGAGTTGACTCACTGAATAAAAGCCTGAGTCGTGAATTAGACAAGTGAAAATGTACTTATAAATGAGAACGATGCTGAGAAGGTTCTGAACATGGTCTATCTGTTATTTATTTTATATTAAATTTCTTTTTCTTGCCCTTTGTTCATTTTTCTTTCTGTTAGTTTCCTTTTGTTTCTACAGTCTTCTATTAATGATCTACCCTTCATTTTCCATTTTCCCCTTATCACACTTTTCAGTCTTTTAACTTTTTCTCTGATCTCTTCTAAAAAGAATTTTGCATGTACTCAAATGACATAGTTATTTTTCAAACCCTTAGCTATTTCGTCCCTAAAATTTTGTTCAAAGGTTCATGTTGCTTTTGTAAAACAAATAAGGAAAGCTTTATGCTTGACTCTTTTTTCTCTGGAAACCCTTGGTTGTGGAAAGTAATTGATTGTTATGTCAAGATGCAGTGGAATCCAGCTTGGGAGGATTGATTATGAGCGTAAAGAAAAAGGCTCCATCTCTGCTGATGGGTTAGGGGGGGAAGGGGGATGAAAAAGAGAAGAAAAAGCAGGAGAGCGCGGGAGAAAAGAGGTTAAGAAGAAAAAGCTTTAAACTTTTTAGATATTGTGAAAATGGGCCTTGAAAGATTGTGGCAAACACACTTTTTTAGAAGATGTTTTGTGTTATTACTAATTACTGTGTGATAATTGTATGCTAATGTGACAGGTGCTGGAGAAATAGCTACAGTGTAGCTAAATCCACCTTGTGTTATTCACTCAGTTTTTCTCAAGGGTCTATGGCTTAATGTGTATTGAAAATGGTCATAGTGTTTCTAGCTTATTATGGGGTTTTTGAACTCTTTGCAGTGTTAGGTTTTGGGTGGTGAATATACTTTATAGTTGTAATTAGTTAATGCTATGAGAAATGCTCTCTGCCACTTGATAAGGGAAGACCAAGCATTGCATGTGCATTTCTAACCTGTGCATTTAGGACGTAGAATTGGATAAGTGAACTATAAGAACTGTTATAATTCTTAAGCATGGCTTTTACTATGTGTCCATATTGTTTTCAGCAAATTAAAAATAATAAATAGATGGTTTTTCTGGATGTGTTGCTAAAAGGTATCCAGGAACAAACTCTGCTCCTGCCTTCTGCTATCTCCACGGTGGGGATCGACTAATAATGTGACTGATGGCACAGCAGGGGTCTAAGGAGCCTTTCTTAACCTCATCTAGAGTTCCTGTGCATCCTGGTATGGATGGAGGTAGCACATCTGGCAGTATTTGCTTTGAAGCAGGAAGCGGGAGTTTGGGATTGTGGCACCATCTCCGTTGCGCTGGCTGGCAGAGCAGCTTAGGCACGTGAAAAGCATACACTGCATCCATTCAAAATGTGGTTGAGCATCCGTAGCCGTGTACACTCCCTTGAATTCCTGGGAGAAATTCCAGCTGAATCAGCTAGAATTGCACCTGGCACTTCCATCGCACTATGGTAAAAGAAACGGGTTGACCTAAAAACCAGATTTATGTGGATTTAGTTATGGAACTCTCAGTAAAGTCAGCGCAAACTTTAAGGGCTGTATATCACTTTGGAGTCGATAATATATGCTGTGCTTGGGTAATTTTTGCCTTTTTTTGAGGGGAAAGAATAGTGTCGTGTTTTGCTTACTGGGTCTTTCTTGGTTGTGAGATGCATATGTAATTACTGGAGTCACGGAATTGCTATGGTGTGAGCTGAAGGAATCATAAAACGATTCATGGGAAAGATGGTGTTGCCCTGGGCTCTGCTGAAGATTTTTTTGATGTTTAAAGAAGCGAGATGTGGTGTGGAGTTCACAGAGGATTTGAGGCTGTAGTTAGAAGTAAGTTGGAATTTGTTTGACCTTTTTCCCTGTACATTCTTTTCAGAGCATTAGGTGGCTGAGGTCAAACCGAAATGTGTCACTGGTCAGTGTCTGAATTTAATTAGTAGGCAAGGACTTGGAGAACTCTAAAGTACAAGATGCTTGATCACCACCTTCCCTTTTCAAATAAAAACACAACATGATCTTTTTGTGTTTTCCTTCCACCAGCTGGTACAGTTTCTTGAATTTGTTTGTTTCTAAATGTAAGGTTTAAATGTGGGAAATGTTACAGAAAACTGTTGTACTACCAGGCTGGTTATTCAGCCTGGTTTATGACATCTGCAATGGTTTACGTGGACAGTAACTACTATATATTACACTTAATGACAGAAATTATGAACAGTTTACCGTATTTGCTGAGCTGATTTCCTGGCTTTCTAGTTAAAATTGCCAGCTTTATGTTGATCCATAGATAAATCTAAAAAAAAAATTAAATTTATGCATTTTACTTTTAAAGCAACAGAGACTGTATGATGAACTGTGATATAAATACTCACTGACATTTAAAAAAAGCGGTACTCAGCTAGTTGAGAATGGCTTTCCTAAACCAAAACACAGTAGTAACACTCTGCATCTTGGTAACAAATATGTTTGCAATAACTCAAACATTTTTGTTCCTGAAATTCAGCCTGTCTGATTTCTTTACATACTGCTCTCAGCATTTAAAATAATGTCAGGCTTGAATAGTTCTGAGAGAATGACTTGCCCCTGGTTTGAAAACAGTTTGTAAAGAATTTTTTTACATATAGTCTTTTAATAGTTATCACATCAAAGAGAACAGAAGCAAGAAATTCTAAGATATTAAGTGTGCATGATAGGGAGTTTTTATAAAATAATCCAGCTTTGTTATGTATCAATTATTTTCATGTTACCGAAATGACACTCTATAAATCCTTGCCAAAATACAATTTAGGTAGGGCCTTCAATTCTAAGTCTTCCAGTATTTAGTAACAGTTATGGCAGCACAGATCTGTGTCTAATTTTTTCCCCTTAAAACTGGAATATCTTTTATATTGACTGTTAAAGAGTAATAAAAAAGGAGATGAAATTTAATGTATTAGTTTGAAGTGTATATTTATACCAACCATGTTTTCTCAGGAAATTCTCAGTTCTTCTTCTGTGCTATGTCATCACTTAGTCACGTATTTTCTGTGCTGTAATTTTGAAGTTTTTACTCACTTAGCAAAGTGATGGGCAGCTGAGAAGAGACAAGATAATTGATCTTCTGTTAACCCATGTTTCCACAGTGTAGTTATTTTTGTCATGTTTTGAATAGAGTACCTAGGGTATTGAGGCTATGGCGCTCTATTTAACACTTAGTGCTTTTGGTAAAAAATGCCAGTGCAGAGTCCTCCAGTTTGAACTGAATTTCCTATAGGTGCTGTGGGGATTCAGCCCAGTGGCCACACTGCTGTGTTTCTAGGGTTCCTGGTGTTTGTTGGAGGTTCTTTCTCACTCTGCGCCTGATGTGTCCTTCAATGTGAGTTCAGCAGGACTCCTCTTATTAGGCTGAATTGATAACAGCCTCCGTTGGCATCTACCCATAATTAATAATTTCAGAGGATAAATTATTTGTCATAAATTTAGCTGGCAGGTGGAAATGGGCAAAGCAAGTTTCCCAGTACAGTGCTGTTAAAAAGTAGAAGAAGTTAATAAAAAAATCAAGATACTTGTCAAGAGTTATCTTGTGGCAGAGCCGTGTTTAATCTTAGGGCATGATATGATTGTGATAACAAGTTTCTGCACATATACCATGATAAATAGATGCTATTCTTTGATGGAAATGATTACATTGTATGTGTTGGCATTTATGGGACCTTGTTGCATTTTTTTAGAATATTCAATCTTCTCACTGTGTTTTCACCTATTGTTTTCTCTGACAGCTGGAATAAGACCATGAAGTCGAGTGGCAGAGGCCAGGAGGTCTCTGGTTGCTGAACTGCCTTTCTTCTTTAGTTTTCAAGTTAGATTTGTTTGCTAGAGTTGTTATTTTTCTGTTTCTACTTGGTGGTTTATTTCAGTTCTAAAATAAAAAAAGCAAAAACTTTGTGCCAAGGTCTTAAACTCTTCCTGCAAATTGAGTATATTAGTAATGTGCAAAAGGAACATAATGTAATTGCCTACTGCATGTGAGCAAATGAGGTTTTACATGGAGGCAAATCAACCTACAGATAATTTTTCCTTTCCTTCCATCTGAAAAATTAGCCTTGCACACGCTTCATATTTTAAATAACTGATCTTCCTTTACGTCAGTAACCACAATCTTGAAGAAATGACACTTCAGAGAAGCCTTAAATTCTTTGTGCACTTACCACTATCTTTGCCAAAAAAGTTCCATGTGAAATTCAACTATGGTTTCTTTTAAATTTAATTTTAAATGACAGAACAATAAATGTGGGCCTTTGGATTGCTGCTCTGTAGTCACCTACAGCTCTGGCACTGCTGCTGTTTCCCTCCTTCCTGTAGTTTTTATCTCCTATGCTGAATTGCCTTCTTTGTAATCTGAACATTTCTGGCTGCTTCTGCAGCTCTTCTACTATATGGTGTGTGGAGGAACTGGAGGGGGGGATGATGAGAAACTATTAGCAAAAATATCATAATGCTTGTGCAATATCACAAGCATTAAATTAACTGCAATTTAATTCTAATTCAGGGTGGCTGTGTTTTTATGTTTTTCTTTTAAATGGTTTGCCATGTGTTTCACACTGCTATCCAGTTGCTGGATTCCCTTTGCTTGATGGTAGTTTTTATTTGTCTGATTGTGTATATTTTAAAAGTTAACATTTTCTATTTCTGTCTCATTTGATGCTGGTGCTACTAACAAAGAGAAAACTGAGACCAGATGGTTGCCAAACAGTGAAGCCACCTGGTATTCTTGCAATGCCAAATATATTTTCCCCTCCATTTTTCTCTCGAAAATTACTGAGACAGGTCCAGGATTTTATGACGGTCCCAAGAATTCTTGCATGCAGCCAGACAAATACCCCAAATCCTCTTAGATTTATCCTTGGAATTCTCTTCCCTGCTGTTCTTCTCTTTCTCTGGTGCTTCCATCTCATGCTCTCTCTCCATTGTACCGTGTGGGTCTCCCACTGGAGCTCCACACTGCTGACTCTCACACATGTGGTTTGCAGACCTTACTCCACTGAGGAGCCTCTGAGGCTGAAGGTGAAGGCCTGACCCTGACTGCTGCTTGCTCCATCACCTCTGCAGCCACCAATGCTGCCAGCATGGGACAAACAGTTCCCATTGCAAGCAGAATCCAATAGGCTGAATCTGCCAGGAGTGCTACAGGAGCTTCTCCCCACTTCTTGGGCTGTTATTAGTGTGTAGCAAACAAATGAAGAGCCACTGTGAAAAGCGGGGCATTTTGGATGCGCAGCCTGTGGCTTGCCATCTGATCCTTGCTGATCTGAGTGCCAAATCTGAACTGATGCTGCTGTCAGGGGTGTGACAGTGTGAGCTGGGACTGACATGACCATCGACTGAGGATACAATAGCGCACATACAGTGCACAGTTTGCTCAGAGTGGCTGAAGTTAGACTAAGCTAACCAAAAATATTTTTTCTCTGGTACGAAATCCATCCATGCTCTGCTCTCCATGCCGGTGCCGTATGCTGATGTGAGCCACGGCACATGCATGGTGACAGACGAGCTGCTTGAATGTGTGCTTCTCACACTCTTCAGAAGTCTGGTATAGGCAGTGCCTGTGTCAGTATTGATACATCTCCGAGACAAGTAGCATTAACGCACCATATTGACACAGGTCTGGGTTTGGGAAGGGAGTGTAACTCCTCACTTAGCTGCTGCCTTTCCTCTGCATCTTCTTCCTTCCTCAGCCTTTGTAGCCAATTTTCTGGACCCCACTGGTTTGTAGACCCTAAACACCTTGAATAACAGTGACATGAACCCCTGGGTGCTGTGGCTCAGTGAGTATAGGTGTCCATCTGAACACCCTGATTGAATTCTGGCAGAGAACAGCTGCCACTGTCAGCTCTCAGCAAATACCCAGATTACTGCAGTATCTAGTGGCTCTAATCCTAGAGTGCTTTGCTAGGAGCCGTACAAATTCAACACAAAAAAACCTGTATCTGCTTGAAAAGAACTTACACTCCATCTGTAAGAATCAGGAGAAAGCTGTAAACAGATGAGGAAATGAAAGCAATAGTATGTTTGGTATTCAGCGGTGTAGCAAATAGCTGTTTCTAATGCTGTGTGTACAATGTACCTACATCTACTAATTTCTTATAATTCTTTTCCTCTTGCTGTTATCTGACAGTGGTTGTGGCAGCACTGAACTTTCTTTTCAGAGCCCTCTGTCTTGTGCTGAATATATGGTGTCTCTATTTCTTTGCTCGCTTTCCTTTTATATTATGTACCATTTTCCAGGATGTTCTGCAAGTGTCAGAAAAGACACACATCCTTCCTTTGGCAGGTTTTGATCTTCTCTATTGATCTGTCAGTGGCTGCTTTCCCGCTAACATGGTATCCCTAGATGGCTGCAAGCCATCATACAGAGCAGACCCCTCCAAACAATGACTGCAGCTGAAACTGGGTTTTGAGAAGTCTACGTTCCTGCTGGTTACAGTAGGTTGGACACAGTCCCATTACAGCACACACAGACCAGTTCAGCAGTAGTCCTTTCAGGGAAAATATATCAGAGTGGCCTCCCTTCAAAATTTCCCATGCTTTGGAAAATGGAAAATACTCCTTCATATCTTTCCATTAGGCAGGAATTATAATGTGCGTTTAAACTTTTTGATAGGAAAATAATGTAAAAACAATATTGTGGTGGAAATAACGCCCTTGAAGTGCCCGCCCAGGGTTACTCCTGTATGGTCAGCAAGACATAATGATTCAAATGTGCTTTACAGAGGTAGATGTATGGAGTGACAAGGATGTAGCTTCTCTTGGTTTTTCCATTGTGAAGAGACAGTGTTTTTCTTTGAACTTCTTTTCTGTATTACACTAGAACTAATTTTGCAATATTTACCGTTTCTCAAAGTCTGTGAATTTTAATTGACAGGAGGCCTAAAGATCAAACTTACTGCTACTTTTCCCCACAGCAGAAAATACTGAACATTGTCAAGGAAAAAGACAGTCATTGTTTGAAATCTGAGAAGCTTGTTTCTAATATCTGTAATTCAAATAAGTATGTTGGAAAGCACATTGTGCAATTGCCATCAGTTGTGTTCTTTTCTTATTATCCCGGCACATGAGGGTACTGTAGGCATTGGATGAAGTTCTCTGCAATTAAGGATCATTAAATTTAAATGCATCTTTTATTCAGCTTGTTTGATATGGGCAGGCTGGCTCTGTTACTACTCACAGAAGCTGTATTTGCTTTCTGTAGAAGATACCTCCCTGAACAGGTGAATTGGACAGGGCAAACCGAAATTCCTGTTGCATCTTACCTGTAGGATATAATGTTTCCAGAGATACTAAAAAGGGAATATAGCATGCTGGCTGAATGTAGGCTGACACTTTTTCCTTCTAGATGAAGAAATCTCTAAAAAAATGCAAACCATGTAATATCCAAGAAAATTAGCATCTTTCGGAATTTTTTTTGACATAGTATGCCAGTCTATTTCCTTGCATGCAAATGTCACATACAATTTGTATCACTATTGTCAGACTGTCTCTGTCATTACTCTCCCTCCCCTAAAATAAAAAGATCGTACTGGTTGTACTGGGAGAGATAAGTTCCTTCGTATTGGAGGTGAGAAGGAAAAATAAACAGCATTGGAAGTTAGGAAAAAGTTTACAGTATCAGTCTCTGTTTCAGAAGTACAGTAGTAATAAAGCTCATCCGTGTAAAGTTTTCAAAACTTTAAAAGCAATCAGAAGGTAGGATATATCAGATATAGGGATGTCATTTGTCTCTTTTGTAAGAGGCAAGGACCTCTTTCCTAGTTTTCCCTGGTCAGTAAAGAAAAAAAACCCAACCCCAAGCCTGTGGCTTGAACTGAAAAATAGTTGCTTTCATTACACATTCCTAAGGAAGTTTTGAAAAAGCAGCACGGGGTAACATTTAAATAACAAAGACCCTTCTTTAAATTCTCACCTTCTCTCCACTCACTAAGGGCCATTTAACAAAGGGAGCAGTTTTTACAGCTGGGGTGATTTGCAACTGTTCTCCTCTTTCTTTTCCCTCCCTCCCCTCCTGCTTGCTTATTATTACTAGCTAACATCTCTGATAAGAAATGGAAAGTACAGCCCCTCTCTGCTCCTTCGGGATGCCTTGTCTTCCTTTTCTGAACCAGTTGTGGGTTTTTTTTCCCCTCCCCCAAACACTTTTCAGTTAATTTTTGGAGTAATTCCTTGAATTTGTGGACCTTTTCTTTTCTTTACACTTTTTTTTCTATGTAAGCAGGCCCTGCTGCTACACCGACTTTTTGCTCTGATCCTAGCCCAGCCAACTGTCACTTTTTAGCCTGCAGGGAAACTTCTGGTACTAACATTCCTGCCTTGTTTTTATTAGGAGGGCATCTCTCACAACATATCCCTCGCTGTTTGAAGCAGAAGTCATGTGTATTCAGTAGGAATGAATAATGGATGTATTTAAAGGGTAACTTGCCCTTCTCGTTCCTTTGCACATCATAAATAACCACTCTTTTAGTTGGGTTTTACATATTGCTCTACAGGCACAGTTTGAAAAAATCTGGTGATTCAGCTCTCAATTTAAAAACCACTGCTGTATGCAGCTGATAGTTTCTGTGTCTGAAAACTGATCCCACACCAAACTCAGTGCTGGCATCTGTGTGCAGCTCTGGAATTCTGAACATTTAGGAAACTGATCATGAATTTATTTTGAAGTAGCTCATGAGAATACAGCATCACAGGAGATGTATGGACAATCTAATGGGGAGTGTTGGAGCTCTGCATAGAGTTCATTTCACCTGGCTTTATGTATCTTTTTTAAGATATCTTTAGATATCTTCTCAAGGTACCTAAAGGTATTTTAGGTAGTTTTAAGTTGTATTTTTACATTTTAAGGTATTTTTAAAGATATTTTAAAGACAGGGTTTTAAAAAAATGTTTTAAATATCTTCTTCAGGATGAGCCGAGTTCTCTAAAAACATCTTTTCTCTCCACTCACTGTCAAAGCGAGTTGGTTGATGAGGTTGTGTGTAGTGACATCTGCCTTTTGTCCAAGAAGCCCACTGTTTCTGGCCAGGTATCACCATCTCAAGAATTCCCTGGGATAATGGTAATAAAGGATAAACTGAATGTAGTTAGAATTTTCCTATTAACTGTAACAAGCTTTAGCTGAGGCTCCCAAAGAAGATCCTAAAATTGAAGGCCAGGCATGGAGCATGATTTAATTGTTTGATCTCAGTTTAAGGATGTTAAAATGAGAGTCTGAGCAGCAAATGTTTTTGGTGGGGGCAGGATGAGGGAAGTGGATAAATTTTTATTACCCATTTTACTTAGATAACTGACAAATGGAGCGGCCTCATTTCCCTGTTACCATCAACACTGCAAAACTAGCCCCAAGTTACCATGTTCTCTCTATAAGACTTTCAACGTGAGTATGCGACTAAGATTTTTTTGTATGTATCCCTAGTGCCCTTTAGTGTCAGGAGCTGAGGATAACCTGTATCTCTTTTCCAGTGAGTTGTGGCAGGACTGGGGTCCAGTTCCTGATGAGCTCCAGGGGCTCTGGAGCCATGTGCCTGTATCTTCGTCGCGAATGAGGTAGATTTACCAGTGCAAGCATTTTCTAAGAGTAGAGGCAAACAATTTGGAGATATTGAAAATCTTATACTCAGATGGTTTGAGCATCAGCATTTGTTAAGAAAAGATAGTCAGAGCCAGGTTGCAACTCTGATTCTACTGGTGACCTTTGGCATCTTCTGATCTCAGTTCATGTGGCTATAATTTTAAAATTGTGTGAGTTTCCTGTCTGTCTAACACTTTCACTCTGTTTGTTATCATGTTATTTGAGAGGCTGATGATGTAAATATTAGATTTGCTTTTATAGGAGGTTGCCCTACATATGGAATTGTATAAGAAATTATTCCCTCTAAGAGATTCAGCTAATGGACTTCTTCAAAGATTAGCATTTGCAGCGATTCAATTGTCTTTACAAACATTTGTCTTATGATAGTTTTTGGAATTTTAGTTGGGACAAAATATTTTCTGTGTCTATTCCATCTGCAGCTGAAATTTATTGAGACATTCAGACATACCTGGCATTCAGAGTTGAAAATGAATGAAAATCTAAGCATAAAAGACTGAACTGCCCACTCTGTATTTTCTGGTATGAAATTACCTTTCTTACATGTATTGTTTTGCATTCACCTGCCTTTTCTTCTTGCTTCAAAATGAAGAACAAAATAAAGAATATAGTCTTGGAAAACTGAGGTTTACTGTCAAGTTCTGGCTAGAGTTTAACTAAAACTAATCTCTGGGTGCCAAGCAGTATGTATTAACTGCAAGTTGATTTTATGGACTTCCATATTTACTTCCCTTTTTCCCTCCAGCTTTTGAAAAGGAAGCTCCTTCTAAAGCCCTATGCTACCTTCATGGTGCCTTCAATAGCTTTAGCTTTATCTTCATTACTGAGTGGAAGAAAGGTAACTTGTAAGGCAGACAAAATTTTAGGGATTTCAGAATTTCCTTGCAGTTAAGTGGAAATGATATGTAGTCCCTCTCCCCTGCACTTGGTTGTACAGAGACAGAGGAACTGACTGCATGAGACATCCGTAACTAATATGGCCAAGGGGGCACAGGTTGTGTGCAATGTGCATGGATTTGTGCATGGGTTGCACTGCAGGCTCCCACTTGGTACCTGAGTTTTCAGGAAATAAGCCGTAAGTGGCACAACTAACAGTTGTAAGGAGGTTGCATAAGAACACGCAAAGTCAAATGATCTGTTAGCTCTGTGGAATAAGAGATGGTGTGCCTTTACCATGGAAACAAACAAGAGGAGCTATAGCTGAATGAGACAAGAGGATATTTACTAATGTGAGTGGTATATAAGGTGCCAGCTACATGGTGCCTGAGTGACAGAGAGACCTCAAGCTTTCTAAGCTGTTGCCAGAGGCCAGAGGCGGTAATTGCACCGTATCCCATTATTTCCTGTGACTCCTGTGTGCCTGCACATCTGCATTGCTCCAATCTAGATTTTTCAGTTCCTTTTCCTCTGCACTTTGTTCTGGGCTGCATTCTGATGGCTCTCAGTTGGACTCATTTCAGTTTCTTTCTTCTGCTACAGCAGTGAACATTCCCTGATTTTTTGGGCAGTTGTTCATTAAAGTTTTACAGGTTTTTTTACTTCACATGTCATGTGCTAGCTTCTGTTGCCCCTTAATGTTTGTTTTGGTTACCTTTTGTAGCATATGACTACAACTTGTGCCCTTGGTCTGTATTACAATTTTCTGTGGTCAGTCTTCTTTACATCCCTTCTGTGGTTAATCTTCTTTACATGCCATACTGTATTTTTTAGTTCAGTTTTTGACTTGATTCTTTGTGTGAATATTCTATACTCTTTGGATCAATTTGACCATCGTGTTATTTGGAATATTTATTAGGTAGGTTTTGTGAGGTTTTATTTGGCGGGGCTTTGCGAGGAAGGGAATGTTTACCGTTTCTTTTTTTAATTCCCCCAGAATAGCTGTAGCTGCCTGTCTTTTGTGTGGATGTGCATTTGTGTGTTACGTCTTTCTGGTACCCAGTGGCCAGATGCCTCTGAGCTCTACTAGTACTGTGAGCCAACTACAGGCTGCATGACCGTGGTTTGCATGGCGCTGAGCCCGAGCTAACACATCCTGCCTCTCAGCAGGACTTGCTAGCTCAGTCTTGGTGCCTTAGCCAACCATCAGCTACATACTTTCTGTCCACTGTGGAGTATAGGCATATAGCAGCTCACATGCTCGTGATTTACTACATACTTCCTTCAGAGTACACAGCTCAGGAGTTTATAGTTTTCCTCGTGGTTGCCTGACCATTCTCTTTCCCAGTGATGAAAAAAGCAAGACAGGGACTATATGTTTAGTTCAGACCCTGGAGATAAAAGCAATATTCCAGGATTTAGCAAATCTATACATGAGACATTTAAATGTGTTTCCTTCCCACCTCCTT
>VZTE01005134.1:1317646-1481339 GCA_013397775.1 Eulacestoma nigropectus | reverse complement strand
TATTGTTCTGTTTGGAGGAGTTTGCTGTCAGTGTTTTCACTCTTGAGGGTATTATTAAAATTTGTGGTAATTTATCAGGTTGCATTTGGATTATATGTATCAATCTTTCATTTTCTGCCTGGAGATGAGATATGGAAAAGTCAGATCTCTTTCTGTTGTGGTAGAGTAAGAAATCCTTCACCTCCCCAGACTTCTGTTCCTTGGAGATAGAGTAGTTCAAACACAGCATATACCAAATGATAGGGAGTGGACAGAAGATCTGATGCTATGTCTCTGTCATGAGGGTTGCAATCTTGTATCTCCTCAGCTGCAGTTCTGCACAGAATTTGTTTACTGCTTCTAAAATGTGGATGTAAAGTTTGTTGCACAAGTTGAATGGGTGATAATCGCTGCTGGACATGGGGGAAAATCAGGTTGTTTTGAGACTGGCCTGTTCTTTATGTCATCTTCTCTGCATGTGCAGCCTTTGGAAAACATTAGTGTTACATTTTAACAGAAAAGAACAGAATCTCACTGACTCCCACTTTGCCCAATAGCAAAACAAGGTGCAAGGCATTTGAGAGCATACTTAGTAGCAGAAAAATAATTTCTTGGGCAGAAGCGCCTATGTAGTTTCAGTGGAAGTGATTTTTGATGGAGTGGAGCCTAGTCGACTTGTTTGGATGTAAGCCTGTTGAAACAGTATCAGATTGCACTCTCTTCTGTCATAATTTTACTTGGATCCCAGCTACTGTTCACATGCTGTTGTCATACATCCAAATGGAGGACTCCCATCTTTTTCTCATTCTGAAATTTTTGATCTCTCACTGCCTCCAATTTCCTGTCCCTGCATATCCTGGGATATGGAACGCTTTTGCCCATGCGTTTTCTCTGAGCCACTTGCATCATCCTGAGTATAAAGAGACCACATTGTAGAGATGTTCTCTCCAGAGCTACTATTTATATATTTTAATTTGCCCATATCCAACATTTTAACTGTTCTGACGTGTATTCCAAGATTTTTGTTATTTAGCAGTAGTTCCCTGCTAAAACTGCTAAGATCTTCAGGAAATTACAGTGCAGAGATTTGCACATGGTCGGAGACTTGCTGAGGCTGTAGTTCACAGACTTGTGAACAGACAGAACTACACAGACTGTGGCACAGACAGACTTGCCCAATGTTTGAATGAGGTATGTAGAAAGATAGAAAATTTAATGATAGCAATGGCACTTGAAATTTTTACTCCATATAACGGCAAAGGCTTTTTGTTGTGTTAGAGTATTGATGCTTTCACTTTTACATCATCTTTGAATGAGAAACTTTTCTCTCAGAAAGTTTCTACTATTATGATGAATGCTTCAGAGCTATGAATTGTGAAAATGGCTTTTTTTTCTATAATAAAAGGGAAAAAATCTAAAATGTGACTTTGTGCATTCTAAATACCATTTGAAAAAATTGCAAACCTCAAGCTTGGGGAACTTTTATTTTGCTTTATCTGAGAAAAGTGATGAAATCTGTAACCCTGCAGTCCCCTATTACAGCAAAACTCATTCATCACTGGCCTTTTAGGAGTACATGGCTCCTTGACCTCCCTAAGGAATGCCCAACCTAGAGCTTCCAGTTCATATAAAAATTTTGAGGACACTTTGGTCTGCCCTATATGCCATTCTCAATTCCTGTATTCCCGTTAAGATTTACTGTGGATAATAGTTCTAATTGACTGATAATGGGAAGACCATGTTTTACTGCCATTAGGAAAAGCAATGCTTTGGCTGATTGGGTACTGTTGTTGGGTCTTAGATGGAACTTAAATGTGCCTCTAATATGAGCAGAAGATTAATGAGAGGTAGAGCTGTGGGCAGTGTTAGAAGACAAACTATACCACAAAGACTGAAACCTGGCTTTGTCAGATAGGACAGTGTCTGGGATCCTCCCTAAGAAGGATTAGTCAACTAAAAATAAGTCTTACTGAATTTAGTCTAGAATTGTTCTTTACACTTGATTTACCTGTAAATATTTGTTTTAGTCACGTTCATAAAAATCTAATTTACAGAGTAAATTTTATCTCTGTCTTGCCATTAATTTTGTAAGAAATAAGAAAAATTGAGGCAAAATCAACAGTCTACGTGCTCTATGGAAGAAGCAGATCCAAACAAAGGCATCTTTGCCAAGATGTGCCTCTAGGACCTGTACTGTGGGAGAGGATTTCTTGCCAGTCTCTAAAAAACAGTGTATTAGCAGATGGTGACCTTTGGGAAGTAGTTGTGTGTGCTGGGCACAGAAGGAGCAGATGGCTCTGGGCAAGCCTCAAACACAGCATACCAAAACAAATTCATAAACATTCAGGGTGTGGTAAAGACTGTAGGTCTATGAATGTTCCTCTCAGGGCAAATGTGGATGTGAGGGGTCCCATCCCCTCATTCTACCTGCTTGCTCCTTCCTTGCTGGACATGAGACATGATGATGCCACAGTCTGTGGGGCTATGCAGATAAGGAAGGAGATTTGATTACACAAGTGCCCAGTCTGTAGGGGAAAGTGAAGAAGAGACTGTACAGGAAACTAGCTTTAACATTGCTGTAGCTTTTAGGGAATTAATATTTGCTCTGTAGTGGCTGAATATCTTGAGATGGAGATGGAATGAATAGTATTTCTGAGATCAGCATTATTCACAGCTCTCCAGTGATGAGAAGAGCATGATGATCCACCATGTTGAATTCTTTCTCTGCCTCTTTTTCTTTGGTGTTTTTGGACTCCTGTGGTGTTTGTTCAACTGATATGTGCTTCTGATATTGCAAATGAGGCTGGACTAAGGTAGGTGCCAGAACCCCCAAGAGTATAATCAATCTTTTATGCTCCATTTATACTTTCAGAGTATTTTTCCCAGGAAAAATTAATCTTGTTATCCTAATAGGTAACTTTGCTGCCATGTGCCAAGTGTACCTGCAAAAAAATATGAGCAGCATTTTCTCCAGCATAATATTTTATATAGAGAGTAAGATGGACCCGCTGTCCTTCAGAGTAAGTTGGGCCCTCTGGCTGCTTCATGCTGACCCCATGAACAGATTTACACAATCCTGACTTTGGGTCTCTCAAAGATCTCTTGCTACTGTCACAAATCTGAGAAGTTCGATTTGTTAAAGATCTGTTGGATCACTTAGTCCTTCCACTGTGGGTCTGTGCAGAATTACTTCTCATGAAGTATTTTCACTTAAAACTTTTTCATTTATGATGATTTGTTACAGTTTGATTTCAAGTGTTTATGCCACACATTGTCTCTCAGAAGATCAATTTTTCAAGGCAGACACCACTGAGAGTGCTCTGCATCTGTGAGTCTGCATTTTGGAGCCAGTGGAAAGCATTATGAGCCACTGGCTGGGATTTTGGTGAGGCGTTACTAAAAATCATATTTGTAGGAAATGACTGCATTTATTATTCAGCCATTAGGGAGTACACATTTCCATTTCAAAACAACATTTTGAGAGTTTCAGTTGTTATGGGTTGACCTTGGCTGGCTGCCAGGTGCCCACCAAGCTGCTCTTTCACTCTCTCTCCTCAGTGGGACAGAGGGAGAAAATACAAAAAAAAAAAGCCCTTATGTGTCAAGGTTTTTGGGAAAAATGCTGCACTCAGAAACAAAGCAAAATAAAGATTTATTTTCTACTTGCCATTAGCAGGCAATGTCCAGCCACTTCCTGGAAGTAGGGCTTTGGTAAACTTAGTGGTTGCTTCAGAAGACTGCCTTAGTCACTCGTGTCTCCTCTCCCCTTTTCCTTTTGTTGAGCATGATGTTTTAAGATATGGAATATCCCTTTGGTCAGTTTGGGTCAGCTGTCCTGGCTGTGTCACCTCCCAACCCCTCATTCCCAGCCTATGGGAATGGTGTTGGGGATGAAGCTGTGCAAGTACTGCTCAGCAATAGCCAAAAGACTGGTGTGTTATCAGCACTGTTCGGGGTACAAATACAAAGCACAGCACTATAATGGCTGCAATGAAGAAAGTTAACTCCATCCCAGACAGCCCTCGTCTACAGTTAAATTATTTATTGTAGTGATGTTTACAGCTCCTATAGAGAATATTCTTTTCAGTTCTAAATGACTGCTGGCACCTTTATGATTTGACATTTTCTGAAAGCTAAGGTCTTTTTTCTTCTGAATTTACACTAACTAGGAGTTTTAGTGGGCCACATTTCACAGAGCTGTGTTCTTCATGAAACATTACATTACTTTGTGATTTTTATAACTCAAACCTAAATTTTGAAGTTAGGTAGCAAAATCCAATAATGCGTATATTAACTCTGCTAATATTTTAAATAATTTGCTTTTTTAATGATTTCAAAGTAGCTGCTCTGGAAACTGTAGTTAACCTTATTCCTACGAAATGATTTATTGATAGAGAGTAGGAGCCCTTTTTGTTGGACTGAGGGATTAAAATAATATTAAGTTAAAACTATCTAGTTCCCTCCCTTTCTTCTTCTGTTCCTTTGTAAGATGAGTAAAGGTCATTTGAAGTTAATGGCTAGTACATTTAGAACTAATAACAGGAAATGCTCTTTCTAACAATAGGTAATCTCTCTTTTAGGCAGGGCTGAACCCATTTCTAAGAGGTGTTCACTTGCTCATAATTCTGGTAAACTTCAAGAAGTAAGGCTGAACATTTCCATATCAGCTGCCTGCTTCAGGCCAAATTTGTAATTTTTGTACAAAATACTCAGCAGTTTCCAAGGCTGAGACTATTCCCTTACCTGGAATAATTGACAAGTTGTTTGTTTGTTTCGAGCAGTTGAGTTGTTGAACTGCTCAGTTGTCTTAGCATTTAGAGCTGAAGAGTTGAAGCTTGCTGAAATGAAAGAGTCTTTTATGTTAGTGATGTGTCCTTGGCCATGGAAGTGCAATGTTGATAAAGTTTTGTATGACTTCAAATATAGAAAGGTCAGAGATACTCCTAAGACCTCTTTCCTGGCATCAGACAGTCCTGTGTCCACCCAGTATGTTTAAGGAAGCCTCTGAGAGTCAGTGTGAAGATGGAGAGCCATTTAGTAGAATGGAGATAACAGGCAACGAATATTGGAGTGCCTTGGGTAAAAAGATTTAACAAGAAGCGGTGGAGAGATGAACTAGACTAGTTTAGAAACTCAAAATGAGACAAAGTGATATCTGAAATATGGTGGTCAAATGGAAGGAAAGTTGAAGAGGGGTTGAACCTGAGGGAGATGAATAGAAGGGCCAGTCAGCCCATGGTTTGCTCAAAAGCCCGAGTGGAAGGATCTGTTTCCTTTGTCTTAGGGTGGCATGAAAATATTATACTTGTGTGAAATCTACAGCCAGATCTAAATCTGTAACACAGGAAAAATGGTAGTTTGTTATTGTGATCATTTGCTGCCGTGTCTCAAGGGCTTTGTTTGATGGGCTTATGTGTGAGCTATATTAAAGAAAAAGCAAAAGTTATCAACATACTGATTGAAGTTTAGGATGTGGAGAACGAACTCTATTCTATGGCCTTGTGAAACTGAACTTTTGTGATTTAGAAAGATTTCTTCCTGTGCATCACCATCATAACATTAAGTGCTTGTTTGTGAAATAAGTCTAAACCAACCCTGAATTTGGTGCATGCGCTGGGTGTTTTCTGATTATCAGCTGTGTGAAGGAGAATCCTGCTTTGTCTGTGCTACTGCTCTCCCAGGGTGTTGCAAAATTTGGATATGTGTAGTGAGTAAAGCAGGGGCTATAGAAAGTAAAAGGAAGTTGTTATGGGTGAGGTAGCTGGATCCGTCCGTGGAGACATAGGTCCTGACTCTGTTGTTGCTGCAGAATTTTGTCTGTTGCTCAACAGTGACTTAAGATTTTGAAGATTTCATCTTGTTTTTTTATGTTGAAACTGAGTACCCGAAGACTGATTTGCAGAAGTACTGGGTATTTGTACAGGTAACCCAAGCCTATAATTTGAACATATTCACCTGTTAGGAATCTGAGAGTGAACACCCTGAGACCCCTGTATTTTTGAAAATTAAGCTTGTTTTAGCTCAATTTGCAGGTTGCCCTAGTAGTGTGGATATCGTCATTTCCACTTTCCAGGGTGAATTATGAAGATTGATTAATGGTTGTGATGAGAGCTATATGAAAGCTTCTGAGGAAACTAATATGCCTACCTTGATGGTAGGATTTAAGTAGTCTGTTCAAAAAAAAAGGATACAACCACATATGGAACCATCTCTGCTGTGTACACGATAAAGCAGGGGGCCTTGCCAAAGGATAGTATATGAGTACCTGATTAAAGACAATATCCAAATGCATGTGTGCAAGAGGGACAAATTAAGCTTGTACAGGCAGCCATTCCATAACTTGCAAAGGTTTGATTTCATTATATTCTAAATACTCTTCTCATGCAGTGTTTTTTTAATGTGTAATTTATGTTTCAACCGGGAAAGAGACTGGTAGAATCATCATGAAGAGAGGATGGAATGTGAAGCTGTGTGTTCGAAGACTTCCAAGTTATTTATAGGTATTTTTCTTTGTGTGAGAGTAAGTGCACTAGTTCTGTGGTAACTGCTCTGAGAATGAAATGACCACAGAGAGTGATATTTCCACAGTTGCAGTGTTCGTGGAGGTGAGCCCATGCCACCCCTGGAGGAGGCAGTTTCTTGGGCACTGGGGAATTTTGCCCAATTGCTGCCTATCTCTGTTAGTGGATGAAGGTAGGCTTCTCCTTTAAAGGCTGAAAGCCTTTCACAAGTGCTTTTTTTGTTTACAGTAAAAAAAATGCTAAGTTGCTAGGGGCACATCGTGGAAAATGAAAACAACCCTGTTCTTCTGTATTTTCTATTCTATAGGTAAAATACAAAAGAGACTTTGAAGAAAGCAAAGGAAGAGGGTTCAGTATTGTGACTGATACGCCCGAGTTACAAAGACTGAAAAGGACTCAAGAACAAATCAGTAATGTATGTGACTGCAACCTAAAGTGATTGTAGATGGAGAAATAGTGTGTCTAAGAAAAGGCGTGTTTGTTGGTGTTTCCGATGAAGTCTGTGTGAGTGAACAATCTGATTTTGGTGATTGATTTGTGTATGTCAGATTTTGAAATGTGTGTAACTGTATACCACGGACTTGTACAGCACATTGGCAATGTGTGTTCACCTCTCCAGCTTTCAGCTAGTATGCTCAAAGTATTTTCTTTATTAAAATCATTTGACACTTTTTGCTCTTTTAATAGATTTGTCAGCAAGTAAGAATACTTTTGTAACTCTTTATTTACATATAAAGTATATAGATTATGTAAGTTAAAAAGTTTTGTTTCCTTTTTAGCAGGGGCTGTTAAAATTAGCATAACAAGCAAGATGGAATTTTCTAGAAGCAGATAAAATTTTGATGCTGAGTTTTAAAAGAAAATACATGGGAGACAATGCTCTCTGCAAGATGACAAAGAAATGGCGAATAGCAAAACCTAACATATTTCATTAGCTTACAAGAACGGAATTTTAAAAAATGAGACTTTTCCTGACTTACGTTTTCACTAAGAAAATTACTTATTTGTATTGTATTCTCTTGTAGCATGTTTAACTCACTTCATGGTGGAATATTGAGTGGTACGTAGTTCAAGTTCTGAGAGCTGTAAAATAGGTAAAAACTAGTGTGAACTAGAAATAATGCAGAATCAATACTCTTCACTTGTCTTGGCTTCCCTTCTGATTGTTCTTCTTCTGCAAGAACTTGTCCCTGTGGATTATTTTGTGAAAATGTTTTTGAATCACTCTCTGTAGTAATAAAATAAGAGCACGGCATCAGAGACACTCCCGTGTAAGTATGATCAGAAGAAAATAATGGGATTTATGTACTTGAAAGAAAAGAACTTTTTTCAGGTTGGGATATTATTGAAGAAAAAAGTCACTGAAAAATACTAGTTTTTCACAGTGGTGGAGATTTACCGTTTTGCCAAAGCATTCACTAGTTAAGATTTTGATGTCCAGAGCTGGTCTTTCAGATGAAAAATTTGGGCTCATTTCCTGGAGCCTTGGCCAACGGAGAGGACAGTTAATTTAAGAGCCATGCAACTGCTGCTGTGTATAGCCAAGATGAGAACAAAAGCTCATGTCTAATGTTCATACTGGGGCTAACTGAAATTACTGGCTTGTAAGAGAGAAAAATGTATTCTTTAGAGTGGTGAAAAGCGTGGCCATTAAGACTTCCATTTGGGATCTGGGAAACTTCAGTAACTCCCTGATTTTAATCAGCTGTATTTTTTATTCAGACCAGGAACTTAAATTAGGTCCTCTCATGGCCTACATAGCTTCCTCAAGCAGGAGTGATTCCTTTGTGTGGGGTAGCTCTGGAACGCATCAAGAGATGAAAGGAGCAATGCTCTGGTGAATACTTAATCCCTTGCATGGGTCTGCTCTGTTAGGAGAGATTGAGAGGAGTGCCCTGTAGCAGGCCTATGGTGCTCAGTTTGGGATATTGGCCTGCCAAGAAATTCATTTAGACCTCCTAAGCCCAGTACCCTCAACATCATACTGCAGAGTAGTATGACATAGCTTGCTTGCATGCGCTTATCTCTCTCTTGTTCAAAGCATATTGGGTTTTCTGTTGTGGGAAAAAGAGATAATAAAAACAAACAAGTAGTTTTGGGACATGGGAAAGAGCTTTCTTCCCATCTCTACTTTCGAGTAGATCAAGGGGGTTTCTTTCCTAGTGGAAGATCTTGTTGCACGATTTATGATACTGTCTGGTTCCTGAACCAAAGATACTCACCTGCCTTTTCAGATCCAGAAATAGCTTTTTAAAATGGGAAAAGTGGTTTTATTTCAGTTTTTTCCCTTGGTCATTGCATATATGCCTCCTTTCTCTTCATTTCTAACTATCCAATTCTTAACAATATGGATTTGTTCTATCCAGTCTTGATAATAGAGAGTTGTTTTCTTTATGTATGTAGCTGATAGAGATTCCAAGTCAGGGACTATATTAGAAATAATTCGTCTTGAAGGGTAAAATGGAATTTTAAAATGTGCATGATGAAAGAAGTTGCGTTTCATTTCTTTTTACACTGAAATAACAAATTAATTTATAGCATTATATCCAAGAAAGATAATTCTGCATAAGCCACATCTTCAATTTAATTAGAAAGCTCCTGAATTATAGAAATGCCTTCCACACAGAGTAGGTTCTGTATTTGTCAGATAAGCAGTATACATCATGGACTAAGGAGCTAATTAAGGTTTCAAGACACTGAAAGGTAAGCACTTTAATAATTCTAAAATAATTTTGATTTTCAAATACAGAAAAATGGAAGAATACTAATATATCTATTTAATTTTCAGTTTTGTTTTGATTTCACCTAGAAGTACTAGAAACTTCTCAAAGAGCCTATTTGAACCAAAATTGTAACTACTTCATTGAAGGGGTAAGTGAGAACAGTTAACTGTGTAGCGATCCTTGATGAAAATAAATAACAAAATGAATTTTATAACAATAAATGTTAAGTAGCATAAATATTTTTAAAATGTTGTCTTTTTTGTCCTGATACGAAGTTTGGCAGCATATGGATACTAGCACAGTGCTCTGACTTGTTAAAGAATCTCTTGTGCTATGAATATAAACCTTGTGAAAAAATCATGGGGGAACTGGAAGGGAGAGTGGGTAGATAAAGGGGGTTGAATTTTGGTTGTTATTTTGCCACCAGCAATCCTTCCTCTGAAGATTTAGACCAAACTTGTGAACTTTATTTTACGGCTCTTATGGAGGTATCAGGACCAGAATGCAGCTTCTTAGAAAAGAATTAAATTTACCCCAGTATCTCATGACTTTTTAGCCTAGTTCTGCAGATGTACGCTGTATTTTGGCGTTGAATATGTAGTCAATGTGCAAAAAAATGTATACTGTTCACATGGAGAAACGTGTACATTTTGTCAAAGGACTTTGCAGTGTTTTTTGTCCATCTTGAACTTTGAAAAGATTTTCAATATGAATGCAAAGATTCTGAAAATGAAAAAAAAACCCCAACCCCATGTATTTTTATAGGTGATTTTGCAATTAAGCTAACTGCAAACTGGTTTTGCAAGGAAAAAGTTAAGGTGGCAAAAGGAACAGAATAAATAAAGATGACAGCAAAAGACTATTGGTCTATCATGACACAGTGCTAAATGAGGGAGTAGAAACTCAGTCTAGTAATATTTTCTTTGGGGAAATGGAACACTTTCAGCAGTCTGCAGCAATGAGCTGCAGCTTACTGCCACTGCACTTTTATGTCTAGATATATGACTTGAAGCGTGTTTTATCCTAAGTGAAATAAGTTGCTCTTTCTTAAATATGTTTCTGGTAAATGTCTGCAAAGTATAAAAGAAAAAAGGTGTCCATACAAATTGATGGAGTGAGAAGCTTTCATTAAGATAAAGACCAGTGCTTGGATGGTAGAGGTTCCTCTCTTGGTTGTATGGCTGGAAGGATGCATGGAAGCTTTCACAGTGGTTGTGCTCATTGCATTAAGAGCCCATGTAAAAGCATTCCTCACTTCTGCATTAATGCTGGTATGGATTTAAATCATGTGGGAGCAAGAAGCACCACACATTTGTGCCCTTCGTCTCTTGGAGAGACAGCAAAATGAAGTCATGGAGTTAATTTATTTGTATGTGACTCATTTTCCGGTAGGTTTGGATTGTATCTGAGATGAAAACTATGCCTTAATGCAAAGAAGGAAAATAAGAAAACAGATTAAATCTGCTTTAAAAAACAGATTTCCAAGATATCCTATTTGGTGAAGAACTTAGGAAGGACAATGGAGTTAATGAAGAGAAGGTCACTGAATCACCCCTCTATGGGGTAAGGGAGTTGCTTCTCAAGTATCAGGAGTTGAACTCCTCACTGAAGTTAGTGAAGCCTGTATTGGATGCAGAGAGTGTGTGACGATCTTGTAGCATTCTTCAAAGTGTTGTATGTGGGTTCTAGTGAAAAAAGCTGTGTATTAATTGTCTTTAAATGTCTTTAATGAAATATGGTGCATGGTGTGGGGTTTTTAATTATCAAGGTTCACATTCTACCTCCAGTTACATTTATACAGCTCCAGGGGATGCAGAGGAGGACAGGATTTCCCCCGTAATTTGAATCAACTGAACACCTGTTATCTGGGCAAAGACACAAGTGATAAGGAACTGGGCACTACCTCAGATGTGATAAAATTACATCTTCAGTAGCAACTAAAGGAGGACACAAACCACATTGCTACTGTAGTTGTGCACATCTGCACACCTGAAATTAGAAACTGTCCCTAACAGACACTGAGCCATGGCTTCCTATTTGGAAGCTATTGGCAAAGTTGTTCAGTCTGTTTACTTGCTCAAACATAAAATGATCTCTTAAATTGCCAAAACAGATTGTAGAGAAAATTGGCAGGAGAAGATGTTAACAACATGGCCCAGAGTTCCATTTGTAGGATTCACAGCACAAAGCCTGCTGATACTTGTCTCTAAGGGCATTTTTCCCTCCATTGAATTCAAGTGAAGGAGAAGAATAGGGAACAAGAAAAATTAACAGCAGCATCAATGTCTACATTTCACAGAACCAACCCTGGCACATCAACGAAGAGACTGGGTAAGCGTTTTAAATTGCATACAAAAAGAGCTTATGCTGTTCTAGGCAATGCTGGGATTTAACTGCTTCTGAAATAATTCATACTTTATTCCTAAGACCCTATATTCCTAAGCATGATTTTTATGTTGCTGTTGTTTCATTGCAAAAATAAGCATTTATTTATGTATGACAATTGTGTCAAGTAACATAGATCAAATAGCACTTGTTGAGCAGTGCCTTGAGTGCTGAATGTCCATGGCAGGTGTGGTCAACCAGATGCAGCCTGGTACTGATTGCCTTCTGCTGCCCTCAGTACCTCTAACAGTTTAACATGAACTCCAAGAGCTATTTATTATTTGTTATGCTGTGGCTTAATTCCACGCAGCTGCACTTCAAATATCTGCATGTAACTCATGTGATTAAGCATCTATCAGTTGCATTCAACAGCATTTTTTCTGTCTGGAAACAAGAAGGTTGAATGTGTCATTCCGGTTGCTAATATGAATGTATCTCTGCAAGAAGGTGAAGCACCTGCTATGCTCCTGTGCAGTGAACATACATGCATAGAGTCACATCCAACCTTGTTCCTTCTGTGGATTGATCTTCTAAGCTTGTTTTGTATAGATACATAGAAATGGAAATTCTGAGAAGCCTCAGGTCCTTTGACTTTCTAATAGTTCTGTGTTGAAATTTATTTGACTCCTAATTTTCAGTAGACAGAAATCATTCTGCCTTTAAATGTAAAGTCCTAATAAATGCATTAGAAATGACTTAGCAGAAAAATTACATTAATTTTCAGTGACCATGAGTATTTTTTGCAGATTTTTACATAGGTTTTATATTTTATAAGCTTTCAGAAATGTTTAAAATGACTGAACACATTCTTAAGAAATGAAGGAAATGCAAGTGATATTTTAGATAGAACTCGTGCTAAATGAGAAAATGGAAGGCTTTGAGAATTCATTTGAAACCTCAAGGTGTGTTCTAATTAAAAATGAAAAATCTTTCTTTGCTGATCATTATCAAATTATTACGCAAAATTAGAAAGAGACAGTGTTAAATTAGTTCCTATGTATATGAATTCTTTACCTACAATTTCAGGAAAAATTCTGAAGATATTTAGTGGTACGCGGCTTTGTCACTTCTTTCTACTGTGATCCCTGTGTAGAACAATAGTCACCAAGTATTCAGCTTTCTAGTATTTTCTTTCATTTACTGTTTATTTACTGTATGTTTTGATACTCCACACATCATAAAATGCTGCAAAAACAACCTGTAACTTCTTTGTGGAGTTTTCCTCAAAGCTTCTTTCTCACTTCTTTAACTGTATTCAATTACACTGTTTTCGGAGTTGTCTAAGAAATAAGGAGGTATTGGAATCCTCCAATATGATGGATATGGATATGTGTTCCTTATTTAAATGAAGGACTAGAGCAGAGAGATTATTCATGCTAACGCAGTAAGTAGCACCTAGAGTAAACCATTATCTTCTGTGTAGCCTCCTATTAGAAGTAGAGGGAGGCATAGCCTTTGCTAGGAAATTTTATAGTTCTTTGTTGGGGAGGGAAAGATTGCTGAGAATCCAGAGCAGTGTGTTTGTGATCCATCTGGGGTGGCACTGACTTCTCTTTCTGTTCCCATAACTTTTTGAGATTCTCTTTTCTGGTCTCTCTTTCTTAATCCTTGTGATTTACATAACGATAGCTCCCAACACGTGGGAAGAAACAGTATTTTTAGATCCCAGAATGCCAACTTGAAGGATACTTTTTGGAAAGCCAGATAGTCATTACAGTAACTCTGTGTGAAACTGTCAGTACAGGTGGAACTAAGTAATTTAGTTGACTTAAAAGATGGTTAAATTTCTGCTGAGCAGGTGGATGTTCAGTTTTCAGCAATGTATAACTCAGTTATAGACTATATTCCATGGGGGTAGTAGAACAGATATCCCTAATGAGGTGACATTCCTCACCTGCTGAAGGTCAACTTCCTGGTCCAGAGCAGGAGAAGCATTAAAGTCTATCAGTGATGTTGATGTAGAGCTGCTTCATATGTAACACAGGTGGAAAGGTGCATAACTCTTCTCTAGAAAGAGCAGAAACATTTTGTCTTTGAGAAGCTGAAAAACAAACCCCTGCCTGAGGCATAACTGCATTTGGAAAAATTGTTAGCATTAGAAATAAGGATTTATGATGCTGTTAGTGAGTTATTATATGTCATACTGCCCACAATAGCATTAGATGTGTAAGTTCAGATAGGCCTTTGGGTAAATCCACTGAAACACTATCTGCAAATCTATACTGAGGTTCTGGTAAGCTGCTAATGTGTGAATGAAACACCACATCAGCAAATCGTGTAAAATGGAAGTTCCTTTCTGTTACATACAAGTCTATTTGGACTTGCATGGAATGTGACCTTGGGACAATTTCTGCCTGGGGAAGGTTCCCTTTCAGCATCCCCACTGTGAGGATGGTAAGTGACCTCAAATGAAGCTTCTCAAACATGAATCCTCAAGAGATGTAGGGGGAAATATTTTAGGTTAAGTGGATCTCTGATAGTCAAAGCAAGCAGATGTGACACCTACATAGCTGCTTCTTAAATGATCTTATTCCATCTGGCTTTATTCTATATTCTATATATTTCTTGCTTAGAAAAAAATCTTTTTTCTCTCCTTTTTTTAAGAAAGTATAATATGATACATATTTTTGTGGTTTATTATATTTTTCTAGGGTTTCAGAAGTCTGTTTTATAAGTTTACAGAAGAAATTACTGTAACTATTGCTTTTTTTTTATATCAGTGCTTTCATACGCAATCAGTTGATTGCAGAAGTTATGTAGCCTCAAAGTTTCAAAAAGTTTTCCATGAAGTTCCACAGGGAATAGTATAGTTTTTTGATTCTAATTTAAATAAATAAATTTGACAGGATGACTGTAACCTTGCTCACTGTATTGACAAAATAAAATGAGTTATGTGGTGGAAATAAAGCAAGCAGTCCAGAAAAATCCCCAAAGGCATGGATTTACTGCATGTGTAAGTGGGTCAACTCATGCATGAGAAATGAATGCTAAATGTAAATTGGTTGCAAAACTGTAGACTTTAAGTAGAATTGAATCAAGTGATAACCTAAATATTTTGATAGGGATATTCTATCATGCTTCTCTTTAGAAAACAGTAAGAAAGCTCAGCATTACAGAGAAATAATTAAATCATGTATTTGTGTAAATTAGAACAGTGTTATTACACTCCAGAATCAAAGGCATTGCATTCATTTATGTTACTGGCATTAGTAAATTTCAAGTTGAACCTGTATTTGGTTAAAACTGTATTTACGCTGATGGGTTGCTTTACTTGATATACACTTCAGTTCAGTAAGACTGCTCTATTCCTTGATGAGCAAAATGCTCAGTCCAGTCTAGAAAAATACTTCTTGGTCTTTTCCTGGGGAAAATAATAATAAAATAGAATAATCTAGTTAGGAGATACAAAAGAAAAAGAAATTTCTGTCTTGCTGGTTTAATTTTCTGTTTGTGATAACATTCATATTGCAAGGCAAGGCTTATATGAAAAGCATCAGTAGTTTAAAAAACTATTACATAATCTTCATAATATTCCATGGACTTCATTTTTAATCCACACTAATTGCCAGCTTGTCAACAGATGAACGTGTTACAGATATGTATTGTCCTAAAGGTTTACTTCTGTACTTATTTATAGCTCTGAAAATCCTGATTGAAGGCTAAAACAGCTATGTAGTTGTGAGGAATAAATTGACAGGTGTGCGATTTCCACATTTTACTGTGATATTGACTGTATTGCGTGTGCCTCTTTGTGCTGTAGTTTATGGAATGAAAACTTCCAAGCTGTAATGAAGACAACTGTGAAGTGCGTTGTGGTAACGGTTGTAAGCACCTGTCCATTGTCTGACTAAAGGAAGACAGTCTCTCTTTAAACACTAGTGACTTCAAGACTTAATCTACTTGCTAGCATTCTTATGTTTAAATACATGGCTTTTTTTTCTGTTGTGATACTAAGCAACTAAATTATGACAAAACCCCAACAACTTATTTTTCCTGTGTCCTTGAATATATTTTAGTGGTATCTAAATCACTAATTATTTTTAATGAGTATGTACTTTTGAAGCCAGTCTTTTTTACACATAAAAAACAGAGAATGAAAATAAAACATCTTCATGGCAGCTTAACTTGGGAGCTAATTAAAATGAAGCTTTTAAAATGGGAAAAAAATAATTAGCCAAAAAGTTGAGAAGTAGGAGTTAGCACCTCCAGACATCTTCGAGTAGTTAAATGCTTGCAAGGAAAATATGTTTCTAATTTCCTTGTTTTACTTCATTGTCCATTACCTGCTTATCATTTTACCTTTTAGTTACACCTTACCTGATGCTTTTGTGCTGTGCATCATCTAGGGCAGCATCTTAGGCGTTAAACCTCCCGCTGAAGAACAAGATACGCTGCTTCTAATACCATCTTTAATCTTGACCCCTGAAGATTTGAATGTCTCACCCCTATGATGCTCATAGGCTTCTTTGGCCTTGACAACAGTGGTATCTGGTACTCTGTGGCACTCAGGTTTTGGTTTTTTTTGCATGTTAACACATATGTCTGTGATTTCCTTAGGCTGTCAGTAGATACATCAGTTGCGACAAAGCCAGCACTGTAATGAGTATAATTAATGATTGAACTTTTTAACCATCCTAACACGAGAAAAGAAGTAGCAAAAGTTTACATGTGCCATTTCTGCTTGTGTCTACAAAGATCTGAAAGGAGAAGAGTTTACTTCTCCGGACGGTAGATTAGAGTGACACATGATTGCTTTCTAACCTTTTCTGCTCTTGGAATTATTCAAATAATGATTTAGTTACGGAAATATTTGTGTACTTTTTTGGAAAGACACTTTCTCTGTCTCACATCAACACACTCTCGCTGTTAGAAAACACATTATTTTAATGGAAAACTGAAGGATGTTTCTTTTTTCCCCCAGATCTGCCTTGAGATTCTTTCTCTCCTGTCTTTTCTCAGTTGATAAATAGTGACCCAGTTCACTCCCCCTGCAGGACAGGGTATAAAGGGGGAGATGCTGAATATCTCACTAAGTAAGCAACAGGCAGAAAATAAAAGGGGCTCTGAATGTCAGACCCTGGTGGACTTCAGCAAAGTCTAATCTGAAGAAAATATCATTTAGAGGTGGATTTTTTGAACTTCAAGGCTTTTCTGAACATCACTTCTCTTGCGTCCCTGCTTTGCCTTTACTTCCTTCTTTCTTCACTGGGAAACAGTGGTGTAAAGTGAACCCATACCCAGTTTGGCCAGTCCAGCCCTTTTCTAGCCTTAAGAGGAGAAATATACTCCAGAGTGTGTGACTTATGTAGCCAGGGTTAACTGATTTTTATAGGGTTTGGCATAACAGGAGAGCTGTTCCCAGTTTCCACAATAGTGAGTGGGTAAGTAGCTGAGGAGGATAGTGTGGCTGGTGTGGCTTTTGGCACAGCAGAGGTGGTCTTTGAGGGAAGACTGGAGGATTATCTTATGAAGAAGCTGTGGCAAGACCCAGAGTCTGCACTGGGGCAAGATCTGGATGTCTCCAAGCTGTGCCTCTGCGTGCCAATACTGAGCAGGGATCCCACTCCGTTCTCTTATCGTTAAGTGGGACAAAGGCACTTTGTCACCTTTTATGTTAAATGAGATTGGCTATCATTTTGTTGCGGAGCTGGAGCTGCTCAGTAGTGCTGTTCCTTCTGTTTCCACTGGTGGAAAATGAAGGATTCGAAGGATCTGTGTAGGTGCTTCAATCTCATTTCTCACGGTTTCTTGCCTGCTCAGCACAGGTACTTGCTCTGGTGTGGGCTGGGCTGCCCTTGGCTGCAGTGTTTTGAGAACAAGGGAAAGGGCCAAAGGTTTTACTTGCCTGTGCCAGCAAGCTGTAGACATGACCAGGGCAAGGGTAGCAGGGATGGAATGAGGTCACTTGTTTGGCATTGCCTTTTGTTTATCATTCCTTTCTGCACAGTGCATGTTTCTGGCTCAGATAATAGCTGGCGTGCTCTCTTGAATTGAGTTATCAGTCAGGGTCCTTTACAACAGAATTTAAGTGGATGAAAGGCTCAAAAAAGCTTGGTGGTGATGGAAAATTAAGCAGAATTATCAATGAAGGTGATGGCAAAAGTTATAGAAAGCTCTTACATTATTGTGGGGTGGGAGATTAGATGATCAGCCTGTATTGAAAATTAGTGGAAAAAATACTCAGAGGACACAAATGAGGGTTGAGGTTTTGGTATGAAAAAAACTGCATTAAGCAGAATAAGTCTATAAAGTTACCAGTAGGATGCAACTGCAGAAGTGAATTTGATTATGTACAAGTTTCTTACAAGGCAAGAACTAGGAGCAGGAAATGTAGCTGTCAGGCATCATACTTAAAAGAAAAGCAAATATGTGGCACACAATAAAAATGTGAAACTCATTAATGTAGGAGCCAGGGAAGACTAGAAGTATAAAATACATTAAAAGAAAGATTAGACAAACTTGTGAAAGTTAAATTCATCAGGAAATGTTAGCTGTTGTTATCCAAATCCAGTGACAGAGCTGGTAAGGCTCAGGTATGCTAATAGCAGGAAACTGAAATGGTCTTAGCAAGGGGCGGCTGTTCCACAGGTACCTGCCTTGGCATGCATTACTGAGCAGTGACAGAGCCTTGATGGTGTCATCAGTGAAACCAATGAGTCCATCAGTGAGCTTAGTACCTTGTGCTATTTCTAGTTACAGCTGTGGCTCTGTCCTACCTACAATGAGTGACCAACTCATTGTGTCCTTGCTTAACTATAACTGGCTTGAATGTACAGAGTTAAAAAGGATTATTAATTATGCACCTGACCCTAGACCCCATCTGTGGGGGTCTCAGTGGACTTGGTTCATGATATCTGATTGTCTTCACAGCCTTTCTCTTACAAACCTGAGAACTTTTCTGAGCCTTGAATGGTGAAGTTTTGAAGAGGTGGCTGAGATGCAAAGGTAGCTAAGATATGATAGATATTCCTTACATACATGCAAATGTTTTTGCATGGCATGGCAGTTGACAGACTAGGTATTAGTCATGAGTAAGGTGGCTTTGTCCCCACTAGCATTTTACTGGTTTTCAAGTGAATCTCCTTATAATCTTACCACACTTGCCTTGGCAATGCAGGACCCTCTTGAAGCATACAAAGTGGATTCATAAACTGAAGGATGTGCTCCAACCACCAAAATGTATTCAGTCCATTGTAGAGCTAGGCCACAGCTACTTCCCCCTCTTGTAAAATAAGGATTTTATGTCCTCAGAACCATTTCATCCTAGAGATCTGCTCCTGTTACACTGCGATATTTCCTAATGGAAACATTGCTTATGTTATCAGGCTTAGAAATGAGACATCACTTTAAAGTTGTGTTCCCTTGAGACCTGAGAGTGATGCTAACTGCATCTCCAGGCTTTAAAATTCAGAAAGGGGAAGGCTGGAAATAGTGGGTGCTGAAAATCAGATTGTTGCATGACCTCTGTTTGCCCTGTCAAGGGGTCACCGAGACTTGTCTGGTGCATGCACTAAACTTGAAATTTATGTTTGTGGAGGATGTCAGGAGGAAGATTCATGCCTGGATGTGCAGGTGCTCCATTAAGACTTAGAAAGACATGGATTGATTAGGTGGTTATTGCCATCTGCAAAATTAGCCTGGTCAGAGACCCCTGACAGGGAAGCTTGGTGCATAACCAGTGAGCCAGGCTGCAATTGATAGAGCCTCGAAATGTTGGCAATAGATAACTAATATATCTGTGAGAGCTATCACATCTGATATGCTGATAAGTTTTGGGGATGGCATACTGCATCTGATGTCGGAACTGAATTTTGCCATGATTTTTTGTGTCTGGATCAGCAGAAGATAAGCACACAGTCCTCTGTGTGTGTGTGAGATATGGGAGGGAGGGGAGGTAGCCAGAAATGTAGCTGGTTTTTTTTTTTTTTGGGCCAGGTATAGATATATGCCAGTGTATAGATGGGACTTGGGAATTGAGTATATCCCACAGGTATAAATGAGACTTAGGAGTTATCTGGTAGGCCTGTGTCTGTAGGAAAAGATATTCTTATGGTTCAGAACAGCATGAGGAACTTGGGGAATCCTAGGAAATCTGCTTCATGTGAGCCATTTGTTTATATTTTGCAACATGACCTTTTCTGACATAACTGTAAATAAAATGAGAAGGTTGAGAGCTGAGGCACACAGTCCTTCTCTGTTAAACTAATAAAGCTGGCTGTTAGAACGTATCCCATGGATCTGGCTTGCGTTCACCTGTGCATCCTTCTCAGTGTTTGGTTTCTGTTCTCAGATGTGTACTGCACAGAAACGGAGCCATTTGCTCAGGCTGTTTCTTTTCTTACTGGTTTTCAAGGACTGGCTGGACAGAGGAGAGGGGTTTCAGGAAGTATTTCCTATTGATTGAGCACTTTGACTCACTCCACTTAAGAACATTGCATTGTAAGGGCCACTGAGGCAGGTCCTTAGCTGTCATCAGTATTTTTACTCACAGAAGTCTTGTCATGCATGTGTTGAGCCTCACCTTGAAAGCCTTGAGATTTTTGGCCCTAAGTCTATCCAGGTGTTACCTGAGGTGTTTCTTGTTTGTCAGACAAGTTCTCTTAGACATCATTGAATGTATGGAACAACCATCACTGATTTATATAAAGACAGGCCAATACATCTCATTAAACTGAGTTTGGGAAGTCTGCTTTTTATTCCTGATCTTTCTGATGGCGTTCTTTGTTGCCTGTGTCAAGCTACTTCAGTTCTCTTTCCTTTTCTATAAAATGGGAATAATTGTGCAGAGGGCCTTTGGAAAACTCTTTGAAGTTATAAAGAAAATGGTAGAACAGCTGAATGGTATGGCTGCTGGTTGTTACTTGTATTTGTAAATTTTGTAAGGGGTAGCTTGGGAACACAGGAAACAGAACAAGAAGGAGTGTCTTGAGTCATCAGCTCTAGTCTTCTCTTTTGCAAAGGCATATCTTAAAAAATCCTCAAAACCTGTGTCAAACTCTGTGTTAATCTAATTACAGCTTTAGCCTACTCTTTTTGAAGACGGTTTCTTAATTTCACCTGCTGTGGGTAAAAAGGCTCATCCAATTTCCACAAAAAAGTTCTTTATGGCAGGGCGAGCATTGTCTTCTTGTTTGCATGGCACTTCTGCCTCTGTTATGTTGAGATTCTCAGACTTTTGTTATGTGATGTTGAACAAGTAAGTAGTTTTCATGTGCCTTTGCAAAAGTCTCACTATTCCACGAAGTCTTGACTCTGCCTGTTCTTATGGGAACTCGCTTTTTTTTTGAGTACAGAGGCTGAGAGTGCTTTTCACACTATTGTAAGTGAGATTTAAAAAATACCTTTTCTGATTTATTTTAGGTTTATATTTGGTTTTCTTCATGGCTGTTTTGGTGGCCTACAATTACTGAGTGATTAATTTGGATATGCAAGTACATCTCTTTCCAGCTATCAAACCTACAGCTTGCAGCAGAAATTCTCTGAAGGGCGTATTTTTGCATTAAGTAATATTAAATTCCATCTTATTACTCCAGACCTCAAACCTGATCAGTTTTACATAGAGAATCTTCTTTACAGCCATACCTCATTAATAAAATTACTTAATAAATTAATCATAATCAAACCCTTAAGGTATTTCCTCTTTATGTATTTCAGCATCATTCTGTTGTTAGCACAACTTGTTAAATTATTTGTGCAATGAGCTGATCCACCTGTCTGAATTTGCAATTCTTGGATCAGTCAACATATTTTCTAACTTAATACATAAACCTTATTTTTTTGTGCTGTTTCTCTGTGGCTGCCATGCCCAATTTGGTAGATGAATAGCCCTTATAATGATATTTATGATTTCAGAGTGCCAGGGATTTATTCACTGCTCTTGTTTACTTATTTTTGGGTTATTTCAATCTGAGCACATAGAAATCTGCATAATAACAGAGATGTTGGAAATTTTGGTGAATATAGAAAATACCAATGGAAAACTTTTATCACAAGGATTTGCAGTACTTTGCCTGATAAAAGATTATAAAAATTATTTTTGAGAAAAAAGGATCGTATGGTGATCCTTTGGCTTGAGAAATCCATAGGCTTGAGAAATTCCTTGCCCGCTGGTTTCATACAGCTTTTTGTTCAGATAATTGTATTTCCTTTCTTGATATGAATATGTGAAACAGTGTAAAATTTAAAGACCTTGCTAACATCATTATTATTATTGTTGTTGTTGTTGTTGATATCTATAGATGTGGATGTAGTTCTTGGGTTTGACCTGTTGCAGGAAGAGTTTCCTGGATACTTTTTGTTTTGAAAGATGCTGAAATTTTGCAAATGCTTTTGCTGCGATAACTTTCAAAGTTATTCTTAACAGAAATGAGGACAACCTTGTTTCTGTGCTCAGAATGTGTGATAGACTACTGTGTGGGGCACTTGTTTCACATGTAGGTTGCTGTCTCTCTGTGCTGCCTATATATCTGCCATTGGAAAAGCCTCACTTTGCATACCTCTTTTTCATAAGAAGTTGAAAGAGCTAGAGGAGAGAGGGAAAGAGACAGAAATCAGAATAGTTAATACACAGTGTCATAGATCCAAAGCAGAATTCAGATCTGAGTCCCTCTTTGAAAAACCTGAACATGGGTCATGCATCTGTTTACATGATGTGTTATGCCGATTTTATATAGAATTTTGGAAATTGCGTGGAAGTTCATAATTTGAGAGGAAAGTGATGTGCTGATCACCTTCAGTCCTACTGGATACACAGTTAAATTGGTGTGCATTCAGAAAGAGAATGGATAGGCAGCAGACAGAAATATCAGCTGTAACTTTAAATGCTGCATTTGTACAAGAAAACCAAAGAGGGTTGAGGTTTAATGTGTGGAGGACCATAGCTCAAGGTCTTGTGTATCTTTTACTGCTGAGATCAGGTATTTGGCTATTTTATCAACTGGAGTCTTCTCCTTCCTTTGCTTTGTCCATCTCCAGCTCCACCAAGAAAAATAAGGGTCTCATTCTGCTGATGCCCAGCATGAGAAAAGAAATCTAGAGAGTCACAACTGATGTGCCCTCACAGCAAGGAACTTTTTTTGTAGTCTCACCTCTATCCAGATCATTAATGGGTTGTAGACTGGTTTCTTCTCTGGAGGCCAATTTTGCCAGTGCGGTGGTCTGATGTGCCTCTTATTATCCTGCCTTCTGTTTTCACCTGGGAGTATCCTCTGCCAGCTCAGTGGTTGGTGGCATTCTCCTGAGGCTCTCTGGTGACATCTCACAAGGGTGGAGTGTGTTTCTCGGGATGGGATTAATCTCATATTAGCTTGTTATTTTGATTACAAAAGTGCCAGTAAATGTAGAGGCACGAGTGCATTCTCATACTGGTGTACTGGAACAATGAATCTGTATAATTGTTCCAAAGACATTTAGTTATCAGGATACAGGAGGCCAAACCCTTGGTAGATCTGTGTGGCCAGTTTCAAGTGCCTTGCCAGTGGATTGTCACATAAAGGGAAATCTTTTAACTTGTGTGTAAGCCTGAAAGTGAGGGAATGTCCTGCTACTCTTTTTGGTTTTGTTTCGTGTTCTTCACTGCTGCACTGGATCCACATTGCTTCCTCTTCTGTATTCATTTTGCAAACCACTTTTTATGGCCGTGTCAGGATTCTGCTTCAGCAAACCGGTAGTAATCTAAGCCTGTGTGCATGTGCTTGGTGCTCTAGGTATGAACTGTGACAGTTTTCCTAAAAAAACTATAGAATACTGTTAATGTTTTTAGATTTTTCAGGAACTCTTTTGCATTGGTATATAAGGACTGTTGCATTTATATGATACTAGAGCTGTACCAAACCGGATGATAGAAAGCACGGCTTATTTATTCAAATGCAGTCATGCAACCCTCACTTGTCTAGAAGCAGACATTTTTTTAATTGCTAAGCGAAGTTTGTTTATGTTAGAATCATTGCTCCAAATGACCTCGGCAATTTGCAGTCTCCTGTAGCTAATAGCTTTCTGAATGAAAACAGTGGGCCCTGAAGTCTGGAGGTGAATAAAGTAATGCTTTGGTGTGTATTAAGAGGAATTTTCAAGTATACTTTTTGTACTGTTTGATAACAACGCTGTACTGAAAGCTATTTAATCTTTCTTATCAACAGTTAACCTTGATGTCCCCATAGACACTCAGCATTTTTTTTTTGTTCTAATTTATTTAGTGTCCTCCCTTCTTAAGTGAATAACTAATTTTAAAAAATTCTGCCCTTTTCCCTTTTGTTTAATGAAATTCTTTTAAAAGAAATCTGCTGCCCCATGGGTAGCAATAATCCATCTTTTTGCCTTATTTCCTTTTCTGTTTTCCATTTCCTTGATTACATTTGGTTTTATATCTGGAAGTGGAAAGAGTCATTGCTTATTGAAATAGTGGTCTATAAAGACTCCTTCGTCTTTCAAACTAAATTTCTTTTTGGTATCCTGAGTCTTGTTCTTGTACAGGATTTTGCTAACATCTCTGCTTTGTCTATGCTTTCCTACACAGATACTTTCCACACTTTGCCCTCATGCATCTGCTGGTTTTTTAGGTTAGTTAGAAATACTCTTAAGTTAGCACAAAGGAAAGCAAGGCATTTGAAGCACTCCTTTTTTTTTTTTAAATTTTTTTTTTATTTTAAGTTTTTATCCTTTCCTGGACTTTCTGGCTCAATCTTAATTCAGTATATTATGCTGTAATTCTGTTATGGAAATGATGATAATAAAGATGACAAGAATTCCCAACTCCACTGCTTTGTGGGAACCTGCTTGACAGAGTGTTAAAAAGTAGCCTTAATAAAAATAAATTAATTCTATTGATAAAAGTGCTAATAGTGAATGTGGTGACAAGCTGTGCTGTCTTGAAAAAAACAATTTAAAAGCCCTAAATCATAATATAATTCTATCAAGGCTTTTTTATACTGAAATCTACAAACGGGTTACGTGTATGAAGAGCACAAGAGCATGGATGAATTTCTCTTTGCAGAACTGAGAGGAGATGTCTGCATGTGAACTTTGAAAATGTGTTTTAAGAATAGAAACACTGATAGTGTGAGATCTCTCTGAGTAGTGAAACAAATCTGTGGTACGTTTTAAAAAGCAATGCTATTGTCCATTTTTGTCTATTTTAGACCCTAACATCAACATCTGCACACAGGAATAACCATTATTAAGCTGTTCAGGTCATTGAACTGGATGTAACTAAGGCTGTGCAGAAAGAATGCATGAGCAAAATATCATTCATGAGTATTCTATAGTAACTATCTGCCAGCTTCCTTCTGGCACTTTTACTGTTTCCTTCTTAAAGGAAATGAGGTCATTCAAGGCAGGCATGTCCTCGATGAAGGAGGTGTAAAGTATCTTATATTTTTGAAAAGTGTTACTGTTTAAGAGCTTGCCGGAATAGCTTTTTGCTGCTAAATTTTTTATGACCAATACTAAAAAATTGAATACTAAGAAATAGTCTTGAGCACTAAATAAATGTTCATTGAGAACTTTTTGGATAATTGAAAGCTATATAACTGTTTGGAAGCAGATTTTAGTTGCCAACTTCAATGTCTCTGAGGACAATTTATAAATTTAACAGATGACAACTTATTAAACCAGTTCCTTAGTCAATATGGAAGACTTGATATCAATTTTTACTCTGATAGAGAAGAAGAATTAACTGGCAATTTAAAAATTAGCAGTTATTATGGCTATGATCTGATTGAAGTACCTATGTGTGAGCAGACCATGACTCCAGACCGTACTGTGTTTATTTGGACCTTTAAAAGGCCCTATTTTCAAATCTTAAAGCAATTAACTTAAATGTAGCACAACTGTAACCAAATGGTAATAAAATGCAAAATGACACTGAACAGAATCAGTCTTGGTTAAGAAGTGATAGTCATAAAGGGCCTGATAAACGGGATAAGCAAAGAATGACACAAATTTGTGGTAATTCTAAGTTATTCAAGGTAGGGCAAGAGTAGAATGTGAGTAACAAAAAAAAATTACAAGAGTAAGTGAAAAATGAAATGGAAAATGTGACTGTAAGTTCAGATAAATGTGTATATATCTCTTTTATCTATAAAATAATGGCCTCTGCACTGACCATTACCTCCCATGAGCTACTTCTCTGAAGACATGGTCTCAGTGCTTTTGTAACAGTCAAAAAGGCAGTTTGAACATTAGCAATAAATAGGAAAACAATGGAAAATGAAAGGAAAGAAACCTTGATTATACATCTGTGAAAGTCCCTTTTTCACCCAGACTTTGAATAATGGTTTTGGTTCTGGTACGTTAAAAAAAAAAAAAAGTTCTGGAAAATCACCAAGGATGATTGAATTCAGTTGGAGGAATGAATGAGTTGTGGCATAGAAGTCTTCAGCCTAGACAAAAAGGGTTTAAGAATTCAGAAAGGTGTTGTAGAAAGCTCTGCACAATCATCACAGAGAGGGTAGTCAGGGACTGACTGCTGTCTCTGTCTTCTAATGCAAGAACTAGGAAGTAACAAATGAAGCTCATCAGAAGGGCAAACAAACCAAGCAGAAAGAGGTACTTCCTTGTGGAAAGTATTAAATGAGGTATTTTTGTACTAGAAGACTTACATGAGTATGAAAATTTAGATTAGTTCAAGGACAAGGCAAGCACTGAGAAGAAAAATCTGCTGCAGAATGAGAAAAACCCACACCAGGTTCAGGAAATACACCAGACGGAAAACAACTGGAGTCAAGGAATGTGTGTGTAGGGGAGGTATCATATATGTTTACCTTGTCCATACTGCTTCCAGCTAGTGCTCGTGGCCACTCTTGGATAAAAGAACACTAGGCCGGATGGACCCTTGGTCTAAGCCACTAATAGAAGCTCTTAAATTTGGTCTTTATTTAGAAGCAGTGATAAAACATTTTTATAAAATATTTCTATAAAATATAAAATTTATAACATTTATATAATAGATGGAAAGAAACTGATGCTGACTATAAGTTACTAGCTAAATACAAAGGATACAAAAAGGTGAAAGAGTCCATTATAAACGGCTAACAGAGTTAAAAATAATGCCTTTAAAATAAAGGATCATTATAAAATATAGTTTTTAGCTATAACCAAGATAAATTCTGCCAACATAATCTTATTTCAAGTCAATGGAATGTGGTTTCTAATCCAGTCCTTTCCAATTTTTCAGAGTGTTTTACATGTTGAATTTGTATTTGAAATAAAAAAGGTCTTATTTCACATTTGGGATTTAGGCTTTCTAAAGTTACAACAACATATAAAAAGTTACAGTATTTTTGGAATGAAGCAGAAAGTTGTGTCCATCCCACTTACTCAAGATATCTGAAGCTGGACCACAATATTGTTTAAAGAGTGTTTGTTGTCTGTGATCAGTGAGGCGTATGGCAGATGGCTAACTGGCAGATTTCAAGATGTAGTTGTTATCAAAGGGGATTCTCAAATGGGGATGCTTTTAGTAGTTTTCCCAGTGGCTAGTCCTTGGTTAAAGACTTGAACTAATTTTATACCGGCTCTAGTGAACAAGATGTTTGCTGGGAAATTAATTATAGATACAAAGTTAAATAATCCCAGAGGTAAAAGGAAACTTGGTGATCTTTCAACAAACATCATTATGGAGTAATTTCAAATTCTAGGTTAAATGGTCAAAGTCCAAAAATACTTATTTTTAGTAGTTAGATGTAAAATAATCGGTTTGTGAACCTGAAAGTCAAATGATACTTATCACAGGATGAGTGTTGGATTTGAAAGCCAGAAAAATGTGGTAGTTGTTCTAGTTGTTTCTGTCACTGTAGCACTGGGGCAGACAAGGTGATAACCCTTGGAGATTCAGTGAGAACATCACTGGGTAGAAGGAGCATGAGGCTCTCAGCAGAGGTTGTACAGAAACAGGGATGATACCAGAGTATGGTGCTCCCATGGCAAGGTGGATTTGAAACAGCTGAGTAGAGTTCAATGGAGGACAACAGAAATGATCCTTGGGATTGTAAAATAATGTTAAGCTGGTGGAATGACAGCTATTCATTCATCTGTGAGAAAGAAATGGTTTTAGTACTGCATAGAGATATTTGCACAAGAAAAAGATATCAATAAAGCTGGGACTTGACAGCAGTCCTGACAGAGATATGACAAGGTGTCCTGGCTGTGGATTTAAATAAACTGTATCTTCCTAAAGATAGTTGAATGCAGTTAATTTTTAATTCAGAGGAGACATGGCCTGCATCAGTGCTGTTAGCTGCTATAGAGAACGCTTTTTAAAATGCAGTCCTGTTGTGTCTTGCTCCTTTCAGCATCAGGCTAATTGGGTGTGGGACCTGGAGGTGTTCTCTCCCACAGGCATTTGAAAGGACTTGAGACCTTTTCACTTTTTCTGCAGCGTGGCTGTACCTTCTCATTCTGTGCCAAACTGCTTACCATCCTGAGACTGAAACTTTTTAATGTACTTGAATTCAATGAAGGGCTTTGGAGTACAAAATGCAGTCTTGTGCTATGCAGAGACATGCAAGGAAGCTGCAAACAAAGTGAACATCTGTATGAGAAAGAGGGGCTTACAACCGCTGAAGTCTAGAATTGCATCATCATGGTATGCCATCTCATTTCTATGGTGATTTTGCTGGGTTTTCTTGACATCTTTCAAAGCTTTTATGTATGTCTTCTCCATGTGCTCATGGTGGCTTGCACATAGGAAGTCAAACTTTTCTTTCCTTGTTGTCACTCTGTTTAACTCCAGTTGGTGACTCACTACGATGTAGCCACTCACTCCCTGCAGCCCTCACCAATGGGATAGGAGGGAAAATCAGAATCAGGAAAAAAGTAAAACTTATGGGTTAAGATAAGAACAGAGTAGTAATTAAAACAAAGTAAATAATAACAATAAGCACAACAAAGTTAATAATAATAACAGCAGCAACAAAACAACAGCAAGAACAACACAACAACAACAACAGCAGCAATAATAATAAAAAGGAAATTAACAAAAAGAGAGAAATGAACCCCAAGAAAAATGAGTAATGCCCAATATAATTGCTTACCACCTGCTGACTGATACCCAGCTGACCAGCAATCACTCCCTTCAACCAATTTCTCTCAGTTTGTACACTGAACATGATGTTCTGTGGTGTGGAATACCCCTTTGGTCAGTTCGGGTCGGCTGTCCCAGCTGCACTCCCTCCCAGATTTTTGTGTGCCTTCTTGCTGCCAGGGCATGAGATACTGAAAAATCCTTGACTTAGGGTGGCACTACTTAGCGAGAACCAAAACATCGGTATGTTAGCAACATTATTCTCACACTGAATCCAAAACACAGCACTGTACCAGCTACTAAGAAGAAAACTAACTCTATCCCAGCTGAAACCAGGACATGATCCTTATGTAAAATAGGAAGGATTGCAATTGTTTCTTAGAGCATCCCCAACATCCCTAGACCATTTTATCTTTCAACTGTGCAACATTATGTTGCTGTTTAAAGAGGTGCTACTGCTGTCTGCTGTGGCAGTGCCAGGGATGTTCCCACCCATCTATGTGGGAAGTTAACACTTGTGAGTTGTGTGGGAAGACTGGGAGAGGACAGGATTCTCTTCTAAGTGACAATGAAATTCTGAATTGATTTAAGAGAATTGTGAATCTTGACTCATATGTTTAATGGCTATGAAGAGGTAGGAAGTTAATGGAGATGGGTAGCGAAAGTACTTCTTATAGGGCTTATTTAAGATCCCTCTACTAAATGTTTAACTGATAATTAAATTAGGTTTTAATTCTGTTTAAACTAATACAATTTCATGAAAGGCAAGGTTGAAGAAGATGATCTAGTCCCTTTCTGTAAGATGCTGCCCAAGAGGCATATCAGATAGTTTAGTGCTGCTCCACCCTGAATGTTCATCCTTGATTCTTCTGTCATAAGAAACTGTTTTAAGTTAGTGCCTTGAGAATTTTGATTGAAGTTGTGCCAAAGGTTTGATGCATCACTGTGCACAGAATTAATGTTGAAAGAAAGAAATGTGTCTCCTCACATAGGGTATTCATGAAATTCTGAAATATGGTCTGGTCCTTTTCTTATAGGTCTATATATAGGCTAAAAGTGTATCCTGCTTGTAAGGGCTGTGAGCCTGTAAGAATTTCCTAGTGGCCTTTCTTCTGCCTTTTCATGTAGGTAAAAATCTGCCTCCAGCATGAAACTGGAGTTTTCCAGTACACCAAGAGCACTTTGAAGTAACAGACTTTCAGTTTTGGACATTTCTGCAACATCAAAGGGCTTTATGGCATCCAAGCCCCTGCTTTGTAGGGGAGATGATCAGCACATCAGTGAAACTGCTTCTCATGGCTACAGGGCGTATAGAGCTGTGCAGGTGTTTGAGGATGGAAGTCTTTGGACAATGGAGACTGGGATATGGGAGAGCAGAGGTAGGGCACTCAGGAGAAAATTCTCCTTTGTAGCAAAGTCATTAAGGATTTCAAAGGGCTTTAAAGGTGTAAGCGCATTTTCAAAACAATTCCTAATTTTTTATGTTCAGAAAAAAAAAAAGGAAAATATTTGTGGATTGCTCAATAACAAAAAGTTGCTAGAAAAGTTAAGAAGGGTGTTAAATGGTTACCTTGTGTCACATTAGTCACATGCCTTTATTCACTTGTATTGGAATGGATATGGATTTTCCATTCTGCTTACAGAAACCACTTCCATTTTTCTACTTCAGTTTTTAAAACTGCAGTTATAAGAAAAAGGTCAAATTTAGGCAAAAGTATCCCTCTTTTTTTCCCTTGGTCATGAATGGTGAAAATAACGGAGATATAAGACAACCGACATAGAGGCCAAATATTTTTCCATATTTTAATTGGTAAAAATGAAAATATAAAAGAAGTTTGCCCAAGACTGTATTAACATAGTCCCTTTTTGCACTTGGTTTTGGTGCCAGTTATAATAAAAAATAAAAATGAGAAGAATTTTAGTGTTCAATTGGTCTGTTCAAAGCCAATCTATGCGATAATACTGAAAATGTATTAAACTTGTTAAATGAAAGTTATGCTGCAATTTAAGTGCCTTTTACTACAGAGAAAAATTGTCCTATTATAGTCTGGTTTTATATAGATAATGGATGCAATTCATTTGACAAGGCTTTGTAATTTTGTTTTGGTGTATGAAATACCATTTCATATATGCCTTTTGGCATTTTTCATGCAAATTACTTTTTCATCAAATGCAGTTTTTGTAGTACTAGTTCTGATTTTCAAAAGATTAACATTCAAAATAAATTGATGCATAAGTATTGAATTTGTGCAATGAAAATGTGCTCCAAGAAGAGAGAGGAAGTGGTTTAAGAGTCTGCTGAGATGCTTATTGTGCTTATGACTGTTGTAATGACAATAGATGCCAGTGTTGACCCTCTGTTACTAATTTAATTGCTCATAGGGATATAAATTTTCTCTTTGAAAGCAATAAAGACAATGTTTTTTTAGAATCAGTGGTGAACATTGAGACATCCATCGTGTTTTGTCCATAATGTAAAACATTCTCTCATAAAGATAATTAAAAATTGGTTAAATTCCACATGGTAGTAATTTGTTTCTTGTGAGCTGGGATCAGAAATGGGCATCAGGCTTTTATTTTCTGCACAGTCAGAGGATGCCTCTAAAGTCCCTGCTGGTTGGCACTCCGGTTGTTTTGTGCATAGCTGTTGCAAAATGGAAGTCATTATTTTGTGATTCATGTATAACCTGTTAGTTATTTAAATAAGTAGAATATGAGTCTTATACGAGGTTTAAATCAGGTCTGTTTCTATGCATGGGGTGATCTCTGGATTGTTGAAAATTATAATTTCTAGTAAATAGAACTCAGAGGCATGTACTTTTTCTTCAAATTAGATAGGTAATTTGTATTTATCATCTCCTATCATGTACAATTTTGATCACAGTATTAAGCACTGCTCCTGTGAGGAGATTCATAAGGGTGCATGATTTTGCCTGTTCTGTGAAGTTTTTAGTATTTTGAATAAAGGCAGATCTTGACTTGCATGGAGCTCGTTGCAAGCCTGTAGCTGTAAAGACTGCATTAAAAAACCCTGGAAAGTGTGAAAACAAAAGTCTTATGATTCCTATGAGAAAATTATATTTTATTACTTTCTAAAGACAGAGCTAATTAGTTACATGTCTTAAGTTACTTAAAGATGCTTGGGCTGTACTTTTTCTCCATGTGCGTTAATATGATTACAGTTAAGTGGTAATTAAAGGTAACTTGATCTCTGCTGATGCATACACTTCTATATAAAAATATATATATGTATACTGTGCTCTACTGACAGTGATGGAAATCCTTAGGGATGTGAAAACTTGTTACACACAATTCCAAGCAGAATTAGAGACATTTGTTCAGTTTCCTCTTTATGAAATATTTTTTTGCAAAGTAAATACTGGAAAATGAATGGAAATAGATTGAGATTGCTGGAAAATATGAGGACCATGCCACAAGAAGTAAATTTCTCTTGTTCTTCCCCCAAGGAAAAACCCTGTAGTAATTGAAATAGACAGAATGAATATAAATTCCTCAGCCCTAGTATTCTATCTAGAAATGCCATGGCCTGTGTCACTGCCAGGTCAAAATGTATTAAATGATAACAAAATAAAGATAGATTAAGGCTTTTTAATTTCAGATGTAATTACAGAAAAATGTATTTGTGTGTTTATGCTATGTACTGTGATGCAGGAATTACTATATTAAATTTTATGTGTTTTCATAGGCTAAAAGTAAATATCACAGTGGTCTCAGCTAAAAATTCATTATTTTAGGACTGCTTTCTTTTTAATTTTAACTGCAATTCTGAATATTCTCTGTTTATAATTTATTTCAGGATAATTAGAAATATTATTGTTGGGGGTATTCTTCTTTTTTTTTTGCCTGATCAGTCTGAGAAGGGTGGACCTGGCACAGCCCTGGCTGTAGTTGCTTATGTTGTGGGTGGGATATAGGAAGTGCTGGGGTAGATCCAGAGGTGTGGGAATGGTGTAGAGGTTTTTGGAGAACCAGTGTCGCAGCTGGCAGGGGTTGTATGTCTGAAGAGAAAAAGACAGTGGGAAGTCAAACCTTGTCTTTTCTGGGACTAGTGAAAAAATCAGTCAGCTCCTGAGTTACTGATACAAACTTTCAGTGATAACTCCAGTTTCATACAGCTTTGTCTGGGACCCTGATGCTTCTGATGCTATGTTTCTTCAGTTTTAAGGAGTCGTAGTATTTTCCCCTCCAGTTAGGTACATTGACAGGAGACTGAGAAAATGTAGTAATATAATTTCCATTTTCAGCTGAAGTTTCAGTACTTAGTAGAACAGCCCTCACAGAAGTATTTCTTTAGTTTTATTAATGCATGTTTACAATGTCTATCATGTCTGTTACCTGAGCCTACATGTAAAGCAGTTTCTGTTGCTCTTGTAGAATTTTTCAAAACTTCTTTGTTTAACAGCACAGTGAAGGAAAAGCAATTACTTTATGGTGCATCTATACCAATTCAAACATAAAACCCCTAAAATATAATTTATATTTGCCTTTTCAATAGTGTTTGTGTTGACCATGATTTTCTAATCTTTTGAATTACGAGTGACATGGAACATCTTTTGCAGTATCGACCTTTCAGTTGAGTTTGGCAGCCTGTAGTCACTTACTTCGTGTCATTTTGGCATCAGTTGGCATTTCTATGGAAAATGTCATTACCAGTGGCTCTCTTCCCTTAGAGAGATGCCTAGAGGGGAATGTAGGCCTGCATTATAACTTAAAGAAATCACAGTGATCAATACAGAGTTCTGGTATCAGTGCGCAGTAGTGAATATCGTATATGGTCCAGATTTGTTTTTCTTGGAGAAAGCTTAAAGCAGGTTCCATTATTAAGGGAAAGGACTTGATTGCTTTTTGGGCAATGTGTGCTACTTATGTATAGCCAGCTCTGTGGAATATTAATAAACTGCACCTCCTGCTTGTGGGTGTTCCAGAACTGCTGATATGATTGTTTCTGAAATTAAACAGTAATTTTGAGACCTGCAGCTTACAGATCTTCATTTTGAATTTTAGCTTTTGTGACATTTCTCTGTTTGAGTTGGGAGAAGGATTTTTATATATACCTCATGGGGGGAAAAAAGTAGTGTAAAATTATGAAGGAAGGAATTGAAACTGGTTTCATATGGCCCTGCTTGTATGGAAAAACTTTTCAAGAAATGTCAGCAGAGACATGAGATTTATTCTGATGTTAGTATGGTAAGAGGATCTTTTTTTTGCCTTGTGTTTTTTTTCAAGGATGCCACTGAAATGCTGAAAAGGCAGTCAGCTCACAGTCATTTTGTCCCATTGGGTTTTTTTCACTTGTTTTTTTTTCCATTTCCATAGACTTTACAAAAGTTTAGAAATGTAAAAGGAGAGTAAGTGGGGAAAATTTTGTTTCAAATTCATAGCAGAGTAAGGACAAAAACTTAAAAAAGGATCTCAAAATGGTAGGTAATGGAAGGCATACAGGTCGACTGTGTTCTGGCATATTCTGAATACAGCTGTAACTGAATTTTTATAGTGTTGGTCAGAAAAGATAAAACTGGGGAAGAATATGTGCAGTCCCATATTCAAGGACTCTGATATGTTTGCTGGTCTTCCATGTGATCTTGGACAACTCATGATCTTCCTAGATAAGGAAAAAACCCTGTATGAAACAGAAGCTGCTGTTCACATCTAAGAGGAGTTGGCATCCTATGACAAGGAAAACTACAGAAATGTAAATGAATTATTACACTTTCATGTTTATTCTTTGCAGAACCCAAATTGTGCAAAAAAATTACTGAGTTGAGAATAGAAAAGTGATGGCATTCAGGATTTGATAAACATTGACATCAACTTGTATTTAGAATATAAGCTGTTTGGGGGAAGGAAGTTTTGTCAGCTCTCAGAACCTAGCACAGTGGAGACATAATGGCAGCTCAGGACCACTCATCAATGCTCCAGTAAAATCTGGAAGCATAGTTTAAAATTCAGCCAGATATATGGTATCAATTAAGAAGAATATAAACATAATTAGAGAAACAGGAGTGCCAAAGTAGGAATATTAACCATATCCGCAGATACTGTGGTGGTCTGGTGACATTCTTGATTCTTAAATTTTACACTTGATTTTTTTTTTAATGGACAGAAAGAAAAAAGAGAGTAGTTAATGAAAGATTCAGAAAGGAAGTGGAGAAAGAGAGCTGTAGCAAGAAATAAAAGAGCTCTTGGGTTAGAATTAGGTTAACGTTACTCTGGTCTATTTCTGTCCTAATGCTGCATTTGTGCGTTGTAATAGGATGTACCCAGGAAGCACCAAATGTGACCAGAAATACGATCTTCGTTTTGTTGGTTTAACTTGTGAACAAGCATGTTGTTAACAAGAGAAGGTACCTTTTGGGGTTCTTTCTGTTTATGAGTACAGTGTGATAAATGAAATACCCCTAAATCTCAGTGTCAGTCTTTCTTACTATACTTCAATATACCCAGTGATAAAAGGGTTTAATTTTATCCTCTCCAAGATGTCATGTGATTTACTAAAGGATCTTGAATGAAGTCACAGTACTTGCCAAGATTTCATTTCCATTGGAAACAACAGTCATCTTAAACAACATATATTACTGTTGGATATACTGGTTTGGATAGGAATGGACTTGAGTCATCATGTCTTTAACTCGGTGAGAACGAAAGACAAATACTAATTTTATTTGTTTATTTGTTTGAATGCATGTAAAGTAATAAAATTTGTTTAGTGTGTTTGTTCAGAACAATGATAAGCAAGTTGACTTCTAAAATCAACCATACTGTCACCTTGAATATTGTGTGCAGTTTTGGACACCACAGTATGAGAAAGATATTAAACTGTTAGAGAGTGTTCAAAGGAGGGCAGTGAAGATGGTGAAGGGCTTTGAGGGGAAGCCGTGTGAGGAATGACTGAGGTCACTTGGTCTGTTCAGCCTGGAGGAGACTGAGGGGAGACCTCATTGCAGTTACAACTTCCTCATAAGGGGAAGAAGAGGCTCAGGCACTGATCTCTTCACACTCGTGACCAGTGACAGGACTTGAGGGAATGGTCTGAAGCTGTGTCAGGGGAGGTTTAGGTTGGATATTAGAAAAATGTTCTTCCCCCAGAAGGTGGTTGGGCACTGGAACAGCTCCCAGGGAAGTGGTCACAGCAACATCCTGAGAGAGTTCAAGAAGCATTTGTACAATACTCTCGGGCGCATAATGTGACTCTTGGGGCTGGTCCTGTGCAAGGCTGGGAGTTGGATTTAGGTGATCCTTTTGGGTCCCTTCCAAATCAGAATATTCTGTGAGTCTGTAAATACAGATGAAAGCAGTATATCCCTTCAGTAGTGGTGGCTGTGTACCATTTCCATGTCAAAAGTTATTGGTAGTTTGTAATTTCTCATTTTCAGTCTAGTTTTGCTACAGTTATCTGTTTCCATTGCTAGTAACTCTCCCTTCTTTCTTTGTATAGTTTCTCCACCAAGTACAGTAACTTTTCAACAATACTTCCCAGGGAGTTCAAAGATGAACTCTGAGACACAGGTTTTGCTTTTAGACCTGATGAAGCTGTCTGTTGCATTGTTTGCCACATACTTCCTATTCTAAATGTTTACTTTTGTCTGCCTTTGCTATGTGGAACCTAAAATGTCCATGCCAGTTGTCATCCTGGAACAGCTCTTTCAAAGCTAAAGAAAACATATATATTACTTTGCTTATGTTTTAATAAATTAACTATTTTAAAAAATAACTGAAGTATTTTTTTCAGCTGTGTTTGCTATTGTTGTTAGAAAATAAATTAGGTAGGAGAGGAGGAGGATTTATATGATGGATGAGTGTTTGTGTATTGATCTGTGTCTAATTTGCTTTAGGAATGTAGCATGGCTATAATTTGCTCTCACAGGTCCTCAGAATTTCCTCCCCATTTTCTGCTGGATGTTGGACTACTGCATATTGGACCAAGCTGAAATATCTTAAACAGGAATAGGGAATTTTTCCCTTCTGTACCATCAATGCCTCAACAGTCTACTGCCTGCAGGTGATTCCTGTGTAAGGGAGACAGAAAACAAACTGTGGGAGACTGTAGAGGATTGAAGAAAGCTGGAAGAGTACTGTGATCGGGACTAGCTATTTTTCAGCCAAAATGGAGGAAAGGACAACCTGGACAAGGGGATTGGGACTATCAGTTTGCAAAGAACCATTAGTGTTCGGGCAAAGATATAACATAACTATTAACTTTGACAGGGGGCTATTTTGAGCCTGGTAAGACTGGCAGATTGAGATGTGTGGCAGGGGACATGAAAGTCTGTTCTTAGTTTCTGCTCAGGTGGCAGAGATCTGTGTGATGGGTTTAAATGCTGCAACCTGGGTGGAGGCCATGTGAGTGTCAGTACAGGAATTCCTGCTTTCTTAGCTTTTGGGAAAATAAACTAGAAAACTACATACAAAATAGTAAAGAAAATGTTACTGTGACTACACTGACATACACTTGTAAGGTTAGGTAGGAAATGTCAAATTTCAGTTTGTCTTGGCGTCCTTGGTAAAGACCATATGTGTGGTGATATAGTTCTAAATCACATTCAGATGTTTTTATGTATAAAATTCTAATATTTTAAATAACCTAACTACTGTATTTTCTGTGTTGTCAATGTCCAGCTCTTGTCTTTCCACCCCATGGTTGTGTATCCAGGACTGAGCTTCAACTAAAAATCTGAAACATGAAGTTCATTCCAGCTTCTAACAAACCTTGGCTTATCTTGGCCCGTCAAAAGTATCTGCCATAAACTTCCTGCTTGGGCCTTGTTGTTCCTATGACTCCTTACTGGAAGACTGTTTTTTAATTCTTACAATTAATTTTGTGTCATTTTATATGAACTGATTTGAAAGTTGACCTAGACCTTTTTAAATTCTATATAATGTTTAAATTTTCTGAAGAGGCTTATTTTCTTTTTACACTGCTTTTGTGAAGGGTTTTCTTTTGGTGCTAAAAGGTGAGCTCTTATCTGAGGAGTGACATTGTAAAGCTGAGATCTCCAGATCAAACACATCTGCTTTTTGTGTACTTATAATCATTTGTAGATTTAATTTGAAAATGAATGTTCACTGCTTCATATCTTTCTTAGTAGTGTTGGCTCTGTTTTATGATGTAGAAAAGTATGACTTGCGCTCCACAGTATGTTTTTTTGTAAACATGGTCATGGTTTTTCTGGTCATGGCCACGTACATTCATTGTAGGAGTAGTTGTCTTACTGTATGCCAGCATCTGTTCAGTAGGGCCAATCTGAAAAAGGTAATTGACCAGAAAACAGTGGCATTAAACTACCCTGGTTGGCTTTGCACTGTAGAATAATTGATAGAAGAACTTGTAAAGCTTGAAGTCTTTAAACTCTCACATGCCCAGAGGGAGTGTGCTGCAGCACAGTTTTAAGGAGACTTGCGCATGTAGCACCTATGGAAGTAGGATAGCAGCAGGAAAGGAATGAGGTTGATGCAGGAACAGACACAAGGTTAGCCCGTGGGAACACTGGAGAAGTATTTTGCAGTTTTCACTGTGGTTGTCTTAATCTTGGTAGCTTTGCGAGAGCTGACCATTCTTCCCCTTTGCCCTCTTCATCTTTGTCACAGAAGCCCCACACTAGTGCAGGCAGCAGGCTGCTGGTGTCCCCGTTGTGATGTGTCAGACCAGCTCTGATTTGCACAGTGTCATGGGATACACTGTGTTTTCTGTGTGGGTGGTCTTATCAAAAATATCTCTGTCTGGCTGTGTGGAACTGCAGCGATGTCTGAGAATGGGCTGGTATGGCATAGCCATCAGCTATGGTCAGACTAAGCAGACTTGGGGAAGGGGAAGTGTGAAGTTTGAGGTTCATTTGTTCTGGCCAGGAGGAACTTAGCGTAGCTTAGGATGTCTAGAGATCGGAGGCAGGATGGGAGGGCAGAGGCAGAGCAAGCATAACAGTCACTCTGACATCTTGAACTGCTTTCGTACCACGTCCTGTGCAAAGCACACACTGTGGCAGCAGTCCTCAGTAAATGAAATCTGGCTGTAGGATTTAAGTAAAAAACATTTTTAACTGCATCATACAAGAACACGTTATTGAAAGTATCCAACAGTGCCTTATTTTCACAAATGTGTTCAGCTTTAGATTTTGGAAGAAGAATGAATGTTCTGTGGTGCCAGCTTTTTCTTCTGTTTGTTTCTTCCATAAATTTGAAATGATAGTGGGGACTTTGTGCAGCCAAGCACCGCTGGTGAATAGATGTTGGAAAAAAGAATGAGAAGCCACAGTGGTATGGAGGAAATCATGTGGCTACAGATAACTGTAGGAAAAATAAACATACTTTCTCCCACTTCTCCACAAAAATGTTTTTGTATCTGGAAAAAATATGGAGCTAAGGCAGACAGAATATTGAAAGGAATTAACATCTATACACAAAATACATTGCCTCATGTAAACACATCATTTAACAAGCCATTTCACCTGAGAGGATAAGTCTGTCATTGCAGTTGAATTCGGAAATTTAAAAAAGTCAGTGGAAGGGAATATAACAGTACAGTTGAAAATTAAATTTCAGTTAAATTTCTTGCAATACTTTGTCTACAATTATTGACAGAAATGTATATGGCTGAGCTGAGAACTGCCCCTGGTCATGAAATATTTTGTTTTCTAGGTTTTTGTATCTGTGCATTCTTTCTTTTAATGCATTATTTTTTTTGCCATCCACAAACATTATTGTCTTAAAATGTGTTTATTTTGTATTTTTCCAATTGAGTTTAGGAGTAGAGATGCAAAGAGACTTTTCCAAAATCAGAAGTTGAGGCATGGAAGGCATGCAATTTAAGCTTACCATATGAAAGACTTATCCAGAAGATAAAGATACGCTTTAAAAATGTGCATTGTTGTAGCTGTTGCCAGCTTCAGATTCAGCAATAACAAGAGTTTGTCTCTCCAAGTGGAGCATATTTTCCGATAGCATAGGATTCTGAATGAATTTTTGATGAGAGACTAAGCAGAAGTCATTAATATTCACTCAGAACAGAAATTTACTAATGTCAATTCTCACTCCATTTTTCTCTTGATTCCAAAGAGAGACCATCATTCTGAACACATATTGCACTGGACTGCCCAGCAAAATGCAGAACAAATTCTCCATGGCTGATATGTTTTCAACAAAAACTTCTTATTTATTTAAAAATGCACAACATTTTTTTTCTATTTATTAAAGGAGAGAGTAGGACATCTAGGAGTCCTGAAACAAGGTGATGGGAAACTGAGAAACCATGTAGAAAAACACAGGGATGTCCAATTAAAAACAGCATATACACTATCTTTGATTTTTCCACTGAGTGACATAGAAGAGATTTCTGCATCTTTATGAATCATAAATACTTGCAGACAATATTTGGCATAATTTGACTGAAACACTATATTTTTTCTTTCATAATGAGCAAAGGTGTGAAAACCTTTTGTCATCTCTGTTTAGATTTGAATGAAGACAAATATTTCAGTATGTAACAGGTTATGGAGGAAAATCGTTCTATTCCAAATTATTTGTTCCCATGGATGGAGAATATATGAATAGATTTTTTCCATACCAATGAGTAAATTACTTTTTTTGGCAGAGTGCAGTCTGCAATTGAGAGTGCAATAAACTACACTGTACTGTGGATAGCACATTTTGTAAAAGAAGGAAACCTGGATTTTAGTTCTAGACCAAAATTTTCTTAATTATCTGATCCTCTATTTATGCCTAATTGATTTTAAAGTTCTGCTAACTTTAGCCTGTTTTCCGAGCTCTTCCCAGCTCTAAACAAACCCATTTTTAACTCTAGAATACCTATAACGACTTCATTGGTAAGCAATACATATAAGCTATTGTATCTGTGAGTGAGTTGTCTCAAGGCTTGCATGAAATGGACCTGTTAATAAAGAGATTTCTTTTTCATAAGTAAGATTATTTTGTAATGAATTATTGAAAGCAGTAAACTTCAATTCAGAATAGTCTGTAAAAGAAGTCAGGTAGTGTTAAACTGAGTAAAAAATATGTGCTAAACTGTAATTTTAGCAATATCTTTGCATTGTACAGGTAAACATCCATGCTTTTGACTAAAATACAGATCCTGAGGAAGAAACTAGGCTATTGTCTTCTCAAACATAATAATAATGCAGATTCCAGTTATGCTATTTTACATTGCTTGGGAATAGTTATTTAGTGAGTGCTGAGACCCTGTAATATTTTCTACTATTTATGGATTCTGCCATATTCCTACATGAGAATTGTATATGGCAGAGAATTTCTCATGTATTTGCTGTTAAACATAATTCTGATTTGGTAGAACTGGTCCCTTAGGGATTAGTTGTGTTGTCATTATTGATGGAAAGTTAATGAGTTTGTACATTGGAAGAAAATTGTTGTTGTTGGTTTTTTTTTAGAACATAGAGCACGTTTATTTTTAAACATTCCTTTCTTTTGTGGCTAGAACACAGGGAATGAGTGGTGAATAAAAGTATATCATTAATTTGACTCTCCAGCAGAATGAATTATAATTTAATGGACAGAAAATCAATGAGGAATGTCCATATTCTTACATTGTTTGGAAGTTATTTTACACCAGATGTAACAACAGAAGTTCACTGCTTTTCAAATGAAAGTAAAGTAGCAAAGACTTGAGCAGGAAGTAGAAACAAGCCAAATTTTATGTAACAAAAGTGATTAAGTTGGACAATATGCAAGTTCACCTAGATTTCTACATATGAACAAAATCCATTTGTCTACTTGCATAACTTGTATCTGTACATCTGTAAAATTAAGCTGGGATAGAGATAATGATTTTGCAGTTAAGATGCAGATAGAAGCAGACCTTCAAAGAAAAATCTAATTGAAGTTTATGAAAGTAAATTTTAATATTTTGTCTCAAGGTGAGACAGTGTATCATTCAGAGTCATTATACATGCGTACAGACTTAAAATAGTTATTTTCTTCGGCTTACTTAGTATGTTTTCTTGTTTAAGGATTTTTGAAAACTTTCTAAGATTAAGGAGTTCTGTCCTTGAAGTGACTCTAAGCTTCTTAAAAGCTGAGTCCCGGAAACTGGAGCGTCACTTCTCTAGACTTCGTCTGGACAAAATGGTAATTATTTATTCTCTGTTTTAAGATCTTTAACAGTTTCATGTCTGACAATTTGTTGTCCTTTTTGAAAGTGACTAAAAACAATATAAAATTTTAATTTCAAAAATAGGAGCTTTTATTAAAAAAAATTATCTAGCAAAGTTCATGAGCATTTAACATACACTTTTTAGATTTTAGTCTCATAGTTAGACTTTAAATGCTGCTAGTCTGATATATGATATCTCCATCTGCCACTATATCATTATGATGTTATCCAAATAGTGTTCAGAAAGGCTTCTGGGTCTGTAAAAGTTCTGATATTGAACTGATGGGTGTTTTGCTGAAGCTGTACCCTGGTGTAGACTAGAACAGAAGGTTCATGGGCTAGAGAAGGGTCTCCTGAGGGAGCAGGGCTCTCTGGCTGAGTCCTGTGGTTATAACACACTAAGGACTGGGTGTCTCAGTTCTGTCTGCTGCTCCAAAGGCTGTTTGTATGTTTAATGATGGTGAAACAATGAGATTAAACTCATTATTAGCTTTTCAACCAACATGAGATTAACATGACTTGTGCTGCTCTGATACTAATTTTTTACCTCAGCTTGATTTTTAGCTGTAGAAATTTCTAACATCTTAAAAAATCCCTGTGGGTAGCATTAGTCAAGTACTACTGTGCACTACTGGATGCTAATATCCTAGGATTTAAATATAAGCTTGTGGAAGCTGAGTCTGACATATTTTGGATGTCTACACAGAGCATATTATAGCTGCATCTTCATCTTCCAACGAGATGGTTTAAAATTGTTGAAAGTAAGTGAAGTATGTAGTTATTTTTGGGGCTGTAGAATAGCATCCATGTATGTAAGATTAGGCACTTCCCGCCCCCGGGGCTTGCAGTTTTGTATTACAGATTATCATTATTGCGTACACTTTTCTGATGAGATTGAGAAATTTCTTTAGCTGTAGTGTAAAGCTGCCAAAATGCATTTACCACAGACCTTAAGGCAAATATAATTCTTCCAGAGGCAGCCTCAGGCTTTGGAGGTTTTTGTACTGAAAGCAGGCTTAGACTTCCCATGAGATCCTCAAAGAGATAAAAAGACTAAAAGCTCTTCAAAGCTAGGCCTTAGGCCCTGACATAATTTAATTCTCTGGCAATGGTTTATGTATGTAAAAGAATGAATAAATATTTACAGAAATGCAATTTAAATAGAAACTTAGCCAACTAGACTTGAAAATAACTTTTTAGTATCACCTATTCTTTTGAATTCAACATAAAAACATCTTCATATAACTTTAATTTAGACATCAGATGACCAGGAAAGGACATAGTATTTTCTCTCTCTATATGCAAAATTTCAGTGAGGTTATCTTGCTTTTTTTCATGCTGAATAGTTACTACTGATAACTGAACAGACATTGAAATAAATTTGCTAAACAAGTAACTACACTGTTATTCTAACTCTATTCTGCACATTAACCCAATCGCTTACTAATTGTAATTTAGTATAAGGTCCTAAATGAAAGAACTGCTCTGTATTCTGATCTCCTCCCACTTTTTCCTTTCTTATTTTTTAGGCTATATTAACACTAAGATTTATTTAACAGATAGCAAGATGTTCTAGAAAAATTCCTCAATCTTCAATGCTGTGAATAGCATATTATAAGTTAAGAGTTAATTTATGCTGGAAATGACTTAACAGAAATATCACTGAAAAAGAGCCAGGAAAAATCCTGTCGAGAAGCTCTACGGTATCAGCATTAAAACTGTAGGGCTGAGAGTCAAGAAATCTTGATTGATTGCAGGCTTCCTTTCTTACTGTGGAGATGCTGCTTTGCTTCATGGCTCCCTGTTCTCCACCTTGTAAAACAGAGTGATTATCATATATATTCAGGTACATAGCAAGGAGCAGCCCAGTCCAGAAGCTATTTATCCTCTTCACAAAATTCCAGATGTTCAAAGGAGACTTAAGACAATTTGTTCCCCAAATCAAGTCTGCTGCACCTCTCAAACCTGTGTTCATACCGTGATTGTCAATTGGCCATGAATCAGCAGCATGATCAGGAGCAGGATTTTTGGTCAGGCTTACTTACTATGGCTGTTCTTACTTAAACCTGACTCCAGCCTAGTCCTCAAAAGCCTGAGGATAGGGAGAGAACTTGGCTTGCTCTGGGTCTGTATAGTCAATCAAAGGCTTTATCCGTCTATTTATAAAATTCTTTAAAACTTATCCACAGGAAGCTGTATGAGTTAGAAGTATTTATTGCTCTTTAATGTTATTAACAGCAACAAGTGATCAAATCCAAAGATGGTATTTCTGTATAATTTGTAGTGTACAAAACGTTGCTGTATTATTTCTTTTGCCTTTCTCCTCTCAGGAGGTGCTTGCACGCATGTGGGATTTCACATAGTGCAGGCATTAGCCTTCTTTGATTTGAAGAATTGTAATTCAGTATGCTGTTTTAAGTGGTAATTTAGATATACTGTGTTATTGAAGAACATTGTAGGGCTAAATTTTTATTATTTATTTATAGGAACTATTTTTCCTACAGTAAAATATGTGAAATGACATTTTAATAAGTATTATGAATGTTCTTAATAGATTGAGAAGTATGTTCACCTAGAAATATCAGTATTGAGATAACTCCCAAGTTTAAATTCAACTCTTTTGGAATTGCTTGTTTTCAAGAGACTCCCGGTCACAGGAGTGATTAAAAAGTAGTTGAAGCAAGAAATTCCACTTTTATGTCCACTACTGGTTTGAAGAAAACAATTCAGACTAGAAGTGAGATGATGCTCTAATGCGAAAGCGAATTAAGTAACTGATAAAGCATAACTGCTTTGTGTAATTTTTCTTATTTTTTTGTGAATGATGGAGCAAAATTAAGCCAATTTAAAAATAAGACATTCTTTTGCTAAAATCTTCACTGTTTATTTGGAAAGTGCTAGATCAGCTTTTATTTGATCCGTGCAAAAGAGATTTCCCTGGGGGTAAAAAATTTTTAAGCTGAAATTTTACAGCTGAACTATGGACCATGACTAAAGTAAAATATAAAGTTTGATGTAACTTGTTTTAAAAGACTAAAAAATCAGATCACAAATGATTTTAATATGGTTCAGTTATTTAATTAAATCCTTTAAAAAGATGATCTGCATTTCTTTGAATATAAAAATACGTTAGTAAATGCAAGTCGACATTTCTAAATTAGATACTTGCCACTTCATCAATGATATAAGCAGAAAAGTATTTTTCAGGGAATGATGGAAGATGTTTTTATCATCTTGTCACTGTTGTCATGGAAACTTGTGTATATCATTGTTAAACAGACTGTACATAAGGATCTAACATTCCTGTGACTTATTACTGCCAACTATTGTATTTTTAGTGTATTTTCTTCAACACTGTAGTCAATGCTTAAGAACTTGTAAGTTGCTCTCCTCAATTACAGCCATGAACACAATTACAGGATTAGGCTGTCCAGAGACCCCATAGTACAGGGTTCTCTGTTAAAAGGTTCTTTTCAATACAGGGTTATTAACAGTTTTATTTCCTAATCCATTGTAGCCTATTATAAGCACTTAAAAATTAATATTCACTCTGTTCAAGTAGACTATTTTGACAGCAGCTTCTTAAGGAAAAATGAGCTATCCATTAGTCTTTATAAATTCTCTGTCTCTAAAACTGTGGCTCTTTTCTGAATGTGGATTTTACATATTACGTGCTTTGTTTTCAAATACAGTGCTAAATTCATAGCAGAGCTCTTGCGTATCCTTGTCTTAACCTATCATGCATGGAACAGTAGACTGAAAGAGAAGCTTGACTGTGACAATGCAGATTTAAGCACTCCTGGACACAAAGTGTTGGTAACTTGTTTTCTTGTTAAAATCTTATGATGGGCACAATTCACGAAGTAGAAAAAAGAAGTATTTTTTTTTTCTCCAGATGAGATTTAAGAACAGGTAATTTTAAGCACAAGAGTGTTGTATGTGTTGCATAAGTAAAGTTTTATTTTTGTCCTTTAGTGTCTGGAGTTACTTCAAAATATACCTTCTGCATCAATTATTTATGACTTGAAATTACTTCTCTTTTAAAAAAAATGAAGTTACTTAAATACATTTTTCATCATTGAACAAGTGACTTCCATTATCTCAAAAGTATTAATTAAATTTCTTTTCTCATCCTGACCTGTTTGGTTTCATCTTTTGGGGAGTTTTCTGAAATTTTGAAGCTTATTATTTTAAATAACTGTCAATGAAGAATGTAGGTTTTTTTCTAGAGTTAGACGTCTGTAGCAATTTGATGCAGATTTAGCTTATCTGAGAATCAGAGTAACATGAAGTGTTCCAGAATAGCAAAGTTTTAAAGGTTTTTTTGAAGACGTATGTTACTTACTGTGTTGGTATTGTTCTGTCCAGAGAGTTACAGTATCAGGACTACTAAAATACAAGTACAAAAATATGTAGAAGAAGAAACTCAAATACAAGTGAAATAAACCACTGTGGCTTTAGTTTCTAGAAAAATGCATTCATTAAGTAAGTGAGGACTATAGGTTGAAAATTAAATGTATAGGAAATGTACAGTTTTCTCTTCCTGCACCAGGAGATTCTGTCAGTTCAGGCAGTTGAATTCAAAGTAATGCCACAAGAAAAATTCCTGGCAAGCAAACATGCCCAATCTGTATGGCTAGGAACTAAGAATCTGTATATAAGATAAATGCATATTTTCTATTATTTCAGATTACAGTAAGCTGTATATGAATGTATAGTCACTGAAAGGAAAAAGGAGATATCCTTAGCTTCTTAGGATTTATTGAGGCAAAATAAAACTTGTTTATTACTGGCTTAATACTTTTCACCTACAATCATTTATGATTTTAGCTGTGATTTATAGAAAAATAAAATTTCCAAACTTTCTATATTCCTGTCTCTTTCTTTCATAGGGTTTAGTCTTGGATTAAATGAAAATTTTGTGAATGGAGAACTTTGATCTTTTATCCAAACTTTTCTGCATTAAGAGAAAAGCCGTAATTCCCTTTTCTGCTGAATGTCATTTTGCTTTTATGGATATCTCACAGTAACCCACTCAGCTAAAAATTCCGTTTTCTAGTCATCTTCTCTAGAGCAGCCTTATGAAATCTGAGCCACCAGTTGCAGAACAGAGGGAAAGCTTGGATATGTATTGCTCTCTACTGGTTACAGGGCACCAGCTGCAGGGCTCTCGGCCCTTCAGCACACGGGACCATTGGGGCTCCACATTTCGTAGGGAATAGGAAAAAGTATCCTGACTATTCATTGTTGTAATGTGCTAGTAAGAGTTGGGAGTGCTGAAGAGCTCATCTGCTATGCCGCAGAGCTGTTAGCTCTGGTGGACTGCCATACCTAGGTGAACAATTGAGTAAGGGGGGGTAAGGGGCTTTATGACAAGGAAGGGAAATGCCACAGCAGTCAGGTAGAGTGGATTAAACAGTTGCAGTGCAGTCAAATGTGGCATCTCAGCTCCTGATCCAACAGCTCCAAAAGGAGCTGTAGGAGGGGTAGATTTTTCAGGCTTCTGGTTAAACTGAAAATATTGAGGGGGTGGAAAAATCAGATTCCTTCATTGTTGAGGATGTAATTTCTTGACAAATGAAAAACGAGGAAAATACAGATAGAACTGTGTATCCCACCTAGAAAATACTGTTTTGAGGCTTAAGCAGTATTGCGTAAACACAGTCGGCAATTACAAATATTGGTAGAAAAATGAAGTGGAGGTTTTGGGATTATTTTAATGGCTTATTTTGGTTTGTTTTAATGTATTGTTCCTGATCACAGCTAAGGCTACATCTTCATGGCACAATCTTGTGCCCTGATAAGTACTCTCCCTTCTGAATGAGTTCATTTCTCAGGATAAAGAGTTATGTGGGAAAGAGTTTATTAACTCAGGTTACGTGGCTTCTGGTATCTGGATTGGATTGGGTATTATTATGTGAAACTAGTTGTGTACTATACGGACATCTGAAATGCTGTGACGTCAAAATCCAGTTGGGCTAGACAATGTCTGAGAGTGTGAGTTTACAAAAAATGTCTGTGTTTCTGTATTTATTAGCCATTGAAAATTCATTAGGTTTTCTGGGATTCTGAAGTCAGAATTCTAACATCTCATTTGTATTTGTCCTTAAAAATATCATTGCCACTCTGCTTTACCAAAACATTAAATAACTTTAATTGAACGAAAATCCTAGCTTAGAGCCATGTGATATTTGCAGGTTTTGAAGTGCTGATGATGAGCGCAGTGTTAATGATCTGACAGATACATACTCGTGGATAAGTTTTTTCTTCAAATAGAGTAATCTCTTGAATTTCTCTAGTTGATATGAATTGATATTTCATGTTCAGGGAGGTTAAAATGGGCAGGCTGGGCTTCTTCCCATTTTTCTGTTTGTGACTGCGGTGCTGATAGCCTAACTACGAACTTCCTTATCCAGGGCTGCTTGAACTTCCAGTCATAGTATTTCTAGAAATGAGAAGTAATTGAGTCTAAGTACTTAAAAATTCCTTGTGTGCTTTTTGAAAAGACACCACCATCTGTGCTGTGTTGAATTAATTGTTGTTATTTCAGTGATGTCTATGTCTGTCCAGTAAGAACAGAAAATTAAATTTTAATTTCAGGGATGTCTGTGGGTTGATTTTTAACTAATTGGAAACAAGATAGCTAAAGCACTACCTTTACCTCTACTCTTGTTAGGTTTCCAGTCCAGAATTGAAAAGAGTATATTCATAATGTATATACATCTCAGTATAGTGCAGTGCAGATTTCCAGCTGAAATACTTTGGTCCTTAATTTGCAACCTGTGTTCAAGCATCCCATGAGGAGCTCTGCATTAAATAGGTTTGAGATTGTAAGGTTTCTGATATCTTTAGAAACACAGGTTCTGCTGTTCTGTGAAGTGGTAGAAGTCCTTTCAGGCCAGCAGTACATATAGATATTGCATATATCAGAAGGCTTTTTAAGGATTATGCCAAAAAAGTCCAGAGGTATTGTTTGTTCAGGGACAGAACTGAGAATCACTGCTAAATTGTTATGTGTATCAGGGCCAAAACAAGATGAAGACTTTTAACTTTTTGGGCTAACAATTCCCAAATGTATTTCTTGAAGGACCGATAAAGGGACAAGGAGATGGTGGTGCTTTGGCCAGATGTGGACTCAGCTGTGTGTGATCTAAGTGCGAAATCTGCCCAGCTGTGCACTTGAACTATTCACACACTGGGCCAACTTGTACTCATGGGGATTTGGGCTCATACACGCCCCATGTTTCTTCCTCTTCTGCCTCCTCAGCAGATATGTGTTTACATCAACTATTTGAGTAATGTTCTGTGACAAAAAATAGGTACACTGACACATGGAATGATGGCTCTAAGTGTTGGGAGACCGAAATGTCTCCTTTCACAGCATAAACAAAGGTTGTGTATTGCAGGTATAGTGCTTCTGTAAACACTCTAGGTTAAATTTGAACTAAGATGTGAAATGTTCATGCAGGTGTGTGGAAGTAGAAATGTGGAGCTATCCAGTATTTTCTTACAAAATTCGAATTAGTTTACGCTGGATACTTCCCTGAAGAACCCATTTTTCTGCTTTGTACGCATTTTAAAATATCTATAAAGCAATAAGAAATTCTAATTTTGCCATGCCCTGTGTGCATATATATGTTGTGGATACACAGCTTAGCACTCTATTACAGTGTTTTCTTAAAATTCTGTACAATTGGATTTTGCTTAATCTGTGCTGTTTCGTGCCAGAACAAAAGACTGTGGATTATTCCATTGTATATAGTGGAAAATGATTCAGAAGTGTCAGTTTGGAGGTTTTGGTAAGATTGCAGGTTTTGTAGGTGAAAAGTAATCTTTAGTACAACATAGTTTGTAATTGTTTTCGGGTGTAAATCTTAGCATTTTAACTACATCTTTTTTCAGATTAGATCTAGTATTTTTATAGTAATTTTAAAAATATTGGAAATGTACACAAACATTTGCAATGCCAAACATTCCTGCTGATTCTAGATTATTTATTGCCTCTTATAGAAGTAGCTAAAGCTTCTTTCCCATGTCTGCAAGTGTTCAAGGCCACTTGAACAAGGCCAGGTTGGATGGGGCCCTGAGCAGTCTGATCTAGTGGGTGGCACCTTTGCCCATGGCAGGGGGTTTGGAACTGGATTATGTTTAAAGTCCCTTTCCACCCAAGCCTTTCTATGATTCTTCTTGACCTGCAGGCAACTAATTGAATCATAATGCCCTTCTAAACCATGCAACTCTTAAATGGTCCTAACAAATCCTTCCCTGAATTATATGTGGATATATTAAATTTTCAGGCTTGCTTTACTGCACAGTGAATGTTTTCTGATAGTATTCAGTGTTTTGAGGAGGGTGAAAAAAAGTGAGACAGGTTTCTGTGTCATATAGTATCATGCTGCATCTGTTATGTGAAAAGTGGAATTTTGAATAACTTGTGTATGGTTAGTTGACTCTCTGATTTTTTCCCTTACTCCCTTTGTGCATAGTACGATATTTTTCTTTAACATGATTAGTTATAGCAGCTGTCTTGTAATGCTTGTATTATGGAAGCTACGTGGGGTACCGGGTATTTGAATGCTTAGTTATGCGTGACCCAGATCATGCAAAAATGAGAAAAAATGAATTGTATCAAAGCAGTTAGTAGAATAAAGTAGAATGGAATGAGTAGAACAGTTCAGTTGGAAGGGACTTCCAGTGACTGTGTAGTCCAACTGTCTGATCACTTCAGGGCTGACCAAAAGTGATCTTGCAGGTATTTATTATGCAGAAGCCATTGCAGGAAAACCATTGCAGGATTAATATATAAATTTTGGTCTGTCTGGCTGCTGAAAACCCACCAGATACAATGTTAAAAGCATGTTAAAAAGCCAACACCTCCCTTTTGCCCCAAAATGTGAACAGTTTTGGTGTTGTGATTTTTGACCTTATTTGCTTTCTAGTGCAAAAAATAGCAAAAGATTTCCCTGTGTTCAGCAAGCTTTGCAGCTACTAATAACTTTTCTATACGCTCTTAAATATTTTTCAAAGTCTCCACTTAAAAAATTTATTAAATGTAGGAAGGAAAAGGAAATTAACTGCACTGAAAGAGTATAGTATTGGCAATATTATCACAAAAATCCCAAAGTGAAGCCTTAGTGCTGCATTTCTGTCTGACACTTTTGTAGGTACTCTGTCTCCTTACCATGTGGTCCTGAAAATCATTTAAAGAATTTCTTTAGGAATATATTTGCTGTAGCCATAATCTTAAAAAAAGACCTGTTACTGTGAATATTCGTCTTACAAGACTGAACCATTTGTTTCCACCAGGATGAAGCACCCTGAATGCCAACAGCAATCAGCATATATCACAGGTAATTCTCACCTATACAAAGTAGACTTCTATGTTTAAATCTGAACTTCAGCAATGCCAATCCAAACCTGAAATTTAGGTGTTTATATTTGAGAGTGGAATGGAAACTCTTGAAGCTTTCTGTACTATTTATGTATAAAGAGTTCTGTCTCTTGGTTTAGGCTGAAAGCAGTTCCCGACGTTTTTCTTAATACTTAGCTTTTCACATTTTCAGACCTTAGCTAAATCAAATGCTGTATTTTTTCTCATCTTTGAAATGTGTCTTTTTCTGAGGGAATCTGTGTTTTTAAATAAGCTCTAAGGATTTTGTGTTTGGGCACATGTACTTAAAATTCTTTAAAGAATTTTTTTAAGAGCACGTATTCCTTATATCTTTGCCTGATTGCAAAGCTGCGTAATGGTGAATGACTTTTCTAGATGAAGTTCAAAATCATGACCTCTACAAAATGAGAAACATACAAGCTACAGTTTAGAAAGAAAAATGATGCTTTCTTTAGAAAGAAAAATGCTGGTTGCTCCAATTGGTCTTGTAATACCTTCTTGCTTGTTTTACAGAAGTAAAGACTGATACTGCACCCATTGACAAGGACAGCTTTCAGTTTCATTGCAGCTGGAGTCAGTGACTTCATACTGAAAAAGGTTGGTTTTTGGGCTACAGACATGACAGTTTGTAACAGTGAAGGAAGATACATGTTTGTGTGAATACATAGGCATGTATACTTACAATACAGGCTTGTCTGTATGTATGCACAGGTTTAACCTGCAGCTGACATGACATGGAAAGCATTTAAGGAATTCTATAAGCTTTGTAGAAAAGAAGTAGTTCTAAAAAATTGTACTAACAGTTACATCTACTGGAAAATGAGAATAGTGTGCTTTTTTAAACAAGAAGCATTATTATTGGGCCAGTAAAATAAAGTTTTGTGATAAGTGATTTTGGAGTCACTGATGCCTTGAATCTTAGAATTGGGCAGTTTTCCCATAAACTTCGAGTCAATGTTCCCCTTTTAATCCTGTTAATTTTACTAAATCACTTACGTTATAACTTAACTGCATCACAGTATTTTAATTGTGTTCATAGTAATTTTAAAAACAGTTGCTGGGGATAGGTCATTTAATTATATTTTATCAGTAAGAAGGCATTAGTTCTGCTATGAGTGATAGCCAGCAAGGCCATCTGCAATGCCTTTTTGTTCACTCACTCTGAATTGTTCAGATAAAGACTGTCAAGTGCTGCCTAAATAAGGAAGGAGCTGTGGTAGGGTTAAGTGCAGTGGAGGACACAAATGGAGCATTGATTCCAGGAATGCTGGAGGGTCTGAGCTGTTTCCTGCAGCACTGAACCTTTTAAGAGTTTTCATTGTTTCCCGCAAAGTATTAAAATGCAAGTGTCTCTCATTCAGGATCTCAGGGAGGATGAAAATGAGGATGGAGAAGAAGAAGAAGAAGAAGAAGAAAAGGTGAGTTAAACACCAATAGTTTTGAAAAGTACTTATTTCCTTCTGTTTTTACTCTTTAGGACAATAAACCTGGAATGATTACCTTTCTCTTCCAGATCTTCCTCAAGCCTGTTATTGAGGACAGAAATATGGAACTGGCCCGAAAATGCAGTGAATTAATAAGTGATGTAAGTGATGGTGACTATATGCATCCTCATATTTGCATTTCTTTTTTCAAATGGGTTTGTGATACATATTTTCTCAAATATGTACAGTGTAGAATGTGCCCATCCAAGGCTCAAATAATAAAAGCGCACAAAATAACAGAAAAGCACAAATTACTCTGGTACCGTAAATTATCAGCCACAGAAGAATGAGCTTGTCACAGCACTTGGATGGTACGAAGCATAGGCTCTAGAAAGGAGAGTGTTTCAAAATGTGTGCCTCAGGCAGAGGGTGTCTGCTGTGAAAACACCTTGGCGGCTTTAATCAGGAAAATGCAGTATTTTTTCTGGTTGTAGCCTAATCCTATGCAGTTTAATTGGTTTGAACAAAACTGGGTTCCAGTATACATAGCTGTAAGGAGGAAGGTTAAAAATAGAATATGAATTTTGAATGTTATCTTTTGTTCTGTGCTGATAGACGCCCAAAACTGCTCAGCGTATTGTTATTGACTATGCTTATAGGACAAATCCACTGAAATGCTAGAATATCTTCAAAAATTATTTAGCTAGCTAATTCTTGATTTAGTTACTGTAGATTTTTAAAACTGTGGATCAGTTATATAAACATTATATAAACATCATAGATCAGGTCCAAGACATTTTAAATTGGAACAGATCTGATTACTTCAATGTAACAGCATCAGATTTACCTTGATGGATGTTTATTTTTGTTTCCCTCTGGGACAGTGTGTCTGAAAAGTAACTTTGTCCCTTCATGTGCATGGGTGTAAAGAGTGTTATTTCTCCTGTGAAAAAGGTGGCTGGCAGGAGAGGAGACCTTTCTGAGGAGAGAGTGACTTGTTCAACAAATGTTCTGAAGAAACCGAAAAGTGGTGTCTGTCTCGTGTTGTAATTTGATATTTAGTTTTGGTTTGTTGATTTAATGGGAATAGAACATAGAATCCACATTTTAGGTGTAAATTTTTAGGGTTGTGTATCAGAAAAGAATAGTTAACTCAGAAGAACAGTATCTGGGATGTGTAAAGTGTTACAGTGCTGGCTTGAAAGTGTGACTTGACAAGGTCGAAGTTTCCTCTTTGTCCATACACAGTCTACTTCAATTTTCACAGAAAGAGTGCTGAAAATTGGATAGATCCTTAAGAGAAGCTACCAAGATGGCTCACTTGTAAACCCAAGCTACTTTAGGAAGCAGTAGAGATTAATAATATTTTTACTGATAGATATAAACATGATTTCTTTGGAAAAAAGGGCATATGGTGCATTAAGTGCCTGTCAGCTCATGTAAAGGCCAAAATTAAAATCGACCTGCAGCACTTACATGACCCAAAATACATTTATTGCATCCATGCAGCTTCTTTCTAAACATGGTCACTGTTCTTAAAGGCAAAAACTTCTTGAAAAATGCTGAAGAAATCTTTCTTTAATCGAAAAGGAATTATTACTCTGCTTTGTAGCCATTAGGAGTAATGTTAGCTGGGGCTGTTAATTAATGGATAAATGGAGTGGCTGTATTCTTGGATTTTCTGCAGGACCTTGAATGCTAAGGTGAATAACTAAGTCAAGCCAGGCTTCTGCAGCTTATAATGGTTCAGGGATGTGAGCTTTTGCTGAAAACTTGTGATGCTTTTAGCCTGCAAGTGTGTTAGATTTTCCTTGAGATATGTCAGGCATAATGGCAAAGTGTTATTAATGCTTTCAAAGCAAGAACAGTATATAATAGTCCAGACCAATCTAATTTCAAAAAAGAGGCTCTTATTAAAAATAACATCCAGCTTTAGGGCCTTATTCAGCTTCTGATGAAATCACTAGGTTTTTCTTTGTTGGCTTGAATGGAATATGCATAGAATATGAATTTTGTTTCCCAGAATTTTTTCTGTAATGGAATTCTTTATGACCAGTGAAGTCCTTTTTGCCTGGGTATAAGTTCCTCACCCTGCACATTTCATTGTGGAGGCCAATAAATTGCAAGGAGTTTGCATTCTTACCTTCAATTTTTGACTTGTTAACATTCAGAACCTTTTATATATTCCTTATCCTTTTTAGCATGAACCTTTGCACATACTACTGTTTCTGTGGATTTATGATTGGTGTACATCTGTACATTTTATGTGTACAGTGGTTTTATGACACTTGCAGTTTGGCCCTCAGGTGACCTTGGGGGAGCAGCCTGTGTCCTTGCTGACCACAAGACTGGGTGATTGTCCTTTTCTGATGGTGGAGCTGTCAGCACAACTCCTCCATCAGAATGCAGAGCCAGGAGTGCACATGCCTGAGATACTGGGGTTATATTACGCTTGCCCTGCATTCTTTGCAGGCTGACTTTAATTTGGCAATATGGTTTTGAAAAAGTGTTACAATGGCAGCCCTTGGTGCATCTGTAATTGCCAGCCTTGAGCTGTACATAGGGGAAGTTGTGAAGTGTTTATGTGCTCCGGTTCTTGAGAAAATCCCGAGTTTCATTTGAGGTTGGCAGATGTTTGTTCTGTGGCTGTGATACACCCTGGATTGTTTCTCTCAACAATCATCCCATTTAATCTCCTTCTATTATGCAGTTTTATTCCACAGATGTTTTCGAAACTGTCATGTGTGTTTGATTTATATGAATTGCCTTCCTCTTCAGGCCTTTTCTCTTCCACATTGAAATTGAGCTCGTCCATTTGCTAGTGGTGTATTTTCATCTTTTCTTTGTTCTGATTGTGTGGTGTGATGTTGTCAATACTGTTATAAGCAGAGACGGGAACAATTATAGAAGGTAATTAACCAAACTGTCATAATCCTTATTGGTAGAATGGCAGACACTCTGCCTTCTGAAGATTCTGCTGAATTTTGGTAATGAGTAGTACCAGCACTTCTTTTCCTCTAAAGCAAAAAATAGAACTACTTGCTATGTATCTGTCCTTGCACTTTGCACTTTGCCTTAGGATGTATCTGTTATTAAAAAAAGGCCAAAAAGACCTAGAGTCAAGAGTAGAAACTGTGTGCCAAACCAACATAGTTTTGACCACCTAATTCTGGGTGCAGCTGTTCCCCTGGACACACCATTACTAGTCATAGCCTCTAATTCAAGAGGACCTTGAGGTTGAAATTGCTGGAGATTACTAAAATACTAAGGAGTAATAATACTGTATCCCTGCCATTTTCTCTTGCTTTTCTCTAGGTTCCTACAGCCACAGAGAAAGGATTCTGTATTAGATGGATCTGTGATCTGACACAGTCCTTAGTCTTATGAGGGATTATAAAGTAAGAAATGTAGGGTTGGAAAGTGAATCCTTAGTGGAAAGGATTCCATTTTGTTCTAGCATAACGGCTAGATAAGAAGGTTCAGACTCTTTTGTTGTTTTTCTAAACATAAATGGGTGTTTTAGATGTGACAGTTCTGCAATGCATCTTGGCATGATGACTGCTGACATGGTTACACCACTGATGTTAAGATTAATAAGAATGGTTTTTTGAGTATATTCATACTAAAGTTAGATGAGCATGTGTCCCTGAATAAGAGGAATGTTGGCTGCTCGGATTAAGCTGTTAACCATTGGAGTCTTTCCTTTAGCCCACAGTCTCCCTTCTATGTTTCCCCCTGAAAACGGCTGATGGAACAGGCCATGGGCGAGATGAATTTTCTTGGTGAACCAGGAGGCTTCGGCTTAATGGTTGGATGCCCTTGTTTTATCAAGTTGATCTTTCCGTATAATATCCATTAAGAAAAAAATGCAGCTTGAAGCTTACTGTTTTGGTGGTTGTCTAGGAATTTTAATCCACTTTACTGGATAGTTGTGCTGTCGTCAGAGTTAGTTTTATGATGAGTCAGGGAGAAGAAAAGGACCTGGAGAAAATGATGAAAAATTTGGCCTTTAGTGAGCTATTGAACTTCAGAAGTATATTGAAAGAGCAGTGGCTCCAGGCCATAATTTGCAAATTTTTCCTATTTGTTTTTTTCACAAGGTTCACCAGATCTGCTCAACCTAAACAGTGTATTTTGTGGTGAGGGGTAAGCCACTTGCGGGCAAAATTTCCTATTCAATATTTTAGATGTTTGAATTTTTAACTACAGACTTTGAGGAGGAGTATTAGCTTCTCTGCTTGTTCATTCCAGTCATTGGTTATGTTCGATCATAGTCAACCTCTTCAACATCTTGCTTGCATTGTTTACACTAAATATGATTTGCAACTGCAGGTGTCACGAGTTCATTATACTTGTCCCATTTCATCTTCCATCTTTCTGATTCCAAGCAATGTGGACAATACTGTAGCAGAATGGAGTTTGTTGGATCAGAGTTTGACCAAACATTTTGTTCTGTGTTCTGTCTAAATTGCCTGTTTGAGTCTGTTTAAGTTGTGCATTTTGTGGCTTCTACGGGTTACTATAACAAATGTGAATAAGAAAGGATTAAGGAGGTGGCATTAGTCATTTACTGCTTTCAATTCTTTTGAAAGCATGACTTCTATAGCAGAACAGCTTTGTTTCTTCCAGTCATGTTTTGTCATTCCCCCTAATTAAGAGATACCTTAGGAAGCTTTCATGTTTGATTTTTGAATGCAATTATTGCTCTGTAATTAAAATGGATATAATTACAGTCAGCTTTCAGATGTCTGTGGGTGATTTATCTAAGTTGTGAGTGGCCAGACTCTGTCTCCTCTGCCAGAGTCACAGCTTTACAGGAGTTTCTACGGGGAATGCCATCAAACCCAACCAGTAGACAGTCAGCTGTGTAAACTTCCCATGCACGTGTGCAGGTTGAACAGTAAGTGCCTGCTCATGTTTATCATAAAAGTGGCCTTTTTTATGTGTTGCTCTGTGAGTACCTGGGGGTATGGTGTCACACACAGGTTACATGAACCATTGGCTTTGTGAATCCCTGAGTAAAGACGTGACACAGAAATGTTACACACATTGTTTACCAAAAGGTTTTTTTAGAATAGACTGTAATCCACAAAGCAGATGATGTGATTTGGAAGTAATGAACTCCTTTCAGTAGTCCAAATGTGAATGAGCTCAATATCAACCCAAATTGTTCCTGTGTGAGGATTAAGTAGTCATGAGTTTGAGATGAATTTGGCATTTTCTGATCCATTTTTCAGTGGACACAAAGCTTGCCTTAGAAAGCACAGGAGCTGATTCTGTGTAAGGAGCCATCCTTCTCGTAAGTTTTCCAAGCCCCTGTAGAGGAGCGTAGGCTAGAACTTGTGATATCCATTAAGGATTCACAGAAAGAGGATATTAAGGCTGCATATTTCTGTAATGCTCAGATGCAGATCATATTGCTTCTGTCAGTGCTTGTCAGCAAGTCTAGAGTGCATAAATTCAAGCTGCTGTTATGCAGAATGTGAAAATGAGGTTAGAGAAATGGTAGCAGATAATAACCATGAAAGCTTAGTACTAAATAATTCAATTTGCATTGATCTAAACAAGTCTCTGTACAAAGAAAGAAATGTCACTGAAGACATCTAAGGCTATCCATGTAAAGTGTCTGTCTTTAAAACATATTTAGTCCATCTCATCATAATTCACCATCTTTCTTCATTCAGTTATATAATGAATGTTCCTACACATTAACCATCTCCATAGATTTTATCCTTCTTGCAGTCTCTCTGACTTCCACAACACTCATGTGATTCTTATACCTGCCCATAGTGTTTCCCCCGTTGTAAGGAAAAGGTTTGTTGTTTAAAAAAATAAACTTGTATTTCTTTTTTTTTTTTTGCTAAATATGTCATAGTGTTTTGGAGGTTTTTTTTTTTACCAAAATGGTTTCTTTTGTGCATACACGTTTTAGAAAATGCCTCAATTTAAAATTTGTTTGGTCTTAAAGAAATTCCGTTATTACTTGAATGTCATGGCTATTGGGTGCTTTGTAGGCAATGGTTTGGCAGTGGCCTCCTGAATTTATTCATGTAACTCTTGGATTCATAAAGGGGCATTTGATGATGTTATACGGATTCTGTGCTTGCTAGGTCTGTGTTAGAAGTTAAACAATTTTTATCTTTGAGATCAAGGATCAAGGAGATCAATTATTTGATTCTTCTTTCTTTAGAGATACTAAAACATCTACAAAAGTAGTGAAAATATGCTCTAGATGTAGAGAAAAAATCCTGTCTTTTTCATCTATATTATTAAAGAGTTCTGTGACTTTTACATAGCCCTGGTAATGTGCGTGAGAACTGGTAGCTTCCCTTTATGGTTTAATTTGATCCAGCCGGAGGTATTTGCAAGCCACTCAGCATAGTATCCATGAATAAAATAAAATAGAAATAATTAGAAAAATATAAATACAAATAACCAATGTTTACTTTTCCATGTGTGTGTGTTTTTAAGAACAATTAAACTTCTTTTCCTCCTCTTTGTAGATACACTATAAAGAAGAGTTTAAAAAATCTAAAGGCAAGTGCATATTTGTACCTGACACCCCGCAGCTAAAACATGTGAAAAGCCTTGGTGCTTTTATTTCTGAGGTAAGATCTAAAAGACTGAAGAATTTTCTTGGCCTCTTATCCTTTCTAAAAATTCTTTCAGCTGAATACTGTGATTTTTAGCAGGGGAAGGGTGGCTTATTTCAAATAACAATTCTGTTTAAAGCTGAAGTGACTTAAAAGGCTGTGATTAGTGTATACTGTATATGTGAATAATAATAATTTGGAAATACATGACACTTTTAGTTTGGGATTTGAAGATACTTTATTAATGGTTCTGAGCCAGTCCTAGCTATCCCATTTTATATGTGGATAAACTGAGGAATAGGAAAGGAATGTTACTTTCTGCAGTGATGAGGTTTGCAAATCACACCTGTGCAAAATTTCCCTGCTGTGGAAATTTCACAGCCTGATATCAAAGAGAAGGAGACAAGGAAACTGTTTCCATGTTGTTGTCCCTGTTCTCCTTCAGCAAGGGGCCTGAGGCAGACATCAGGTCAATGCCATCTGTGGGTTGCCTGAGTGCTTGCACGCATATATATCTTTATATCTATATATGTATCTGCATACCTCTGACATGTGCACACACACACAACTGTGGTGGCAGAGAAAGAGCAACAGCTTCCAAAATGTCAGAGCAGCATTTACTGCGAGCTCTTCATGTCCCAGGTACAAGGTGCTGTAGGATTGCATCTCTGATTGTTTTCCACAGCTAAGAGCAGCAGCAGGCGTTTCACCTGAGAGAGAGTGGCTTTGTTTAGGAAACACTGGTTCTGAGTGATTTTTCTGTCACTGTGGACCTTCAAAAAATTAAATTTTTGGTGTCTCATTTTTTGTGCCACCTTTATGATTATGATAAAGAATGTCCCAATATCGCTGTCTGAGGTTATGTAATTTATATACATTCTAAATTATCTTTCTGATATACAACAATTTGCTGTGTGGTTTTCAATACAAATGCATCTAATGAATACTTTCCTTGTATTTATCTTCTAGTTTTCTGAGAAAGAGTGGCATATCCCAAGAGGAGTAAATCTGATGTAATTGTACTTTATAAGAGACAGACTATTGCAGTCTACAAAAATACAGTATATGGAGAATATTTATCGAATCCATCTGTCTGATTCCAAAGAATCTGCTGCTAATTATTAATCAAAGATTTAGAGATATAAAAATATTATAAAATTTTAAAGCCTGTAGGTTTGATACTACTACACTCTTAAGCACTCTGCCTGTGTATTGCAGCATTACCTGAAGCCAATGATGTGATGGGTGGTTTATCTTGTAAATTACTGACCTCTAGTGTCCCATAACCTGTATTTTCAAATCTCGGACACTGACAACAGCATGTCCACTGCAGTGATAAAGAGCCCTCTGTTTTGGGGAACAGCAACAAATGTTACAGCCAGTTATTGATACATATATGTATGGAGAATTAGCCTCTAATGAAAACCTGTATATTTCACAGTAAATAAATGGCATTAGACAGTATAATTTAAAATATTTTTGGTGTTTATGATTACTTTCACAGCAGTGCTTGCCATATTGTTTTATGAATTTGAAAAACTTAGATCTGAAGCAAAAAGCCTCACAGATTTTGAACTATTATTCTGGTCTCTCTTGTAAAACCCCTTTGTGAGGAACTGCTAATACTGAACACTGGAGGAAACACAAATAAAAAGTAATTTAAGAATGAGACTCTAATATGAAAAGATGAAATAGAAATGATGGCAGGCATGCTAACTTCAATGTTCCTGTCCTTTCTCAATACATTTAATTGCTGCTGTTATTAGTTGGTAAAATATTTATGGTTGGCCTCTCATTTGCTCCCATTGTGCAGGACTCGGGGAAAAAAGAAGAAAAATAATTTTTGGATTTGAAAATGATCTGAAAAAGGACAGAAAAAACTGCCTTGCTTACTTTATTTTATACTTCCACCAAAATTATTGAATTTAATTAGGAGATATTTTGCATTGCTTTGTGTATTAGCCACATCCACATGAAGTATTATTTAAAGATGGTTTTGCTTGAAAGTTAATGACAGCATTAAATTTTTCCAGTTCTGGTCTATTGTCATTTTACTTACTAGAAAAAATAAGTATTATGTTTACTGTACCTTCATGTTTGCGTCGTGTGTCACCTTTTTCTGCCCTCTAGGTGAAATATAAAGGAGCTGCTAAGAAAGACCTTTCCAACTCTCTTTATCAGCAGATGCCAGCCACAATTGACAGTGTATTTGCAAAAGAATTAATGCACCTTCAGAGCAAGGTACAACTTTAGAATTGCAATAATGACTTTTAGATTAATTTTGTGTCAGAGTATGTACACTTTGAACAAAATATTTGAGCAGACACTTGATTGCCTGTTTGATTTATTTGGGTGAGCTTATTATCCAGAATTTATCACCATAACTTCTTAACTTCAAAAACGACTCATTTTTAAAATGTTGACAATTTACTTGTTAAGTTTATTAAATATAAATTTAAAAGCTGGTAGTGCATTCATCAATCCAATGAAATCCATGAATGCAATAAGGAATTACTGAATTCACTGACACATGGTCCTTATGGAATGAATGAATCTTATATAACTATTTCCACTTGAGTGTTGTATTAGCTGTATAAAATATTTGATGCTGAAAGGAAAAGAAAAAAACCCCCTACTTTAATAACATCTAAAAGCACTTAGTGGTAGCAGTAAATGTATTTCTGATGGTCTACATACTACTAGTTACAAGAAATTTTATAGAATTAAAATATGAAATCAAGTATATTGAGCATAATGTAAAACTTGTAAACAACCAGGAAAATAGTAAATTCCAGCTCAATTGCCTTCAAGGACTCAAAAATATAATACCCTAAGAGTAGGCAGGTAACCCTTCACTTCCACTGATCTCAGCGGAATTCCGAATGTTAAGTATGTGTAATATGAATGAGGTCACAGATTTTCACTGTTACTCATGAGAATTACATCTGATAGATGGTCATGGCTTTCTGTCCACCAAGCATTTACATGGTTTTCTTGTTTTTGCTTTCTCCTCTCTTAAAGATATCAACTACATACAGTTTAATACAACCAGTATGTGAACACGCTCCTAAATCCATAAAATTAATTGTATCTCAGTATGCATTCTTGTAATGTAGTGATACCTTTTCAGACAAAGGAAAATATTCTTAACAATAGAAAAGACTAAAATCTCAGGACAGCTTGTGGAGGAATGTTTTGATATAAAACATTGTGTTCATCGAGGCTATATTAAGCAAATATAATAACGTATATTTTAGTTTTCAGAGTTTGAAAAGGAACATATATACACTCAAAGCAGCACAGTAGCTGAAATTACATTAATGTGACATTTCATTGTAAAGTGAGTGATTAGAAGAATTACAGTAAAAATAAATTGAGAATTAAACTTGTATAACATTTTTAAGCCATTAGCTTGATTTAGAAAACATTAGTTAACTATTTTGCCACAGATTTATTCCCAAATTCATTCCAAATTATTACATTCTACATTAGTTTACACAAATGAGGTTAATTAACATTGGTGATGTAGCAGAAAAGATAAATAACTGAGACTAAAAATGAAAGCATTGGTTCATCAGAAAAACCCTTTTAAGAAATAGACTGACATTTTTATTTGGTAGTTTCTGAAGTTTTTCTTCAATCATCTAACAGTCGTAGAGAAAAAAATATCCGTATAGGATGAGTTATATTTAAGCAGAAATTTTTCCCATAAAATTCATACCATCCCCTTAGGAGTAGATGCATTTTAAATCATAATATATCATAAAACTTAAAGACACGCTGACATATTTTTCCAACTTGTGGTTACTGTTGCAGTGGACCTGAATTTAATGCTACTTTGAGAGAGATCTCAGGGGATTTTCTAGTGAAAATCTTCTCCAAAGTATTCAAATCTAATCCATATTGTGCCTATCACTGCGGTACCTAAGTAGCTAATACAAGGATTTCAGATTTCAGCTGGGTCAGGGTATGGCAGAAGGGGTTTCTGCTGCGTATATCTAGCTGGGATTGTGAATTTACAGGTCATTACTTCAGGCGGAGACTACAGATATGCCATAGGAAGGAGAGAGAGCAGCACCAGCTGTCCATCGTGACAGCTCTGCTCCAAAAAGGCTGCTGCAAACAGGGAACTGCAGTCTGTTTCTCAGTTATAGTAAGCGAATTTTAAAATAGGTGCTGAATTCCTGAGAGGTGGAAAATACGAGTATGTGTCCTTCTCCCTACCCACATTAGTACAAATTTACACCTTTGACTCCCTTTTCATGCTTCTTGCATGCAGTGCTGGGCTGGAATGCTTTTGTGGGCAGATCAAGCAGGACTCTTGCTCTGTGCTGCCATGTTCTTGGCCGGATCTGCAACCGCCTCTGCCAAGCAGGTGCATTGGGACTAGAGGATCATGGTTTGAAAGAAAGAGAGCCCCTGACTTTCCCCGGTGCTGCCTGCTGGCACAGACTGGCCTGCCTCTGCCAGAGCATGTCCTTGCACAGGTGTGTCCTCTGCAAATGGGCTATCATGATTTGAAGTTTGCTTCTGAAATAGTGCTGCTGTGCTGCTGCTGCCCAGCAGCCCTCTCTTCAGCCTACCTATATCTAGCCCAGTTTAGTAATTTGATAACACCATTTCAAATCACACACATGATTTAAGAACTTGGAGACCATTAGGGGAAATTATCTGTTTTCCTCAGGGAGTTATACCCCACCTACAGCTGCCCTCCACTGTCCTCTCCAGAGCCAACAGGCTGCCACAGCACCATTGACCACGTTTGCATTCTTTAACTCATGTGGCAATTGTCAGTGACTTCAGCAGAGCCAGGATCTCCTTCTTCAGAGGTCCTGCCATGCAGTGTCAGTAATGACATAAAGATCTTGCTGTAGGGGAGAGTACAGCACCCTGACACGTGTGGTTCTCTTCCTGTGGAACTTTTTCCCCATATTGGCTGTATGGAATCATACTCTATTCTCTCTTCAAGATACTCAGGAAATCTTGAAACAAGACTGCCTGCTGACTTTTGCATGAAACCCATGTTTGCTCTTTTGTGTTTTATGTAGAACTAGCATGAAGAAGAAAATAAATACCCATAGAGAAGGACATCTATCCAAAACTGTGACAAAAAAAAATCCTGACACTGTTTATGGGAAAAAATGTTTCAGGAAAATGAAAAGGAAGTTTCATAGCCCCACATACTTGGGTGTCTTTTATCAATTTAATTTTTTTCCTCTTCACAGAAAATTTGACTGTTGCCTTCTAAATGGCTTTCTTGAGAGTGAGCTACCAGATTTGCCTCCCTCTCTCACTTTTGTCATAGTTGTCCCTGGGGTAAGCTAGAAAGAGGAGAAGTCCTTGTCATCACTGTATAACTTCACGGTGCTTACCAGCCTACAAAGCTCTCACCAATTTCTCTCTTCTCTGCAATGAGAAAATAAATTTGATGAGAGCAGTCTAGGCAGGGAGCTTTCATTTTGATTTTTCTGAAAGCAAATGGAAACTTCTTTGAAAAATTGTGATTTTCCTGTGGAAAAAATTTCTGAAGGAAAATTTCTGATGATTGCTACCTCTGTGCCAAGTCTTCTTTTTTTGTCTGAAGATCAGTATACTGAATACGTCCTTAACTAAAACAATATTTTTTTAAATAAGGTGTCACAAACAATGATAAAGGTATTTAAAATTGCTTGGGGGGAAACAATGCTGAAAAAAAGAAAAGCATTTCATCACTTTTTTCATCACTTTATTTCTGCCGTGAGAAGCAATTGCATTGTTTTTCCTCTTATCTAAAGGGGATAATCTAAAGCAAACTGAAGGCAGTTTAATTTTCTACTTTGCACAGAGCAATATCTCAAAGAGTAACTATATGTCAATGTTGAACAGTATTTCCTGTTTCTTTATGAAGGCGATGAGCCAAGAGGATCTTAAGCAATGTTTTCAACTTCTAGAGAAAGATTCCGAGGGTTTTTTTTAAACGACAATAAAAATGTTGTTGTTTACTGCATCATTTCCAATCATATTACACATTATCAAACTGTTTTATGTAGTTCTTCAGGGTTTTGTTAATGGTATGAATTGTCATGTTCAAGATTTCCTCTGTTTTATGGTGGCAAGTATTCTGGACTTCTATAGTTCTGTTTTACATGAATACATTGGATAATCTAATTCTCTGTGTAGAGATTAAAGTGACATTTTCAGTGTTCTTGAACATTTCCTCCTACAAAATCCCACTTTGTGGATTTTAAGTTCAGAGCACATCTTACTGACTATAAAGGAAAATATAAAAATAAATATGTAATAGTGTTTAAAGTGTGCCAGAACAGCGGGTCAGTCAGAGCTAGGTTAAAAAAGTGCAAAACCTTCCTTAATGCAGCTTCCTATTGACACACTGGTGTACAAGAGAGGCGAAAAATAAAAAATGAGTACTAAAAAATTTGTTCAATCTGAAGTCATACCTACTTAAATAATTGCTTTGTATTTCTCAAGTTAATAAATGGCACCACTACAGGGTAGAGGTTATGTCAGTGACCTATAATGCTTGATCTCTGTGCAGAGAAGTTTTGTATGTAGATTTGATAAAGAAAATTCAGTTTAGCTAAAACTTGAAAATCAACATGAGTTGAGACGTAAATGTATGCATGCCAACCTTAAAATAATGGTTCTAAGAATACTGATGAAATAATAATAAATATTTGTTCATGCTTACCTGGAAGCGATTTACAAATCTGGGAATAGTTCTGCACTAAACTGTCCCAAATTAAACTAGACAGCCATTGAACCCCTCCTAGCCCGGGATTGCCTCAAGACTACTTCAGCGAGTTAATGAAAATAATGGGAAAAGATAGGAAGAACAGATGCCAAAGCAAGTGAAATATTGCTATGTTAAGCTAAAGAAATGATCATCTTTTCCCAAGACAGTGGATACTTACTTGTAATTTCTGTTAAATTTCTCATGCTGAGAGTTGATGTGTTATTGTGTTTTCATATCTTGGTTACGTAGCCCATTCACCAAGGGAAAAATAGAGATGTTGAACCAGCAAAATGGCAATGTAATAAAATATCTGTAAATTAGTAGATTTTGGAAGTAACTGTATGCGTCTTCTGTTCATAATGGCATTAAATGGGGAACATCTTAAAAGTGACAGTGTAAGCAAGGAAAATTAGCAAAAGAGTTTTTGTGGCATATGTTTGTATAGTAATTACACTTTTGTGGGGAACCATTTATTTAGTGATCCTTCAGTCTTGTTAAAGATTTTGTGCTTTTCCGGTTGCAAGATGTAACCAGTGTAGGCAAGTTATGGCCTCTTTTTGTTTCAATTTCAAACGTGTTTGTTTCTGCAGAGGGCTGATTGTGTTACACTGGATAAGGAGGTGGCACATTTTAAGGTTCCTGATTTGATACTTTTGTTCACGTTGTAGCAGTGCAAAAACTCCCCTTTTTGTCTTAATCTCTCAGCCTGTATATCATTTTGTAATCTGAGATAGTCAAGGCAGATACTGACATTGCTTTGGGCACACTCCTCTGTAACTCAGATGAGATCTTGCTTTAAACAAAAACAGATAGAGCATTTTCTCACAGTTCTAGTATCCTATCCTAAAAGAGTCTGAATCTCTGTAGTTGAGAGTTTCTGTCTCAAAACTTTCACAGTATTCTTTTATTGCTATCATGGGTTTCAGTTTCAATCCTTCTCCTAATCAGCTTTCAATCTTATTTAGTACTCGCTGTTTTCTTGGGGATTATTTTAATGCTTGCTATGAGAGCTATTAGAAAATGAATTTTCTTGATGCTTGCTGAATTTTAGACATCAAAACCTGGTGAATTTTCTTTAATATAAGCCTAAAAGCTTCTGACAAGGATAAGTGTAAGATCAGCTTTTCAGGCAGTTGTAGTGTGTGAATGTGTGTATGTAAGTATAATGCAGTACAGTGAAAGCTGGATGAATGCCCAACATTGAGCTCCATTTCTGTTATAAAAGTAAAAGTGTTTATAAATTCACAATTCAATTCCATTTTCCTTTACCATGATGACAATTGAATGTAAATATTATTTTTCTTTGTGAACCTGGGGGCCAGTCAAAATGCATATTGTGCTGGTAGTTTCATACCAGTGGGAAAAATAGAACTTTGGGCTGTGAGTGTATAATGTAAAACTATTTATGACAAATGCATAAAATATATATTTTTTTTTTTCTGAAAATGGAGAATAATTATATAGCTGATATATTCAAGTATGTTAAAAAAAACCCAAACAAACGGCTTTTGCTTATGCTTTTCCCTGGGCTGTCTTCTCACCTTGTTAAGCTTAGTTTTCTGGTTTTGTATATTACTTTTTCTTTCCCCTGTCTACTCATGCATCTGTTGCAATAACAGCTGCAGAGAAATCTCTCTGCTGACTGTGCCTCATATGTCTCTGTTTTGGGTGGAAGCTGCTCTCATTTCAGTGTTCTGGTTCCATTAAGGAGCTTAATTATTTATTAAGTTTCTTCCTGGATACAGGCACACCACGCCACTAGGTTTAACTCAGCTCTTGTTATTATACCTGCTCTTCTCAGGTCGCAAAAGTATAATGTTGCTCTTTCCAGGTTCTCTATAAACAAAAGCATGATGCTGAGAAAGGATTTTCAGACTATGCCCGTATGAGGGAACCTCCAGATGTTAAACATGCCATGGAAGTCAGTAAACACCAGAGTGATGTAAGTATTCCCCCATCTGAAATGAGTGTGCTTGTTTTGGGTAGATATGTCTGTTAGAACTTACTGAAATGAATTGGGCACGGAATATTTCCATATTTCCTTAGCTGGTATTTTTTATAAATTATTTTCTCTGAAGTAATTTAGGACATGAGGTGTGTGTAAAATATGCTATGAGTAACAGTATGAATTTTATTCTGAACTGCAGTGGAAAGTGGTAGTTACTGTTTATCAGTAGTAGCTGTTATTAAGTGCTATCACTTTGAAATAAAATTGCAGGCAGAGGTTTTCTGAATCCACTTGTAGCTACTTGCACTTTGAAAGTTTATAAAGTTCTTTGTTTAAATGAACACCACTGTTGTTTCAATGTCTTACTCTGTCAATACTTGGATAGTTCTTCAGGGGTGCTGCACAGAGGGACAAGCGAGCTGTTTCTGCCCTGCTCTTGAACACTTTTATGCACATGAATAAGTTTGTTCCTATCTCATGAATACATATCAAGTGAGCTTTTCAAAGAATTTAATAGAATAATATATGATTTATTTTACAGAATTTGAGCCATAGAGTTCAGTTTGATTCCTGCACTGGTTTATACCATTTGATCAAAGTATTTGTTCTTGTAGTTTTATTTAGATAACTTACAAATAATTAGGAGTACTTAGCAATATTTTGGAAGTTGGTTGCTTTTTTTTTTTTCCAGCTGCTTGCTATCTTCTTGAAGTTCTGAAGGTTTTCACAATATAAAAGCCTAATAATAGTGTTTACATTTTTTATTAGAATCAAGTCAGGTTTGATTTCATGGTTAAGCTAGCCTATATACTAGCTCAATGCATGATTGCTTGGGGCAGAAATGCTGCCCAGATTAAAGTCTTGAGTAATACAGACACAACTTTGAAGAAAAAATCATGTCAGTTTTAGGTTTTGTAAAAGCTTACTTGTGAGAAAAGCAAATTTTAGGACAAGATTGGTTAAAATAGTGATGCCCTTTTAAGGGGTACACAAAGCTTTTAAGAAAGCTGATGAGTAAATACCTTTAAAGTTACCCTCCATTTCTGTTCGTGTTTAGGTAACCAAATCCACTGATGTAGGCATGTCATTTTACAACTCTTTTTTCTTAGATAAATGGGGTATTTGTTTGTTGCTGACAATGTAGAAAATGAAGCTTGGGTGTTAATTTTGAATTATCTTAAATTTACCCTATCTTCCCCTACTAACAGTGTAACAAACACTCTTAGGTTATGTAGGCTGAAAACTAAATGTCAATGTTAGATGTATGTCTGTGTGTGCAGAATCTTGACAGCTGGCGGCTGATTAAAAGGCTGCTGGAAAACATCAGGGAAGCATTATGTTTGAAGAATAACTTTTTCTTCTGCTGGGAAATACCTGCAGTGGAATTCCCAGCAGTAATTTGCCACCTGCCTTGATTACAGAATTCCCTCTTCCTGTCAAACACTGTCCAACTCTGCTATTGGAAGCATCAGGATGTCACACTCACAGAGCCTAGGAGCTGGGAACATGAATGTCTCTCCCCATGAGCAAGAGGTTTTTTTTTTACCCAGCAGTAGGAATGATGGTGGACTACTAGGAAAGGAAATAACGCTGGAAAGAGAGATGTGAATCTCTCTCAGAGAAGGTGGTGGGACTAGGACGAATATGAAATGAGTTTCTGTAGCAAATTCATCATAGTCTGAGGATTAGTATGCTAGTGCAAAACCTATTCCCCTTCTACAGCTGTATATCACCTGCTAATAGAATTAAGGAGAGCAGGTTACAGATGTGAGGATAAATGAAATTCGGTTGTTTCAACTTTCACCTTTAAAACAAGCAAAAAAAATAAAAGGAAATGAAGGAAAACATGAGAGGGAAGGATGTTTTGATAAATTAGAACTTTTAACAGCATGTTAGAAATAAAGAAAAAATCTGAGGGAAATTATTTTCAGCCTGAGCAAACTTCAAAAAATCAAATAAGTCATCCAAATCCAACATAAAACTGTAACCAATTAGTTTAATCTGTTTTAAGAACAGATTCTATCTGGTTGCTTATGAATAGCTGCTGTGCAATGAGCAGATATCTATCATACAAAGCAAGAGCATGTTATGTAAGTCCAGTTATTGCTCAGCAGAGCTACACAGCTCCTGTGGGTAATATTTGGGCATCATGGTGAATAGCTGTGGATTTCTTGTTTTATAAGTACAGGTTTAATTAAGAACCATGTAAGTTTTCATCTTGGAGTCAAATCATGGAACAGTGAGCATCCTAAATGTGGAGTATTTGTCTTTCCAAACTATTTCAGGCTATCTGTGTAATCACAGCATTGAGAGTGCAGGGAAAAAGAAGGGAAACTACTGGGGAGCTAGAAAGACAAAGCTCTTTTATCCACCATTCAGTACAGTTTACCTATGGGAGCAGAATGCGTGTTTACCTACAATGCTCTGCCAACTCAATTCAACCTTTACATGGAGGGTTTGCATCTAATAGGATTAGGATGTGTTTAAGACTATTTACTCAGCCTTAAAATAAGGCTGACATTTATACTCAACTCTGTGAATTGTGCAATTGCCTTTAAAAATTAAAACTATACTCAACTTACAATACATTTGTGCTGACATTTTGAAACTGTCATGTGCTGTAGCCCTTCACACCACTTTGAATATCATTAGCATGCCCTATATGTTTGGGCAGAAACTGCCTAACAGGGAAATACTGTAAAATCTCCTGAACAATGTGATCATGTATAAAAAAATAATTTTTCTCCTTTTTATACTTAGAATGAAGAAAATTGCTCTTAAATGAACAGAAGTGACTTCTTAAATGACAGGAAATATACTTTAAAAAGAATTTAAATACTACATAATACCTGAAGGGAAGCGTGTTTATCCAAACCAGAGTACTTTTCTCTATAAATTCTGTTTGTGTTTTGTGAAGTGAATATTAATGATGTGACTTTGGCACACAAAGTCATTTGCAGAAGAGTAAAGTAGGGACCATCAGCCTACTTGTCTGTGCTTAGCTGATGTCATTTAACTCATCTAGAAGTTTCCAAACTTGAGGCCAAAACTAGGTGGTGACCTCAAAACAGTATCAGGTCACAAAATAGCATTTTGCCTTATGTGTATCTGAGGATCTGTGAATGGAAGGACGTAACTGAACAGTGAAATGACATGGCAACTACGTTTCTAAAGCAAAGAAACCATTTGCCATATTGTGTCTATGTAGAAGCTGCACATAGCATCTGATGAAGGTACTCAAAACCATACATCACAGTTTTGTCTGTTCCATGACCTGGTCCATCACTGGGCATTTTGAATAGGAAAACATTGTTAAATATTTGTACAGCAGTTTAAACATTCTGCTTCATTAAAATTACTGGTTCTCCTCATATCATTACATGGTATGAAATAAGGATGTGGTGTTCTGATTTTACAAACAGGAAAACTGCAATAGACTCATCTAGCGACATTTAAAAGGCAGTTTGCAGAACTGAGTTTGGAGCCCCGATATCTTTTCTCTTATACTTATCTACAAAACAGTGCGTCTTTTAAAATGTTAGTTGACAGTTGGGCAAACTTCAGATGTATACGCTTTCCACTCCACATGATGTCAGTAATGAAAATCTATATGTTTCAGTCACCATCTAAATTTGAATATTTAAGATGTCTATATTGTCTTAGGAGTAAGTTGTTTTTCATGTTGAGGATATTGTGCAGTCATAATCCACACACACACATAAAAAGTACATTCTTTCTGATAAGACCAAATCAGCAGATCTTAAACTGGATGTGCTTAAACACCATCAGTAACATACCCAAATGGTAATGTTTGTTTTGACGCAGATCATGGTAAAGTCAAACTTCTCCTGGCTCTCTGTTCAGTATCTGCATTAGAAAAATCACCTTTCACTGACTGACTTTCTGCTGACAGTGGTTGTCAACAGTGAGTCCCCCTGGACCACTTCCAACTGGTGCTGAAAATGATGTTTACTCCTGATGTAATTGGGACCAATCAATTTTAAGGCCCATTACTGGAAAGGATGACTGCATCAATCTGTAATGGGCGAGAAATGTGTTTGTCTCTTCTACACAAGCCGGAAAACAGTTTTCAACGTCATTTGAGTAGGAATTAGAAAAGCTGTTGCCAGTGATGATTGTCACCAGCTAGTCATTTTCTTAGTGTTGATGGACCCCAAAGTGTAGATGAGAGGAAAGAGGGCAGAGACACAGCTGACAGGGCATTAGTTAGTGGACTTAACAGCTCTTAGAAAATGCTAATCAGGGACAAACACTAAGAGACAAATTCTTGTGCAGACAGGTGTGCCCAGCTTCTTACTGAATCCTTAAGAAGGCAAAATACGTTCATAGATACTTGTGCATATTTTAGTAATTTATTGTGTATAGTTTGGAATAGTTTTGGTATTGGAATAAATGAGAAGATAAAAGATTTCAGGAAAGGTCTGAATTTCTTAAATCCAGGTTTGCTTGGCTCACCATGTGGAAGTCTGAAATCTTTTGCAGCATTGTTAGAAATATGTTTCCTTTATGGCACTGTAGTGCATTCCGCTGGTATTTATGTAAGGTGAAGCATCTTCCAGAGCCTGCCGGAGTAACGAGATCAGCATGTTTGTCCTCAGTGGACCTTATGCCTTTTTATAAGAGCTGGAGGTTTGGCCCTATTAAAATCAGTCTACTAATTATGATCAGGCCCTGAATATTCTCCATACTTTTCAAAATCTAGTTGCAATTCAGAGTATGTAATCACGTTTGGGATTAAAGATGAGAAAAGGTTTTGTTCTAATTATTGCTTCACAAAAATATTCAACAATGTAACCACTTTTTATTGTATTTTCAGATTGGCTAGAAACCCTCTTCAAATTTAGTTGGTATCTGTAATTTACTGTTTTCAGCTTCAAAACTCAAGACAGTACATTTTTTTTCCTTTTAGTCCTTGCTTCTTTCTGGCTTGCATTTCCCACTTGTCTGCTGTAACTCTCCATCTAGGTCTTTCACTGCTGCCCGAAAATTGTTATCTCAGTTACTTTTCCTATGCAAAGGCCAGCTGGAACAAATTTTTTGTAGACCTGTGGTCCTCATGAAGAGGAGCAATTCTTAAGCTTTGGTGATATTTTTTTTTTTTTTTTTTAGTAGGGCCTGAGCAACCCTTTGAAGTGAAGATTGAGTAAGGGCATCGTGTAATACCTGGAAATTCCAGACAGGGTATGAGGCTCTTGGCTGAACCAACTCAGGACAAAAGACGGCTCCTTCTTTGGGTGCTTCTGCCGTTTCCTTTCTTTTGTGCTTCTCCTCCCTCAAAGGCTTCTTCACTTTACATCTCCTGATGCCCATGGGTGCACACACCAAGCTTGTTGCTTTGCCCTGTCTACATCTGTTCCCCTGCTCTCTCAGAATACCTCTGCTTTTACTGTTCTAACATAGCACTATTAAAAAAAAAAAAAATCACTAGATGGAACAGAATAGCAGCTGTGTAATAGAGGCCAGCAGAGTGTCCCAATGGGAGAGGGTCAGCATCCAGGGATTGAGGTTATTCAGGAAATGGGAAACATATTTTTTCTTTCTTTGGCCTACCTCTGACAAACTACTGTTCTGCTGCATAACATTTTTATTCTCACTGGAGTATGACAAGCTGCAGAATGGAGCAAATATATATTGCAGACATTTGTAAAATGCTAGATGACTTTCCCTCAGACATAAGTAATAGGTATACTGGTTTAGGTGCAGGAAGAATAATAATTCACTCGGGGAAAGGTATAGCAATTGGCCTTGCATCTAATATAATTGGAAATTGTGAAATATAAAAGACTGTCACTGTCTTATTTCTCCCCCCCATTCCTTTCCCCGAAATTAACCACAATCCATTATTTAATGTACTATATGATCATGTCATTTGGGAGCAATAAGTGACTACATTTCCTCAACTTTATCACCACTGTTCTTGATTCTCTGATGTTAAATTCACTACATTGCTAATTTCTATTTTGAGCACATATGCTGGCCTTTAATTTGCAATTTACATGGATCATAGGGTGCTATTCAGAAACCTGTTTCTGCTGCCTTTGTGGTTTTCACCTCACCTCATGTGGTCATTAGGATGAACAGCATATAATTAACTAAATTCATGTAAAGTCCTGAATTGCAAATGCTTCTCTTTACCTCTAGTTTCTTAAAAATTAGAGAAAATCTAAACATAACCAAAACAAAAGTTCCAGTGGTTTAAACCAGCTGTAAGAATCAAGTTTTGTTTTGTATGTATGTGATAATTTGGGCTGTATCCATCAAGCCTATTTATTTTTTTCTTTTATCAGTGATTACACTTATGTGTCACTCATGGCAGATTAAAAATTATAAGATCTATTTATGGGCAGGCAGCCAACAGTGAAGCCTGTTTAGCTTGTCTGCTTAGCTGAAGCCATATGGACGCAAAATTGCTTTCCTGTTGCATGTAAAATATTTGCCAAAAAGTGAATTTTTTCCTTTTCTTTTTGCAATACCATTTCTATGAAGTATATTTGTCACTGACTGCTGCAGATTATGAGTTTGTTGCATTGTACCCAGAGTGAAACTTTACATTGGAAATAGGAGCGGAGATAAGTGACAAACTTCAAGCTGAGAACTTTCTTGCTGGTGAAATACTATCTTGAGAGGTTGATTAACTTTGTGAAGCAACGAAATAAAATCTGAAAGATTTCCCAGTTCAGGAGGAATTATTCTTTTACTTTCTATTTCCTCTAAACTTTATTTTATATTCTCCAACTTTTGCCTGAAACTTCAATTTGTCAGACACTTTTGAATACCAGGGACTGAATGTCATTCATAATAATTCAGTAAGACAACCCTTGGAAATTGGCTTAGATTGGCACATGTGCTAGAGCAGGAAAAATTCACAAACCTTGAAGACGGAAAGGAAGGATAACATCTGGAGCTCTATAATGTCCCTGAGGTCTGTGCTGCTCCCATGATTGCTTTGCTAAATGGAGAACGTTCGGAGTCTCCTACCTGTGGTTGAGCCTTCTGGCCAAAGTTTTCTGAGCCCATTCATTATTGTAGTGGCTTTTGCACAAACAGAAAGAGTCAGTCTTGTACTCAACATGCTGGAACACTGAGCCTTCTTGTTCCCATGATTGTGCAGAGGAGCAAATAAGTGGCGTTGTGGGGATGCTGAGGTGGAGTCGTATCGTTCAATTACATGCAAGCTATATGTCTTTCTAGTACTGAGAAAGACATTCACTGTGATAGAATTATAGTTTCTCTTCAGTGTAGCTGCAATCTGCTAGGCTACAGTGCTCAGTATCAGAGCAGGGATTAGTTCATATTAAAAAAGGGTACAACATGGGAAAAAAATGCTATACTCTTAAAGTCCTCTGAAATTTTATGATAAAACCTATCATAAATATTTTTGTCTTTGCAATGCTTTAATTTTCCACTATGCTTGTAAGCAAAACTATTTTTCAAATTGTATTTTATGCTTCTGAATTTCTTCCTTATTGTGTTACCTTGTGTGTGGGTCTTACCTTATGATTTCTGTCAAGCAGAACTCTATTGGAATAAATTAGGTGGAGTTCTATTGAATTTGATCTCTGAGTTGACAGGTCATTTAAAGCTAATTTATAAACTTCAAACTTTATTGTTTATTTTAAACAAAACTGTGTTTTGTTTGACAGGTATCCTATAAGAAGGATGTGCAAGATACTCATAGGTACACTGAAGTGCTGAACAGACCAGACGTAAAGAAGGCAACTGAGATAACAAAGATAATAAGTGATGTATGTTCTCCTTTTATTCTCTATTTTTTTATACATGTAATTTTTTTTATTCCAGTTTTGATCAGATTTTTTTAGAATGCTGCTGAAATTCTCAAATGCCTTGAACAGAAAACCTGCACCCCCAAATCTGCTAGGGAGGTTTGATTAAAAGAAATCCAAACATAACCAAAACAGACCAGTCTTGCCTGGTAGGCTAGAAAGTTATGGGTTTCTCCTTTTTAGATGTTGACAGCATGATCTTTGCAGTTTTTGGTAATTGATGTAAAGACAACATGAAAATTGCTAAAGTTGGTTTTGTTTCAGCTTTATTTATGATAACCATTCTCAAGGTAAGTCATATGCTTGTATGCTGTACTGCACTTTAGAAGACATCCCAAACCTTTTTTTACCTTGTTATGAGAGAAGCTGGCATCCCAGGACTCTCCTTCCTTTTCCCGTCTCAGCCGACAGAGACAGGAAAACGTAATTCCCTGCTGTCCTTCCTAGAGCTGTGCAGACGCTGCTTCTTTCGTGGAGGTTCTCCTCCCTGAACTCCCCTCTCTAATTCTTTGCCCTCCCACTGTGACTCGGCTAATGGACAGGTAAAGAAGCAGTTCGAGAAGCAGCAGTGTGTGATGCAGTTTAGTATTTTATTGTAGACAAGTTAAACAAAATATATGTTAAAAGCCCTGAGTCAAGATTTTAAGTAACTGATAATTAAATGTGAGAATGACTAGACACATTCAGAGAGACAGATTTAAGAGATCTCAAATTCACCTTTTAATATTCAGGATTTTTTGAAAACCAAGAACTTCTACTAAGTGTTATGCTCAACATGAAGATTTACTAATTGCTGTTCAAGCGATGGGCTTCGAGTGGCTTTGGGACTTTGATTTCTCCCAGTCTGTTGTTATGACACGTCCTTGCTGATTCACAGTGCCTGAGTAATGCAAGAAGCCTATTTTAGGCAGTGAGTAATTTAGTTTGTGGTATTGCGAAGCACCTATTGTTGATTCATCTGTGCTCTTTTCTAATGCATTGTGGGAAAAAATTGCAGCAATTTGCATGGGAGGCAGTTCTGCTGGAGAGATCACATAACATTAACCTTGCAGGACTAATTCCGCCCTGTGATACCAGTGCAGTCTCACTGACATCAGCAAGACCGCAGTGGTAAAACAGAGTGGAATTTGACCTTACAGTTCAAAAAAGTTGCCCCTCAGACTAGTTTTATTTCAAGACTACTTTCAGCTGCTGCAAATAATCTTGTGTTAACTATAGACCCTGTAATAAGAAATGCTGAGCCACTGTAACTCATTCTGCCTTGATCGGGAGGGCAATATTTCTCTGGTTTAAGCTATGAATTTGTTTAAAGTTGAATTTCGTGAATGCCTTACATTGTGTTTTACGGTGAAGAAATATTATATTGTTAAGGAGCTGAACCCTGAGAAGGGCTTTACTCAGAGCGGATTAGAACAGTAGTGTCAATGCAGACCATTACATGAGACTTTTTCTACTAGCTTTAATGCTTACATTTCTCTTGATAAAACAAATCCAAACAATTTATTAGTGATTCATATCCCCCCTTTATTTTTTTTTAAAGGCTAAGTATAAGAAAGGAAGGGGAGAGCTGAATAAGGAGCCTGCTGTACTTGGAAGACCAGATTTTGAACATGCTAAAGGAGTTTCAAAACTTTTAAGCCAAGTAAGATTCTCCATCCTTTTACAATGATTTCATCCAAATGTCTCATTCCCAGTAATGCAAATAAATATTTAGATTTTTAGATGATTATCTCTAATGGCCTTGAAGATTATGTTCTTAAACTTTTCATCTAGTATTGCAATGACTGGTAAATTTAGGATTCTTAGGAAACCAAATACACATTTTGAAGCAAAAATAAAGTGAACTTTGACTACAACTTGTCTCTCATGGAGATGGTGTGTATTTATACAGATTATCTAGGATCTCTAAAATACTAACTGTATGTAATTTAGAGGCAAATTTTGCTCCTCATTCAGTTTTAGTGGAACCTTACCCTGTGATTAATCCCACTGAAGTAACTGAGGTCTTTTGTGTAGTTTCTTGCTAATGTGAGTAATGGGATCTGAATTTGGCCTGACATGTAAACCACCCACCTTCCTTCCCCCTGAAACTGAACCTTTTATGTACTACTGTTATACATTAACCTCCAAAAAAAAAAAAAAAAAAGGATGAATTACTTTAGTCCTTAACTAAAAAGAAATCTGAAATAGAAATATTCCCTCTTCCTCTTAGTAGTTTTCTACTCATAAGATATACATGTAAGACTCTACTACAGATCATCCTGACGTTGTGAGAACAGATTTTTCACTGCTGACCTGTCTTTTTTTTTTTTTTTTTTTTTTTTTTTTTTTTTTTCCTCCCCCCCCCGCCTTTTTTTGTCTGAAGTAGTTCTTTAACAGTGTCTTGCATAATCCTTGCTAGTAATCCTGTCCAGCTACCCTTGGAGCTTTTGTAAACCCAGGAACAAATTCTGCCCTCCTGTAAGAAGAGGATAGTGCCCTTTGATTGGAGAAGGCTGTGTCAGCCTTCCCAGAGCCAAAAAACCCCTCAAGTGTAAATAGTGTATATACTAGGACAGCCTCAACATCAGTGATATGTAACAAATTCGTGTGATTTGGCTAGATACTAAATGTCTTCCCTAGAACTAGCATGAAGTGAGAATAATGTGTCGTAGAGAACAAGCTGCAAAACAGTCCCGTGTCTGCAGGAAGTAGAGTTCCTTTTGCTGTTATACTTAGATACCTGCTGCATGTTCTTATTTCACACCATTGTAAACTTTGAAGCATTACACAAAGAGAAAAAGCAGGAAATAAATGTTTTTTATTGCTTTGTTGGTGATGTGTTCAGAATCAAAATGAGTTTGTCTTTTTCAAATAGATTTCTGTCTTCTATTTTACAGTGGATCATGTTCTCATTTCTCTGCTGATGGGCAAGTCTGCTAAGAGATTATTTTGTGTTTAGCACTGTGCAGGCTTGGAAGTCAGCCTGTACTTTCTGGAAAGAGCCAGTGTGATGCTGCTCAGACCTGGGTGTTACTTACAGGAAAGAGGACTGTCTGTCATTAAGCAAACACCTTCAGTGGTTTTTAAAAGGGTCTATATCTAAATTTAGTGTGTCATGTCCTTATATCTACTCAATGGCTGCCTACACACTCCTTTCCTTGCAGCCTATCTCAGAATCTAGTGAGCTTGCAGCTGCCTGTTGCTGCCAATGAGACCAAACCGTAACCCTTTCCAATAGCCCTCTCCATCTTCCCAAGCCTGGTACCCATGAGATTGTGGCCAACAATCACAAGAAGCGAGAAATACCAGCTGGATCATGGGGTCCTAAAGGCTGATGCTGAGCCAGCTACATGGAAGGCTTCATCAATGTGCTTTTTATCTCATTTTTATTAGGCGTGCTTTTTGTGTTGGACAATGCATGCTGCATCTGCAAATGCTTTATAATAGAGCCTTCACTGCCAGGAACTGGGATGGCAGCAGTTCTAGTTGAGATCCTTCTGCAAAAGGCAGCATTTACTGTGCAATTTTAACTTCTTTAGAGAGTCCAAATAGTGCAGAAGGTGTGATGGGAAGGGAGGAGAAGTTGAGAAAATGTATCTTGCATTTGGTTTATTTGTAAAGAAGATTCTTACTAAACCTTGGTCCGAACTCTGCAGTCACTGGCCCTGGATCCAAGTTTTGGGATCCTTTCTTGTCGTGTCCTCTCTTCAGTCTCCACTGCTGTGGCTGCTTGCAGTGTGTGTGATGGGGACTGTGCTTTTAGAGAAGGAGGTGGTGCCTCAGCCTGACACTCTGCCTGCAGCAGCATGGAGGGTGCAAATACTGGGCAGCTCCCAGCAGCAGGGAGGTGCGCTCAGCTATTCCCCCACCTCCTCTGAAGGGAAGGCAGTGGCCATGAGTTGTCTAATGTCCTTATATTTTATTTGAATCATTATAACACTTAGACACACTAATCATAGATCAAGAGCACAGAAAAATAAAGATGACCCCTGGGTCCAAAGAGCAGGGTGGTGGGGCAGGATGAGGAATGCACCTGTGCTGGAGGAGAGGAAGAGACTTAAATATGGGTCAGTCGTGTCAGTCCTCTTCATGCAAAGATCATGAAACAGGCTTGTAACACTTCTAAGATTTAAAAAATAGTAAAGTTAATGATCTCTTTATTGTCTCCAGACTTTCTAGCTTTGAGAGTTTCTATTTGTTTCTCAGAAAATGGGAAAATGATAAACTGTTTGTGTTGAAAGTTGATAATCTCGCTTAATTGCATGAATCTATAAGCTGCGACATGCAGAGAAATATTAGTTGTTTGACCCTCCCAGTAAATGTGCAAAGTTGACAATTCTGATGGATGTAATGGGAAGAGAAGATGATAGCATGTTTTAATGTGGTGCATATGGGTAGGTAATTTGGGGAGTATAGAGAACAGGAGCAAGAAGAGGTCATGCAGTGTGGGTGTAACGAAGGAAGAAAGCAATCAAGGCAACCAGGAAAGCAAACAAAGCGAAGAAAATAGTGTTAATGTTTTACTGGCACTCAAGGCTCTACAGAAATCTCTCTCTTCTTTCTTTCCTTTATTTTTTATTTAACAAAGCTCTTGACAACAACAGCAGCAAAAATAATAGCTCCCAGAACTAGTATATTTACCCACAGCACGTGGTAACCCTTTTCTGTTGATTTTAAATGAAATTTAAAACAGAAACTGTGTTAGCCCTTGTGAAAACATGAAGCTTGTCAATTTGCCGAGTGTGCGTTGTATAATTTGGGCTATTTTTTCTATTTTTTTAAAATTAAAACAAACTCTTGTTTGTGCCCTCTTTATGTCTTTTAATGCATTTTATTAGCTTTTTCAAAGAGCTGCTGATATGAAGTATTCCTCTTATGGTGTTCAAGAATTGGTTTTAAGATGAATAATTTTGGATATTCGTGTTTGTTGCTCAATCTGGTGCTTATTGTTTTAGGGATAAAACTGTTAGAGGTAGAATGTTTTTCAAAATGCACCTCCTCTGAGATTTTCACTAACAACCTGAAGAGCCTGGGATTTTCTAAATCTTTCTTTGCTTTAAACTCTGCTAGTGCTTTTAGCAATGAATGTTTAAATTTTGCTCTTTGTTTATGCTACATTTCCTTCAATATATATGTGCTCTGACAGGTTTTTTCCTTTTTTTTAAGATGTTTTCATACGGTCATGAGGAAATGCTTTAGCTGCAAGTGTCTGCTTCATCTTGGGATCCCAGTGGTTGAATGATTCAATTTTTGTAGTTTCTTTGTAAATCTGAACAGTGGGTGATGTCATCCACTTCTGAAACTGAACACTCCCTGTGTGAACAGCTTTGAACTACAGATTTGATTTAGGAATGTTGCTGCTAAGCTTCAAAAGACACTGCTCTGTCTAGCTGCAATTCTGACTTTTATAGGTTTTGTGCAAGGCTGATGAGAAGTTTGTTTATCCAGGTCTTATTTAATTCCAGTTTGGTTTTTCAGGGATGTTGTTGTGTTAAAAGCCTGCAGAGTCTGCTCTTTCTTAAGCAGTCTTTAGAGAGCAACTTCCACTCGTTTCTTTTAAATAAACCCCCACTATATAATCTCTAAAAAAATAAACAAACTCAAGACTTTAATGAAGATGGTAAATAAGTAACCATCCTTTTAAGCCCTCATTAAAGTAAAGCTCTTGGTTAATGATGAAATTTGTAGATAAGTGTCCACCAGCACCTGTCAATTTTATTCCAACTTGTTTGCTCTTCCACCATATTATAGTCTTGCTAAGACCTCCCCCCTTCAGATGGTTTAGAAATCATATGAGGTATTTTTCTTCCTTGTTTTTATTCAGAACCCTGTCTCTCAGGCATATTTCCCCTCTTTAAACTGCATTCATAACTTCCCCCTGTTCAAAAGAAGGATGAATACTGTGTACTTTCCTTCACTGTGACTCATCCATGGGCTTGCTCTTCTTTCTTCACCCTCTCCCACCCCACGTTTCCTTTCAAAAGGGAGAAAGAGCCAGGAAAATGTTGGTAGAAGAGAAAGTGTATGTCTGTGTAGCTTTCAAAGCAACAAATCCTCTGTGACAGGGCAGTTATATGACTGCTGGAAGTGCTCTGGAGACACTGCCAGGGTCATCTGATATTACTGCATGTGCTCCGCTTTGCCCCAGAGCACCCCGTGTGCTGGGATGGGGAGCAAAGACAATGAGCCGAGCAGCCAGAGGAGGCAGCAGGGCCCAGAGCTGTGAACAGCCCTACTGCAACCACAACATTTACAGTCACAGTGGTTGGGGGGCTCCTTAAATTTGAGACCCTCCTGCATATTGGAGCCTTCCAACCTAGTCATTCTGTGATTCTGTGATTGGCATCAGGACACAGGGCTCTGTGAAGACTGGGTTCACTGCTCCCGCCTCTGTCCTTCAGTGGCAGCAATGTGATCTGAAGTGACAGTGAAGAGGGTTTATTACTGGAACCTCTAGATTGAAATGTATTGCTAAAAAAATTTTCAATTGATGGCATGAAATGGCTGCAGTTGGAAGATGGCAAGCCAGTTATGAGGAGAGGTCCCTTTGGCACCGATGCTTTCCCACTTAACAAGAATTTCAAGTACCATGTTGTTTATTCAGTCTGTGCGTAACCTTCATGGCCATTTGTTGGCTGGGGAGAAGGCAGCGTGCAGTAGTTGGATATTTAAAGTCTTATGCTTGGTGTTGTTGTGATGTGGGTAAAGGAGTAAAAGACAATTTTGCTCACCCTTCTAACTTGATCTCTGGCTTTTTGAATGACATATTATGGCACTGCCTGATTTTCATTAGAAGGCAAGTTTTGGATACAGCTTTTAAGAGAGAAAAGCCCTCTGATTTATTCCTTCAGTGCTCGTACAGAGCATGGATTTGCCATTGTCTTTGTATTCAGATATATGCTTTTGCACTTGATCCAATGCCAAGGCAAATATCAAACGATATAAACCAGATGAATCTACCAGAAGGCAATACATACTCTCTTCTACTGTTGGTGTGAAATATTATGAAGTTCATTGTGTGTTCAGATAAAGTTTCTCTTTAAAAGTAACAACGTTTTAGAATTCCCTTACTTAGAAAAATTAACCTAAGTGCTGGAATTCATAATGTAGTACTTAAACATATTCAGCTAGCTTCTGTTTGTGTGGCTTAATTTTGGTTTCTTGTTATCCTGATTAATGAAATAGTGGGCATTGTGGCTAAAGATATGAGGTTGCATAAGCTAAATCATGTTGAGGGTCTTTTGAGGCAAGAAAGAACTGAAAAGGAAAAAAACCCTCTTCCCACAAGTAAAGCTGAGAAAAAAAAAATTGAAGATTGTTTGAGGTGGCTTAACCACTTTATCAGACATTCATGTGGGAATTGAGAAAAAAAGAGTAGGGGAAAATCCGTGTATTTATTTAGTGCAGAGTGTGGTAAATTATAATGGATGTTGCATAGGCTCAGATATCAGGTGTCTGCCGAACATTCATGAAAGCAGCATAATTCAGACTGAACTTTATTCTCCTCTATTATGCCCAGCTGTTGGAAAGAAGCAGACATGTATGCAGAGTCTCCAGATGTCTGATGATCACGCACAAAGGGAGCAAAGGAGGGAGAGCTACTATTTGTTCAGTTTCATATTTTCAGATTCTGAATTCAGTGTTTCAGCATTTTTAATGGAATTTTTGTGATGTATTTCAATGATACTTTCAGTGCCGTTTTCTCCATATTTGTGTATTGCTTATTTCCTCTTCTATGTGTTGTCATTCCCCCTCTTTCTTTTGAATGAGAAGAAAAGATGGTGATAATGATGGCAGGCACTCATTTAATTATGCTTTCTAGCACTGTAATGAGGTGGGCATTGTCCCCATGAAAAGACTGTACTACAGAGAGATTCCTCAGTGCCTTGTGGGAAATTTCTGGCAGAATTAAAAATAGACCTGGTGGTTCTGATGACAGTCTAGCATAGTGTGAGTGACATGTTGACCTGGTGGCGGGAAGTTTGATTCTGACTTCCCACTTCCAAGTGGTTGAAAAATTTACAAGTGATTTGTTTTACAAGTTTTACGAGTATTCTTAAATTTTTTTTTCTTAAAACCACAGTTTTGATGTTAATTATGAATGGAATGATTCTCAGTGAATTGCGTGTCAAACAGTTTCATTTGATTACTCATGTGTCATATGGTTTTGTTTCTGTTTTCTTTTTATAAATCTTTCAGCACCAGTAATCACATGTGACAATCTTAAAATTTTATTAAAATTCAGATACATAAAACTTACTTTGAAACCAACACAAGACTGTTGCAGGTGCAGGTAAACTGAGCTTCTTTAAACTTTGTTAAAAAATTTATGCATAAACCAACTGCATTTAATAAGCTTCTTTGTCTTCTTAATTCTCTGTGCCTTTTTAAAGTGCTACATGTTAAAATTAGGCATGTTTGTTCTGGTGAAAGGTGAAATACAAAGAGAAGTTCAGTAAGGAAATGAAGAGTCACCAGTATAATCCTCTTGACAGTGCTTCCTTCAAGCAAGCACAGATTGCATCCACCCTGGCAAGTGATGTAAGTTAATTTGCATTGTATTTTACATGTATTTACATCCTAAATAACCTAAGATTTGTTCACAAGTAGAATTTCTTTCTTCATCTTATTAATTCCTCTGAGCTACAGTCTCTGCCCTCCAGTGTGTAGCAGGTACAGCATGTTATCCATTTCTTCCTCTGCTTCTGACAGAGGGCCTGCAGAGTTTTCCATAACCATTTTAGATGAGATTCATCTTGCTTAATTTTGTGTGTCAGAAGGTAAGACTGCTTACTCTGAGCTAATTGCCTTGTACTTAGTCCCTTTTTATTGAGGAAAGAAACAAACAGGTCTAGAGGTCAATTCTTCTCACCTGTTAGAGGTGCCTGTCTTTAGAGGAGCAAAGTACTGGCATCTCTCTAATGGTTATAGAAGGAGGTTACATGAGTAGTTCAGATTTGGATGTCTATCTTTTAGACTTCATTCCCCTGGTTGATCTTCTCAATGGTATTACAAAATACAGCAGTCACTAGGTTCAGCAGTAGGTGTCTGCTGCTGGAGCCAGCGTGCAGAAGACATCTATATCGAGTGATAATGCTCTTGGGATGATATATTTTAAAGTGTGTCTAGTGCTAAAAATGTGAGCTCTTCTTTGAGGCTGCGATCCCAGATAGCCAAAAGACAAGCCTTCATTCTGTAGTCCAGCACCACACAATGGCAAGAGGAAAGACTGGCTCTAGGAAGGGTACAGAAGATTATTTAATTATTTCCAAAATCTAAATGCGTAGTAAAAAATTAGTTGAAGCAGTTATTATTATAAGAAACGGGCAAATTGAAGTGAAGAATGCAATACATATGTGGGGATGACTAAAGGTATTAGTTTAAAAGATTTGTCATCCTGGACAGGTAAGGTAGCTAGTTTTCTTCCTGTAAAGTTGGGCATCCAGCTCTCAGAAAAATGGAAAATCCTACTGTAGGCTGATAGGAAATTACTTTCTGCTGCTTCATTAAGTGATTATCTTTTGCCTTAGGTCACCATATTGCTTATATTTCCTGAAAGCAATCTGTATTAGGTAAAATATCCAGGAGTGCTTCCCTTTAACTGCTGTATATCAAAATTTTAAATTGGACAGTTAGTGTAATTCCTGAAGCAGGGAGAAAAGAATAAGAATTAAAAGTGTTTAAAATTAATAGACCCAAATTACTGAGGAAGATACTCTTGATTTACGTGGAGAGTGGGAGGGGAGAGTAAAAAAGAATAAAATTAATTCTAGCCTGAAAAGTCATAAAAAGTGTGATTTTATTTTAAGTGTCCTTTTCTGGAGGAAAAGTTAGAGTAGTTCCTAAGTACTTACTCAGCAGAATGAGTTCTATACTGTTCTTTCCTTTTCTTTGAAATAATAGTAGATGACCACCATCTAGTGGCTGGGAGAGATTTTTCAGGCAAGCACTTAATGATTTCTCTTTCTGGACGGTCACATTGTAATACAGAGCTGTGAATTATTTTATTAATCTTTAGTTTGCATAACCTGAATTCTCTTTCCAGGTGAATTACAAGAAAGATTTGGAAAGCCTACATGATCCAGCGTCTGATCTACCAAACCTGCTGTATTTAAACCATGCTTTAAATATCAGCAAAACACAGAGTGATGTAAGTTGTCTTTTCAAGAATGACCTGAAAATAAATCTGGTAAGGAATTTACTATGTATAGTCACTGTAGGAAACACATTTTTCGTACTTGCTTCATGGTCTCATATGGAGTAGGCAATAGTGTTGTAACCTTAGTAGATGAGCAGTGTAAGAAGAAAAACGGGTTTTTAGGAAGACATATTTCAGTTATTAGAACAGATAATATATACTGTGGACAAATCACACAGACTTCTGATGTTGAGTGTTTCTTCCCATATATCTGAAACATTGTCTGTTTTTTTCTTTGATCTAAGACCTGAAATACTTCCTTCCTTGCAAATCTCATTTTGTCTAAGATCTTGCTTTCATCTGCAAGTCTCTGTACAGAAGTGACCATTATGCTTGTTTAATATTTGGACTTTTTTCATGAACAGCCTCTCAAGTGTAACTTACCTTGGGCTTCTCTGGCTCAACTTTTTTCCCCTCCTGTGTGAGTCTTCCTACACTGGGTCAGATTATAGGCACATGCTCCATTCTGCCGTGTAGCAAGACGTGCCTCGATGAGGTTGGTGGTCTGATATATGATCATGGTGGGGGTTGAAGTAGGAAGGAAGAGCTAGGTTCTGGTGCCATGATGGAGGTTCTTTCCCACTCCAAGAGCACCTGTGCTGCATGTGTGGTGCCTGTAGGCTGGTTAGCTGCGTTTGTTATCTTTACTCCAGAAACCATAGCAGGCCTGCAGGCCTCCTGTGGAGAGGCATGAGTGGGTGGTATTGGGAAGGAAGGTTGCTCTACGGTTGGCAGAAGTTGAGTGTTTCATAGATAATTAACTCTAATGAGTAGGAGCATACTGGGTCATCTTTTGAGTCAGTGCCTGCTTATGTCTAAAATAAAATAATCCATCTATACTTGATTTTTTTGTTGCTTTTTGAAGAATTTAAACTTGCTTTTTGTCTGTTTTGCTCGCTCTGTGAAGCTAACACTGACTATCCCCTTTTGTGTGAGTATAAATGAGTTGGCGTCTTTCTCTTCCTGCATTCTTCATGTGTGTTTTGGCCCCAAACTAGTTTCCTTCTAGTGTAAGGTAAGATTGGCAGTCTTTTTGCTGATTAAATGAACACCCTCAGAATGAACTTCATCAGTTTATCATCTTACCTCTAAGGAGACAGAAACCTGGACTTTCCCTTAAGGCAGATCGTGTCTTGCAAAATATATTTCTTCCTTTTGTCCTGGAGGGGTTAGTTCATAATGTCCATGTGCTTGTCTGAGGATTCTGTAAATACTAAGTCTCTGATTTTTGCATTGTCCAGATCCTGATGGATATTTCTACTTGCTACAAGTAGGAAGAAAAATGCTTTGCCAATCCCTAAGCTCTCCACTAAATATTTGTCTTTTACAGAAATCTTATTTTCACACTCCTTCTCAGATTTGACCTCCCCATGTCATTATTTTATTTAAACACATTTTACTCTTCTGCCTTTCTCTCTGCTTTTCCAGTACATTTCTTCTGTCCTCCATGTCTCCCCACAGCTCATACCAAATCTGTCTTGTAATCTGCCACCATTGTACAAAACAGTCTCCCTGACTTCCCTGAGTTAACTGATTTCCAAAGACTGGTCTTATGGTCTGGGATTTTTTTTTTTCATTCTGAAACAGAGCTGCTTGCTAATTGCCCAGTTTTGCTGTTTCCCTGCAGTATACCTTTCTCCATTGAACTTTATGCTTCTCATTGTCTTCTACATAACATAGCTACACCTGCACTAGTGTGACAGATTGAAACCTGGTTAATTAAATGGTTAATTAAACTCATAAACTAATATGGTTGATTGAATGAATGGTTTTGCTGATTGACCTAGGGTGTAGAAGTGTGTGCAACTTTATGAAGCACTGATACTGCAATACCAGTGCAAGACTGTTATACAAGTCAACTTCCATGGGAATAAATTCCAACAGTTAAGAGGAAAGCTTGACGGGCATCTTTGGACATAAATAGACTGATTTTGACAGGTCAAACTTATCCTGGTTTTATTATTTTGGTTAGGAAAAATTACAAGGTGGAATTCTCCCTTCATACAGTATTTCCTGGTTTCACTTGGGATGGAGGTAATTTTCTTCCTAGTAGCTGGCACAGTGCTGTGTTTTGGATTTAGGATGGAAACAATGTTGATAACATGCTGATGGTGTAGTTGTTGCTGAGCAGTGCTTACACTAGGTCAAGGACTTTCCAGCTTCTCGTGCAGCCCTGTCATTGAGGTGCCTGGGGGTGCATGAGAAGTTGGGAGAGGACACTGGGTCCTCTGAGTTTGGGATAGCTGACCCAAACTGGCCAAAAGGATATTCCACACCATGTAGTGTCATTCTTAGTATATAAACTAGGGGAAAGTTGGCCAGAGGATCCTTCTCAGGGACAGGCTGAGCATTGATAGGTTGGTAGTGAGTGACTTTTTTCATTTGCATCCCTTATTTTTTTTCTTGAGCTTTATTTCTTTCTCTTTTTGTTATTTTCCTTTTATTACTGGTAGTAATAATAATAATAATAATAATTTATTTTATTTAAATTATTTAACCGTTCTTATCTCAAACCACAAGTTTTCTCACTTTTGCCCTTCTGATTCTCTCCCTCATCCCACTGGGGTGAAGTGTGTGAGCAGCTGTGTGGGGCTTAGTTGCTGGCTGTGGTTAAACCCTGGCAGGTATATATGTAATTCTGGCATGAACTATGGAGACATAAAATTTAACACTTTGATATATGTAGAACAGCTAGTTTAATGTTTTTCACATTTAAAATCTGTTCCTATTGTAGAGACTTTGAGATACTAATGAAATACGGGCTAAAAAAAGGGGAAATAAGATGTATTTCATTTTATGGAATAGGGTGAATAAATAGAACTTGAGAGACTGAATCGGGTACTTGTAGCTTAGCTTAATGTAGCAAAAAGTTATGAGTTTTACCTAATTTGATTTTATGGATTTTTCAAAAATCTTGTTCCATTAGCTTAGGAATGGAGTAAAAGTATGAGATCAGTATCTGTAGATGGAGGTAATTTTCATTTGTTTCCACTACAGAAGTGATTTTGTTGTGTGACATTTATAATTCTTTCCACTAGGAGGCAAACCCAGACCATCATATGTACTCCTTTGCACTTTAAGTGTAATAATGTTTATTTTCTATTGAACATTAACATTTGGCTTTTAGATTAGCAGGACAAGCATTTTCTCTAGGAATGTACAAAAGTTATTTTTTATCATATCCTTTTTTTTTAAAATTTCATCACAACATTTTAAATTCAAATTTGACAGAACTCCCCAGTTGGTAGGACTAAAATATAGTTTCTTCTGTTCTTTTTCTTTCATATTATTTTAAATAATGTTTAAATTCCAAAATCTTTTGGATTTTGATTGTGAAAGCATTCTTAGATATTTTTTGAATATAAGAAATCATTTAAGCAAAGCAAGTGTTTCTATCATTTCAGCCCAGACACTGCAGAACAAATTCATCTCAAGAAAATGCAGTGCTTCAAAGTCAGATGTACGCAACCACAAACAAACACATCTTGCAAAGAGAAAAATGCAGCGTTTTAACAGTGATTAAATCATGCACAAAACCACATGATAGATTACAGTGATGTACAGTGCATATTCAACAAGAAGCACCCCATAAGGAGAAAGGAGAGTGTTTTTGCAGGACCCAAGCCTAATGCAGAAGCCTGACAGGGAAAGAGAAATCCAGACATTGCTATTTTTGAAGAGACATAGAAATAAAAATTACATTACTCGTTATAAATGTAATATTTTGATTTGTAGCTATTTGCTTTCCTTTAAGGCTGATGTAGACTATTCCATCATACCCCACACTGACTGATGGAGATAAGTAATGTGTTTGCCAGTCTTAATCAAAAGTGTGAATGAATGAGTTTAGAAGGCTTCTCCAGATTTCCAAACAAAGAATATTTGCTTTGTGAGTTAGCATAAAGGTATAAATTGATGTCTTAACCCTGTGTCCTTCAGTGTGATTTTGCTGCTAGCTCTAAGGTCACGGTCCCTGGTAGTTGTGAGGGGAATGTTGGTGCAAGATTGGACCCTACCGAGACAGTAGTTTTCCTTCCCTTCTCCCTCCCACACATACAAACAAAAGTGCATTTGAGAATGGTGCTCCTGAGCCTGAAACAAAGACCTGTGGGGCCTGGCTGTGAAACAGATTTTGTTGTTGTTACAGTACATGTGTTGTTTTATGGAAACATAGCAGGGGATCCTATTAAAAAACTGCCAACTGTTCAGACACAGGTCATTTGGCCAAACCCATGCAATTGTTTAAGGATTGTGATTGATGCTCCTAATTCCTGCTGTCTTCAAAGTTCAGAATTTCTAGGTCTGAATTTTGTAGAAAAGGAATAAATGACTCCAAAAAATATTACCTTATCTAATGGTCCTATTTCTCCAACAGGTTAAGTTTGGGAGGAGTCTTTCAAGTCAAAACATCTGAGGAGTATGGCTGAGATGGGATTTGTTTCTTGCTGAGGCAAACAATCAGATCTCATATTCTCTCAGCTGTTAACAGACTTTGTTTTAATTTTCCTAGGTCAAATACAAAGAAAATTATGAAAAATCTAAAGGCAGATCACTGCTGGAGTTTGTGGATACACCAATGTATCAAGTTTCAAAGGAGGTTCAAAAGATGCAAAGTGAGGTAAATAGAACAAGTAAAATTTAGATAAACAGAGAGGTTAACAGACATCTTGTACTCAGGTTAAGAAAATGTACGAAGCAGAGAGTAAATTGATGATATGGTAGAATTATACTGAGTAGTTATCTCTGCTATTGTGTAGCTCAGTTCTTCCTGTGAATTTTCTTTTTTCTCAAAACGCCATTGGTGCTAACAGACAGAGATTGTATATCTCATCATTTAATTGAGAAGAAGCTCAAGTGGTCATCTAGATCAGAGATTAATAATTTTTTAAATTTTCCCTTGAATTCCATCTTTAGGGAGGGATGATTCTCATGTGGGAGCAAGTGAAGCCACAAAACCCAGTCCAACCCCATGATTTAACTGAAACATGCTCCTGCACGTCCAACCTGGGAAACTCGTCAAGGAGGAAGGACTGTTCCCAGAACAGCACTGGCTGTCCTATATCAGGCCATGTTTTTCTAACTTTTTTTAAAAAAACCCTTCAAATTATGGAGATTTTGTGACCTCCCAGACAATCTAGTCCAGCTCTTTACCATCCATCCTGAGCGAGATGGATGCACCTGTGTCCCCATGCTGCAGTTTGATTCCATTAGTTTTGCTGTGTCATGGAAAACAGATGATCTCAGCCTCCTGGTAGAAACTTTAATGAGTTTCAAACCATTACCTTGTGTGCCATTTGTCTTTTCTCTACCAAGCAAACAGTTTCTTTCATAGATCAGCTTCCACATTCTCTTTGGACATGCTCTAGACATATTTTTATACAATATAGATTGTATCTGTTTGTATAAATAATCTAGATAATGAAATGCATAATGAAGTTGCTTATTGGTGTGAAATCTTATGGCAGGGCTCATTTCTGGGTCTATTTACAATGTCTTTTCTGAAATATGCTTGGAATTGCATACGTATGTACCACTAATTGTTGGTTTTGCTACAACAGAAAATGTATCGCAAAGATTTTGAAGAAGGGATCAAGGGAAGACCCTCACTGGATTTAGACAAGACCCCAGAGTTCTTGCATGTAAAACAAGTCACTAATCTTCTGAAAGAGGTAAAGGATTTTTATTTTTTTTTCTGTTGTGAAGTTGTAAATGAGTAATAAGCAGTATCACTACAAGCTGCTGAGTGCTGAGTAATTTAAAATTTTCTTGGTAGCTAAATACAAGTCACTTCATGAGTAAAAATTGCTTCACATCATTTTGGATTCTGAATAGTACTGTAGTAAGGCAATTAGGAAGCTTAGCACACCATAACCAGAATATCAGTTTTCTTTTCAGATAGATAAAGGGGTGGAAGGAAAGTTTTCTGTTGGTGTCCAGCTGGCAGTTTTTCCCTTTGAGTAATTATTTCATATTTATGGTGGCCTGTGGTGGTTATATGAATGCCTTGAACTGCATGGAGTCACTTATAACTAACTTAATTAAAATAATTATCTATTATACATGTTACAGGTAAAAATAAAGAAGATCAAAATTCCATAATATAGCTGGGATATTACATAAGTGCTTTAAGTCCATTTTGTTGGAAGGTACAGGTTTTCTGTATGCCCACTGTTTCTTTAAGATTTGTGAAATATTCTTCAGCTGTATGTGTCACTACAAATGAAATAATTTTTTTTCCATAACTGAGAATCCTTCTACCTTTAGTATTTTTATATAGTTGTTTAAAACTGGTTCCATGTTAGGTTTTGAGTATTGTTTGGCCCGGTGGATTATGGCTACTATTTGACCAAATTTAGAAGAGGTAGAACTGCTAGAAGAGAAGAGCAGAGCTGCTAGATATCCTGCCTTTGAATCTGAGAGCCAACAATACCTTGTTTGTACTTATGGGATTAAGAATTGATTTTTTTTTTTTTTTTGGTTTTTAAAAATTTTTTTTTTTTTTTTTTTTTTTTTGCCGAAACAAGTAAAGCATGTTAGAATTAAAACCCCTTGAACTTTGTTCCTTTCCTTTCCTTGTTCTATATACAGCTTATTCCAGTCTGTGTTAGGTTTCATATGGTTAAAGAAAAGAATTTCTTTTAAGATATTTCTTTATTATTCATCCTGTAATAAATAATTTATTCTGATAAGCCTGAGTGTCAGGTAGGCAAATCTCAAGCTTGGTCTGTTTTGTGTAGTGGCATTCTGTGGTACATCGCATATATGCCTTCTCACTAGGGAAAAATGCAAATCACGCTGTCATTTCTTTCAGTAAATCTTGCTGCTTGCTGAATGCCTCAAGAAGTGGGTGCTGTATACATAGTTGTATCATGTGCTCTACATGTTCATCTCTGAAATTTTGATGTAGCTCCTCTTCTTAGTGCTATATGCATTAAGATGTTCTCTAATTCTGATCTCCTCAAGTTTTATGCCTCCTCATTTAGGGAGTAAACCATGCCTGTAAGTCAGAGGGGAAGAAAATGAGAAAATGGAAATGGTATTTCCATTAATGCATAACTGCATGAACTTCCTATGATTTTATATCCATATTTAAGGAACATATTCCAAACCCAAAGATTACCTAGGTCAAATCAATTACTATCTTTCATGTTTCAGAAAAATTATGTGTTTTTTCATAGTCAAGGATGTAGCTCAGTGTTTTTCCATAAAGATTCATAATAAGCTGTGAATAGATACTGCATGGAACAAGAAGAAAAACCTGAGTTACTTAAAAATGGCTTAGTTGTTCAATTACATTTTTTTTTAACCCAAATGTCAGCTGTGTTCCAGCTTATTCTGTTGCCCTCCCACTGTAGAGAATTTTGCAAATATTTCACATTTTGTAACAGTACAAACTTTCTTCTTTGAGACCACATTCACAACTCCAGAAGAGATGGTTGAATTAAATAGTTCTAAATTAGAAGAAATGGTTTCCTACTTGTTGTAGGACATGCTTCTGATGATCAAGAGAAGCTTCTTTAAAAATATCTCATTCCCTTTTATTTAAATAAAGAGCTTATAGAGAGATAAAGGTGCTCACTGCTGCTTATGAAATTTAATATGTAATTAGGAGTATTAATTCATGTCTATGTAAATACTTCTGATAAATATTTTGTGCAATGTTCTTCTAATTTCTTTGCTTAAAAAAGCCTAACCCTCATCTGGAGATGGGAAGAGTAATTAAAAATCCTTACAAAACTTAAAGATCTTGAACTTCAATAGGCTTACATCAGCTCTCTAGGAGCTGGGAAGAGCGAAAAGAACCAAATGTCTGTGGGCAGGTCCTAGTGTGCTTTGAATTTTATACTGAACATTTGAGTACTCTGGAGGCTGCAGTTGCTGAATGTTGATAGGTCATATCAGTGCAGTGTCTAGGAGGCACAGGAGTGATATGGTAGGAATATTGCTTCTACATTTTAATTTATCAAGAGGTTGTTTTAACAGGTCCTAGTATGGTGTTTAGCGAATCCATCCTGACTGGGATGCCGTTGATGGAACAGAGGTAAAAACTGCAGCACAGCATATACTGGGTTGCAGAAAGAAAATGCTACTGCAGTTAAAATATCTGTTCAGAGAGAGTCAAGGCCCCTGAACAGTGTGCTAGTGCTGTATAGGGCACAGCTGGTTTTCAAGAGCACGACAAAATAGATGACGACATTGAAATATTTTCACTTTTTCAACATTGTTCCTTTTGATTTCACAATTTACGATTCTATTTTAAGTCTGAAATCTGTACTTCAGCTAATTCATATTTCATAGAAATTTCAAAGAGACTCTTCAGATATTTAATAAGTGGCATTTCTTTTCAAGATCATGCACAAAATAAGAAGTAGTGAAATCTCAGTGTTGTTTTTTTTGGTTTTTTTTTTTTTTTTTTTTNTTTTTTTTTTTTTTTTTTTTTAATCCTTAGAAAGAGTATCGAAAAGATTTGGAAGAAGGGATGAAAGGAAAAGGAATGACAGTGTTTGAAGATACACCAGATTTGATTAGAGTGAAAAATGCAGCTCAGATACTAAATGAGGTATGTTATGCTAGTCAAGGTTATTAATATCACAGAAGGTTCACTTTGTTAAACTCAAAATATTCCCCCCCCTTTTTTTTTTTTATATAATCTACAAAGAAATATGTAAGTATTGAAACTAAGCCTATTTCTGTTTTGCTTAAAAAATATAGTAAAGCTCTGGATAAAAAACAACTTAGGACAAATAATTCAGATTTTTGGGCAATTAGAAGGTCAATGGAGATTGTTAGTGGGGTCAATAAATCCAGCATTTAGAGCTGTGCTCTGCTGAGCACAGAGGCTTTCTCAGAGCATAAGTTCGGGTGGACTTCCAGAGATCCAAGGCTGTCTCTGGGAAGCAACAGTGGGGCTGGAGGGTGGAGGAAGGCAAGAAGGAAGGCAAGGCTCATGCTGCACATTATGCATTTAGGGAATAATTTCAGAATTTTATATATAGAAGTATTTTGTATTTATTATATTATACATATATGTTTATTTGCCCCCCCACACACATATATACATATATTTATTTTTTTTTATACATAGATATATATATATATACACACATATCCATAAAAACCAGAGGGAATGCCATGGATAGGACCAATCTGACCACTGTAAAGAAGTGAAGGAATATATAGCTGTAACTCCCAGGATTATCTTTTCCTGAGTGTTTTACCCAATATGAAGCTCAGAGGAAACATCTGGATCCCACCATTAGCAGACAGGAATTGAGGGATGATGTATTCCTACAGGTTAATTTACAATTCTTGCAAAAAAAAAGTGGTTTGTGAAGTAGAGAGTTGTTTTATCACATTTATTTCCACATCAGATTGAGACAGAGATGAAAAACTGAAAATCTTTTTTGCTCTTCTACTTGTAGTGATCAGACCATTGTATTGAATAGAAACATATTTTCCTCCTTTTTGCTAATTAATGTACAACCTAAAAATCATAAACAAGAAAAGTAAGGGGCATTTTTAAATTATATGTATTTACTTTGAAAAAAAGTTTTCCACAGGCAGAGATGAACTAGAATAGAAAAAAACAATGATTACTAAATACTATAGTAGTAGAAATGGCACTGGCTGAGAATATTTTTTATTAAAAAAAGTACAACTATTGTATACAATATTTCCGTATTACTTTTTAATATGATTTGCTGATGAACAAGGAACATATCCTTGCTTGGGTAAGCTGAAGATGAAATATTAATTTTGTTTTCAGGTTATTGGTTATTTATAATTTATGCTGTGAGGAAAAACCAACAATCATGGATGAGGACTGCCACTTGCCTAATGGCTGTGGTTCAGGAAAGACCTATTAAATGAATAAATTACAACTTCCTGATCTGGAAGTTCACTGGAAGCAATTCTGTATGGTATTAAGTTTCTAACATGTAGTCTTGTCTTAAATAAAATATTTTCTTAGAAGTAAAATGTGTTTCAATTAGGCTGGCACCAAGTACCAACTTATTACACCATGTTCTGCAGAGCTAACCTTCCTCTTTACTTTAGAGGATAATTGTAGCAAGCTGCATGGGCTGATTTCCTCCCACCCTCTGCCACATTAAAAATTCATTGATAGAGGTTTGTACATTCAGTGAATGTCTTCTAAAAGTTTTCCTCCTGTAGTTTGTTATGTGTTTTTTCTGACAACAGCTTACCAAGAGTCTCGAGAATTGTGACTCTTGAGAGTTTTGAGTGACTCTAAATCCTAAATTTCAGTGTCTTGTGGGAAAAAATCTCTGGATGCTGTGGATATAATGTATAAATTCTATCTTCACAGAGGCAATACAAGAAAGATTTGGAAACTGAGATTAAAGGGAAGGGCATGGAAGTTGGTCCAGATACACCTGAGATAAGACGAGCCAAGAAAGCTTCTGAAATTGCAAGCATGGTCAGTACCATTCCTGCGGCAAGCTTTCCATATGACAGAGTGCAACAAATTATTGTGATTGGAAATTCCAGGTGGTGACCAATCTAGGCAGTATTAAAAACACAGATTTCTCCAAATAGCTAATCCATTGAGCTGCAAAGAGTTGGACAGTTGCATAATCAGTGTAAGAGGGGGAAAGTTAAGACTTCCCAGAACTTAGACCTTACTACCTTTTGCAGGTTGTGCTTGTTCCTCATGAGCTGTGCTGGGCCTGGGGTGTGTTTGGTCACTGTGGGCCCTACGCTTTTAGGTCTAAATAGCTCCTTATTTAGTTAGGGCCAAATGATAGAGTTAGAGAGATGCTAAAGCTTTATGACATCAGTCTTGCAAAGCACAGCAGAGGGAGAAATTCTCATCTACGTCTGACTGTGGCTGCCAAAACTGCCAAGACAGGTAGATGTGAAAGGCTACATCAGATTTGAAGTGAGCAGTCTGTTAAAAGAATTTTTTAACCCATCAGCAACTGCAGTGTAGGCATCTCATGGATAGATTCTACAAAACTAGTTCTGTTGAATCATTAGTTGTTTGGTGGTTTATGAATGCTGGTCAGTGAAATCACACAGATTAAATTGGGAACAATTTAAGAATTTGGCTGTCGGCTGTATTTCCAATGCTATTCTTTTCAGAAAGAATACAAGAAAGACTTGGAGAATGAAATTAAAGGAAAGGGAATGGAAGTGGGTACGGATACCCTTGATATAAAACGAGCGAAAAAAGCTTCTGAAATTGTCAGCCAGGTGAGTACAGAATTAATTGCTTTAAGGTTACTTTGAAAGTAAAACACAATGAGATGTTAAAAACATAAAATCATCTTGAACATTCTTAAGCTAAACAAAGCAAGCAGTGCACAATAAAAATATTAAATTAAAGAAATCGAAGAATTTATTTTTGTAGTCTGACCAGTACTATCAGAATAGCTTTGAAGACAGCATGTACAGAGTTGTAGAATTAGTTATGGTTTTTATTTCCCCTTTATTTTTTTCTTCAGAAAGAATATAAAAAGGATCTGGAGTCTGAAATTATAGGAAAAGGGATACAAGTTGGTCCATATACTCCAGAAATTCAACAGGTTAAAAAGGCTTCAGAAATAGCAAGCCAGGTAGACATAGCCAAAGGCTGAATGTTTCAATTCTGTGTAACTATGAGTGCTTGACATATACTGCTCAAAATACTTCTTCTCTAGCTCTGTATGAAATTAATTTACATGTAGTAAAATGTCTTCACTGCCTGATTCTTACTTGTATTTAGGCCTATTACACCATGTAAATTGAATTTAATTAATTACATTTACCTGTAGTTCTTTTCCCATTGCCTAATTACCTAATTACATTACATATATCCTGACAGTCAGGAGAAAATATGTATGAGGATATATTATGTATGAAGATATGTGATATATGAGGATATATTATCTATCTTTATATTAGATATATTTTAGTGCGGGGGACAGACAATGATAACAGAATTGTGGAGAAGAGAGCTTTAAATACTGGACAGGGATGAGGAGGCTCATTAGTAATGAGCATCTTTTGTGCAGTTTGGATATCCTGACCCCAAAACGCATAGACATTTAAAAATTATTTTTTCAGAAAATATACAAAGATGAAGCGGAGAAGATGCTCTGTAACTATTCTGCTGTCCCAGACACTCCTGAGATGGAGAGGATAAGAAGTACTCAGAAAAACATCAGTTCAGTGAGTAATAGGGCTTCTCTCTTTGCTTGTAACTTTTCAGGTATTTTTTAGTTTAAATAGGCTCTCTTGTGCCACAGTGTAAAATAGGGAACTAATGAGTAAAAGTCTTCTGAACCATTTGCATAATTTTCCTGGCAAAAGCTATATCATGCATTTCTTTCAGTAAAAAAACCACCCAGCTTTTCTAGATGTGACACTTTTATTTTGAATTTCTAAACCACTTATACCACCTTGCCAAACCACAGTTATTTTTAAATGAAGATTTTTTTTTTTTTCTTTTTCCATCAAGCCCTAGGAAGTACTTTATTTAAAAGGGAAAAAAAGAATTCTAAGGCTTCTTACTGTATATATAAGATTTTTCACCTGGTTTCTGTCATACGTATGGAGCATCAAGATTGGGGTATAAAATTAGACCAGATCAGATTTCATAAATATATATAAATATATAATGATTTTATATTACACTGGGTATATTTTTAAATTTTATGCTCGATTTAAGTTTCAGTTTATCCCTAGACATAAATTATGAGATTAGATTTCTAAAATTGCCTAGTTTGGGATGTATTAAGTTCCACTTCCTTTTTGGGCCCATTAATGCTGCTGTTTGTAATTCTGCCTTTGCTTGTAATATAACAGAGAAGTAAATCTAGCCTCCAGAACAAAAGGCCAGTCTGATTTTATGGCAGACGAAGTAATACTAATAAAGCCAATGATTTGAGAGAAAGGAATATAAGATACTTAATTATTTTTGGTATTATCTGACACACATGTTCTTTAACTTAGAGATATCCTCATCTTCTCCAGCTCTCAGAAGTACGAGCTCAGTTAGTTTCTCCCAGAGGTGTTTGCCTGCAGCTCCCCTGTACAGCTAAGGCTTCTGTAGAGGAGTTAGAGCCTGTGGGGAGGGCAGAGGAGATACCTCTGAGCGTGCTCGAGGTTGTGGTCACTCCTGTAACATCTCCAGCCATTACCTGCCCTTTTTCTTCCTTTCAGTGAGGACAGCCAAAAGCCACATCTTTCTAGTAGAAGCTCTTTGCAGGCCCACTGGCCCAATTTTGCTTCCTGTCGTCTGCTGGCTCCTGGTTTTGAATGGTGCTCTGCAGCATAGTGTGACGGTGATTATCACCATTTCTCATGTCACTGGTGTCCTAACAGGCTAGGCTGAAACTCCCTGGAACAGAGGGATCCAAGCTAGCCTCTGGGATCTGCTTTCCACCCTGCTCCAGCCTTTGATAGCTTTGATGAAGTCCTCAAGTAGGTCAGTGGCTCTGGCTGTGTGGACTCACTAACAGTTAGGTACCAGGCTTAATTAAGATAGGTACCGCCACTTAATTAAGCCATGACAAGCTTCTGACGCATCTGAACCCCTTGCAGCACTGTAGGCCAGTCTGAGCTTTCAGTGCCAAGGCTGACAATTATCCTCTTTGTTAGTGTTCTAGATAATAAGAAATAAAATGTTTTGTCTTTGAGGTGATTTGTATTTGCTTTGTTTCGTGACTGTCCTGTTTCTGTTTGTGAACTGGATCCTCCAAACATAGGAAAGCAGTTTACAGCTGTGATTGAGCTATCTTTTTTCTTCTTTCTCTATGTTTTAATCTTTCATCCTTCTGTGCAGTTTAGATTTTAAAGTTAAGTTCTTACTGAGTTAAGATACAGCTGGAAGCAGTATAAAAAAATAATGACCCCTAATAGTCTTCTGATTTTTGGATTTTTGTCTTTTGGATTTTTCTGCCTTAAGGGACAAAAAAACCCAACTAGCTCTGCAGATAAGATCATTGCTGCTTTTAGCTCACTAGCTCATTTGGCAGATGATTTATAATAGGGTATTTACTTCACAGTCATTTCTTTCTTAGAAAAATCCTGCCTCCAACGTATTTTTCCAATCCTTCCTTGGTAGAGGAGAAAAGTATATTGTAGACTAGTCCATAATATAAATCTTTCTAACTGACATGGTGCAGAACAATTTTCAAGGTCTTACTCATAAACTGTCTGTGTTCTTACATGGTAAAACAAAACTCTAGATTGTTAAAGTTTTTCTGAATATTTAAAAAATTAGTTGTGGACATTCGCTCCCTTCTAGAATATTTGGCAGTAGTATTCACTCCAGGCTATGGAGGACTTCAAGGAGGTAGGATAAATTTATCAAGAATGATGTTTTCATTGTTCAAGGTTTGTTGATAGGAAAAGTTAAATAAATCTTGGTTTGAAAGGCAGAAGTACTAAATGGTAAAGATTAATTTTATTAGCTCCAGGATCAGACTTGTTTTTTACACTAACTGACTGGAAATACTTACTAGAGTGGCAACAGCTGTGACACCAAATACTGAAAATTGAGTAAAACTTCTTGAGGAGTTTTGCAGCATGAACTGATGCTCCATGGTTATTTATATTATGACCACGCTTGGAATTTGTGAAGCAGTTGTTTACTGTCTCTTTCAGTAACTTCAAATGATTGATTCTACTGATGTGCTTTGTATTTATCATTTACTGAAACAATTGAAATAGGAGAATTGTATAAACAGCATGTGTATCTTTTAAGAAGTGAGTTTTGCTTTTAGATACAGACCTCAGCTTTCTGGCTTGAACCTAGGAGTCAAAAATTGCATGACTTGGATTGTAGCTCTGGTTGTACTGGTTATTTTTCCATGAATATTTAAATTTTCTAGTTCGTTAACTTAGAAATAATAGTAATGTCTGTTCACTTCTCACAATATTTTAAGATCTGAAGACTAAAGAAACCAAATAAAATCCTGCATGTACATGCACCTTCAATCACATTGAAATGAATGAAATTACTCAAGCATAAAGTTACGTATGTAAAACTTTATAGATTATTATATAAATTATAGTATTTTTTCCAAATTTAAATATGTCATTGCAAACACTTAAAAATACTGAGATCAGTCTAAAGGATGAAAATATACTATCTGGGTTACAGTTGAAAACAAACAATGTTATCATAGTTACTGATAATTAGTCTGATTTATGAAAAATTAAAATATTTGCTTTCTTAGCAAGATTTATAGTCAGACCAATTTGGAACTTGGAAAATTGCCTAGCCCTTTTATGAGAACTAGTATTTGCATTGCTAACAATCTCATAATTATCTTTTCTTTTGGGGAAATGAAGGTGTTTTACAAGAAGGAAGTAGGAGCTGGCACAGCTGTAAAAGATACTCCAGAGATTGAAAGAGTAAAGAAAAATCAACAGAATATTAGCTCGGTGAGTGCTATTAACATAAATTATTCTGACGTGAATAAATGGTGGACTAGTTTTTTTTTTTTTAATCTTGTTTACTAAAAAATTCTTCATTTTCATATCACACATCTTATTCAAATAGTTGTCCACTGTATTTTGGATTTAGAGCTCTAATCTAGCGCAGCTAGAACTCCCCTCTGCTGTAGCACTTCTGTGTCCAAAGGTGGAGTGCTTCTAATTGAAGCATTATGAAAAATAAGAAAATATTTTAACTAAATACTTGAGGGAAGTGTTTTGTCTTTCAAGAGTGAGAAATATGAGATATAGTCTCCTATATGACAGACTGAACAGCAGTTGTATTTGCAGGTTAGAAAAATACCATGGGACAAAAAAGAAAATCTCTAACTTTCTGTTAGAGACAGCATGTATTCCATAGGATTTGATACAGTTTGCACTTCAAGAACAGAAAAATTACGTCCAGACTTGAACTGTATAAAAAGGTGGAGAGTTGGTACCTCTTTACTTGCTGGTGATGAGTTGATCTGTGGATCTGATGAGATTGGTTCTGAATTTATGCTGTTTATCTATGGATGCCCACTGTCTTTGGCACTTTAATAGGCAAATAAAAATAAAATATCAACATGACTGTTTTCTTCAAATAGAACATTCTCTTCTGATAAATATGTGGCAAAACTTGGAAAAAAACAGAAAAGCAACTGCCCAGCAAGAAAACCCTTGTAATTTTGTTGTTCACTTCCTTGTTATATTTGATGGGGACTCCTCTGCGGCAATTTTTATGTTTGTAACATGACTTTTCTGATGATTAGATGTTTTCTTAAAAGTAAAATTTGAAAATAATGTATAGACATGACACTATGTTGTGTTTAAATATTAGTTAAAATATGAATTAGGGGCTCTGGACACCTATTCGCATAGAATTTCGTTGTTTAGTGAATAGCGTTAAATTAGTTACCCCACCAAAGTAAGGTCAGGCAGAGAATTTCCAAAAAATTTTGAAAAGCTCTTATTTTCCTTGGAATTTTTTTCTGCTGTATCCATCACTTTTCATCTTGTCATTTTGAGTCACAGTGCAAGTTATCATGTGTCATAAATCCTGAAATAATTAGATAGTGAATAGTTGAAACTATTGGTTGGGAAGTTGTTGGTTTGCTTGATTAGAGGGTGAGGGGTTTTTGTTTGTTTGTTTGTTTGGGTTTTTTAGTTGTTGTTTTGCTTTTAAATTTCCAGTTACCACAGACTTTTATTTCAAGAGAAGTCACACAGTCACACAGACACACAGACTTATTAGGAGAAGTCTTACTCTAATGTTTTTTCACAATACCTTTCAGTGTGAAATGGAAAAATAATGTGCATTGTTCTTGCTGTTTTAGAAATCCTAAATAGTGGTGAAGAGGGAAAAATGAAAGGTCAATTAGTATGCTAGTAAACACATTTGAACAAAAACATACCAAGGGAAGTACAAAATGCATTAGTGGTGTAGTGGAATGGTGTGAGCAGCATGGCCTTTACCTTGCTAGTCTTCAGGTAGAGTTAATATTTTACAAAAGATATTTTGTTACATGTAGTTATACTTGAAATTACTTAAGTCTTGTATAATATTATTAGAGGTGTAGAATTCCAAGTTTAAAGGCAATATACAAGAATGTCTCAAATTATATGTCAGTGAGAGGGAAATTATATTGTGCAGTAAGAGGGAAATTGTATTGTGTAATTTACAGGAGTCCCAAAGGAAGGGTAAATTACACCAATTTTAAATCCATTAGATTTAAATATTTTAAACGTATTTTTAAATTTAGCCAAAAGAACTTGGGACAGCTCTAAAACTATTTTCTGAGCTAAATGAAACTGTGGAATGTGAAGCAAATTTGCAGTGAAAGAAACACCAGGGCACCAAAATAACACTTACTGTACAACCAACCACACAAAAATGTCCTTTGAACCATGTTCTGAAAGTGATCAGATTCTTCCAGGTTACATAATAGGAGACAAACATCAGAATGGGGTTTTCAAAGCCTAAAATACAAGGTGGTGACAGCCAAGGAGGTTGAGCTCATCTCACCTGTTGTGATGATTGCTTTGGAAGAAGCCAAGATCTCAGAGAACTTTCAAAGCAAGCAACAGACCCATGGACTGTAGCTGAATCTGGACTGAGAAGCTACAAACAACTAAGGACTTTTAAAAAACTTGTTTATGTTGAAGGGCAGGCAGGGTTGGACACAGCACTGGGAAGAAGAAGCACTTTGGGGGAAGATTCTATTTGTGTTTTTGTTAGTGTGAAGTCTGTGAGGAAACCCTGTGGTATGTCAGTCAATACCACAAAGCTGGGGTCTGATTAAAATTCAAGCAAAAGACATTTTCAGGACAAGTAGCACTGCCAATTCTTAAACTTACCTAATAGTCTCTATTAAAAAACCCTTTTTTCCAGTGCTTTAGTATTTTTGCCAGTCCTACACTGTCTGGACTGAAATTTTCCATTCCTGGTCTGTACTTTGGGCTGGTTTGGTTTTATTTATTTATAAATTTCAGTCAAAGCAGCTTCCAAGTATGAGCTTAGAGAAAAACAGGTTGTTTTGTCTGTGCTATGAAATTGGGCACTCTCCAGAAGTACCATGTCTTGGAGAAGAGAGTTGAAAAGAAAATATTAGAAAAAAACCCAGTAAATATCTGACAGCACCTGCAAAGGCATCAACAATCCAGACACCTGCATTCTTACCTCTTTGTCTGCATGTGTTTTTAGAGAACTTCAATGAGACTTTGAAGTCATCCACCCTTTCAGGAACACCTGAAAGGCTTGGTTTCTGAAATGGACTGGTAGACTTCATAGCAAGATAATAGAAGGACCGAGTCATTGTCAGAGTGGTGTGGATCTCCAAGTAGTATATGCAGCATCCCAATTATCATGAAAATAGCCACATCCCCATATGATGTATATTCCCACTGTAAGAGTTTTAGGACACTAGAATTGTTAAATGCACTCTTTTCTGCATTGCTTCAAACAAGATGCATTAGAGAACCTAGCAGACTATTTTAGAAATTAAATATAACTGTTCCTTTTCAGACCAGTGATGTTTTTAGATGTGGTCTGGTTGTGCATTTTGGGTAGGGGAGAGAGTATAAAGTGATTGATGTGTTTTAGTGCCTCTCTCTTCTTTAAGTTTCTAATATTTTTGTAATATCTATTGTGCAGATTAAATACAAGGAAGAAATTCGGCATGCAACAACTATTTCTGATCCACCTGAATTAAGGAGAGTTAAGGAAAACCAGAAGAATATTAGCAATGTGTGCCCCATTTTCATTGCTTGCACACTTCTCTCAGCTGTATTAAATGTGGTTGTGTCTTGGTGAAAGTGTGTGGTGTTTGTGCTAGTTTCTGTTTGTCCACAAAGACCATTTTAATCAATTAATGGTAAAATGATAATTCCTTAGCATTGCCCTTTGATTATTAACAATGAGAGTGAATTATCCCTGTTAAAGTAACAATTGTCTGTGGTTGGAATAGAATAACTGCAAGAGGGTGAGTACAAAGTATTGTGTGGAAAGATGGGATTGATTATTAAGAAATGATACTTTCCATCCAAATGCAATGTGCTCTTTAGTGATGTCTAGCACAGTTATGTAATTCTATTACTTGGAAATCTCTGTTGTGATACCTTCTGACATGTTTGCTAGGTTCAGTACAAAGAACAGCTCTGCAAAGCTACACCTGTGAGTGTCACCCCTGAGATGGAAAGAGTCAAGAGGAATCAAGAGAATGTCAGCATGGGAAGTTGCTGTCCTTTAATCCTTTGTATAATTTTTGGGTGCACAAGATGAGTACAAAGTTCTGCTTTCTGAAACTGTGCCTTGTCTTTATTTGGGGGAAACGAATGTATTGTAATGTATTAGAATTCAAGTAAAGGAATTACTTGAAAACCCTCTTTTAGGAAGCAACTGTGAAAAGGCATTGCTTGGTTTGGGAAATGGCAGATGAAGCATCACATGTTCTATTAAAGAAATGGCTGCAATGCTTTGAATTGTTATTCTCTTCCTTGGATATTTGCAGGAAATATTGACAAATTTTTTTTTCTTTTTTTTTTTTTTTTTTTTTTTAAAACAGAATGTCTGTTTGTTTATTTTTCTTTGCTTTGAAGAAAATTAGCTACAGTTGTGCTCAAACTTCTGCTCTCTTACCTGTCTCCTTCTGGTTCCTCAGTAACCTTCCCATCAGAATTTAGTATTTAATGGCTGACATAACCATTAAGAAGTCATATGATTTGCAGGAGCACTGAGAAGAAGGCAAGGACTGGAGCATGCTACTGCCTTCCTGCATTGATGAAGTTGTACCCTGTTAATGAGTTCTTGAGAGACTCGGCACTCTCATTGAGAGCTGCCATCAGCAGCCATGGTTCATGGGTCCACAAATAGCTACAGTGTGTCCCTGGGGTGCTTTCTGCTTCATTCACCAAAATTAATTTTGAGTCACAATTTTCAAGAATTCTGTCCCTCTAACTCAACTTCTGGATTATTGTTGGTATATCTAGGTTTCCTAAAATGTATTCTGTTCAAAAAAACCTGTTTTCCCAAGTGATTCAAGCCAGTCTGTATAGTTTTTCTAACTCACATTGGCATTTACTTTTCACCAATTTTTGTGTTGTGCAAATTTCACTGGAAAGTTTAAATTCTTTTCAAGTCACTAGAATAGTTTTGAATGAAGATTCTTTAACTTCAGCCATTTCTAGAAATACTAATTATTGAATAGTCATTCTACCTTTATAAATGTTAGTTTGCAAGTTTAATCCATTTGAAAGTTTACCATCATTTTTGTAAGACATTAATTTTTCAATTGGAATACATTGATGTGGGCAGACCAAAATTGTGTTGTGCTGAAAGACAATTGCTTAAGCAATTACTGCCACTGTGGACTGCAGAATTATGAGCATAATATATCTGCACAGTTAACCTTATCACTTAAACCCAAGAGCTTATATTTGTATGGAAGCATTTATTTTGCATAAAACCATATGAATTGGCACAAATTTGTTGCCAGAATCTGTCACTAAATATTTACCATATCTGACGTCCCAGCACGTGGGGCCAGGGTTAACATTAGATTGGTTGGTCTGTCAATGTCACATCCTGTTCTCTATATGCTTTAGATTCTGATCCAGCCTTGAGTGTGCATTTGGTTAATGCATTAAGTGTGTTTTGTTACAAAGTGAAAAAGGGGATATTCCTACAGCACATTTAAATAAATGCAGGGTGAAATTAGGCTGGATTCAATTGGCAGTTGTCTGATGTACTGCACCCTCTGTGTTTAATCACCTTTGAATATGTCTTATATAACATTTAGAACATAGATTGAGACATTATGGAGTTTCTGTGTCTTGACAAATATATATTTACTGTGCACTTTGCTGAAATTCAGTTTCTCAAGTGCTCTGCTTGCCTTTACTGCATTATTTGTGGCTTAACCCCATTCCAAATATGAGATATTTCTCTGTACAGCCAAAGACCAGTCTGGTAAATGTCAAGATATGGTGTGCATATGTGGGTATATATCCACAGAAATAACTCCACAGTGCATTAATAAGCACCCTGTACAGAAAAAAAAAAATCGAGATTATCTTTCAAAAATCAAGTTTTATAAACTTTAATAAACTTCAGATGCATTTTAGCTTTTCAGTTGTTTCCTGGATCACCTTTGAAGTCATGCTTTTTTATATAAAACAATGAGATATTGCTATAGCTGAAATAGTATGAATATGTATTTTATTCTGTTAAATAATAGGTTCACTACAGAGAGCAGCCTGGCAAAGCTACTGCTGTGAGTGTCACTCCTGAGATAGAGAGAGTCAGGAAGAATCAAGATAATATCAGCTCGGCAAGTTATTTGAATCTTTTTGTCATTCAGGTTTTCAGTCATTTTAGAAATATAAACATGGATATGCTTTTCCTTTTACATTTGCTGTGTGAAAGAAATCCAACTGCATCATTCACTGAAGAGATACTAGTTTTATTCTTTGAGGACATGCACTGCACATATGTGCAACAAACATATTCAGGGTTGTCTGATTATTCTTGCAAAAAAATAAGTGGTTGTGTTGGTGCCAGTGTTTTTCAAGGAGAGAGTCAGTAGAGGTCAGTCATTCTTTCAAGAATTTTTGTCCCTTGTTACCAAATTTGAATTGCTAGATTGCAGGAGTGAATTGCAGTAAAGAACAAAGGAAATGAGAATTTAACCTCCGTGCAGATGTCTTTTTTTTTTGAGATTCAAAGCATGGAAGTGTCCATTCCACTCTGTGACATGCGACCTATGTTACAGCTGAGTAGTTCTTAATAGGTCCCATTACTAAATACTGAATAGTAAGATAGTATATGTTTCTTGGCTTTTATGATAATAAAACATAATTGCTACTACAATGGTGTAAGAAGCAGGAGACAATTCTATTAAGGAGCAAGGAAGAAGTGCAAAAAGCATGGTGAAGTAAAGGATAAGACCAGTTATGTTGCAATCTGTCCTCAACACTGAAACCACATCAGTGGCAAAGTCGCTTCAGATGGTAAATAGAAGAGTTTTTGTGCAGAACCACTGTGTCAAGGTGGCAGGAGAGAATTACAAGTAATGAACACTTTAGACCTGAGTGTAGGAGTGAAAAGTAGGTTGGATTTGTCAGGGAGTATGTCTAAGGACAAAGGAACAGAATTTGACATTGTAACTACATATATCTTAATCATGTTCTTAAAATGCTCATGAATATTTACCAAAGTCAATTAGTTTTGAGGTGCGTAGTTGAAAATAAGAGGAAAATTTCAAAACAATTCTAGAATTTAAATAATTTTTTCATTTGTGAAAATGAAATGTGTTTTGCCAAGTGGCTCTTTCACTTTGTTTCTCAAGATTTAGAGGGATAAATACTCTATGTTAATGAGCAAGATGAAAATCAGTCTATGCTGGCTGTAATTATTCTGTCCAAAAAATGCCTTATATTCAAAAGCATATGTAGCTGAATATATTTTCTAAGAGAATTTACTGTTTAATTAAGAAGGGTTTGAAGAATATGCAGTACCATCTATTTTTGTTTCTCTGTACATTACTTCAAACTTACCTATGAAACACAGACACCACGACATATATTTTCATGGGTCTGCTTTCTTAGCCAATATGTAATCTTAAGGGGGGTTGGACAGTTTCAATACATGGTTTCTCTTATCAAAATGCATGTTGAAATAGATTTGCACAACTCATTTGAGAAGTAATACTTGGAGTGTGAATACAGAGGTAAATCTAAAGTATTTACTAACACAGTGCACAGGTTATGGTGCGATGTAGGAGCCAAGAGAGGCCATTGGTAGAAGAATTCAACAAGACAGAAGAAACTAAGAGTACTCATTCCAGAACCAATAAGTAGGACTTTCACTATTTTAGAATTTTGAGTGGGTTTTTTTTCTTTTTATTTTTAACAGATAATTAGCCTTACATTTTTACTAGTCTGTAAAATGTCACAAAATAAGCTAATCAGGAGAAAAGTGACGGGAGAGATTCTGTACTTACTGAAGCACAAAACCCAGAGCACAAATGTTCATTTAGGAAAGAGAATATTCAGATTCTTCCCAGACATGTTGTGCTGCTTGTAAAGACTAGCTATTGAACAAGAGTAAGAGGGCTTCCAAAGGATAAAAATTGAATTCCTTGAGGTTCTCAGGTAATCCCAACCTGGAAGCAGGCTGAGAACAGACTCTGTGTCTGTCTCGGTAATAAGATGGTGGCTTATCATCAGCCATACAAATATGTTTTAAGGATGTTCTAAGTCACAGTAGTGTTTTCTTATTATTGATCTTATTTATCAGTTGTTTATTTCTTTTATGTAATTTAAACAGTCACAAATTTCAGCTTTTAAATAAATACTTCTTTCGAGTAAGTGACTGATGGAATAAACGTGCCTTTTGCCCCTACCAATATAGTAGCTCATCTGTATCCTCACTGTGAAATTATTTGCTAGCACATGAGTTTAAAGGAAGGAGAGAACTGTTTGGCATTGTGATTTGGAACAGGTGCTGTTGCATGGTGTGATTCTTACCATCCTTTCTACTGTAAACAAACAATTCACCTGGGCTGTTGTTGCTGTTTTGCAGGTCAAGTACAGCAGTGATCAGAGGCAGATGAAAGGTAGACGTAGTGTGCTTCTAGACACACCTGAGCTAAGGCATGTCAAAGAAACACAAAACAACATCTCAATGGTAGGGTACTTTCTTCCTATAACTAGAGCATACTAAGAAATGGCACTTGACTTCCACTGGATTTTGCCTTCCATTAATATAGGTAACTAATGAAACTATCTCCTCAGGTATGGAAGGAATATTTTCTTCTTACGCCTGTAGAGAGAGTGTTTGCTAACTGCATAGGAGTGTAATGAACATTTTCAAAATACTAATAAACAGTTTTCTAACAGTTACATGTCTGTTCTTTTGGTTTTATTTTTCCTTTAAAAATGTACACACATCATTTGAGTATCACAATTTCACTGGATTAGGTGACACACTTCACCTTGTGCCTGTGCATGTTCCTGGTTTCTGCGTGACTTTGGTTCTTGGAATGAGTTGTTTTGTGTGCGTTGGCTTGTGTGAGAATGTTTGTCAATTTAATTTGTTGATGATTAAGTTATTTATCATGTAAATATGCATAATCAGCAGTACTACCTTTATAACTCTTACTAATGCTGGGGTTTTGTTCCAACACTTGGTGCTGTAACACTTTCTACTCTAATGTCCTGTTTTCTAATTTTTTTTTAAATGGACAGTTTAGAATAACTGTTGTTCTTTCTTAAAACCTATTTTAAAAGCCAGCTGGCATATGATAAAACGAAAAAGCAAAATATACATTGTGTATGATACTGTGCATGTAGTCAAAATTATCAGTGAATGAAAATGCTTTAGTTCTTTAGAACTACTACTGCTGGAAGATTTTTACAGATAGGTGTAGTAGTCTGCATCAGTAGGCAGCTATCCTATCCTAGAGAAGAAGGGAATGGACCAGATGGCCTCCTGAGGGCAGGGTTGTTTTGTGTCCTGTGTGGTAGTAAGTTGATGCTTTGCTATTTAAGCTAGTGCCTGATTCAGTGTCAATGGAAAAGAAATGCAAAATTGATAATAAAATATCAGAAAATCAGGTTAAGGTGATAGAAAAGACTTGGCTGGCCATCCAGCCTACCTCACGTGTGTAACAATTCTGTTATAGTGCAAAGTCAAAGAATATAAGTGCCTCATAAACTAAACATATATGCATTCCTGCATAGAATAGCCATTTGCTGTCAATTGCAACCTGGGGAAAAATGTAATTCTTCTTGTTTTCCTAGGTAAAATATCATGAAGATTTTGAGAAGACAAAGGGCAGAGGCTTCACCCCAGTGGTAGATGATCCTATAACAGAGCGTGTACGGAAAAACACCCAAATTGTGAGTGATGCAGCATATAAAGGTGTGCATCCACATATCGTTGAAATGGATAGAAGACCTGGAATAATTGTTGGTAAGCTGTTAAATATTGTTGTTACTGAAAGCCCTGTGGTGAAAATAAAAGCCCCTGTTTGTGCTCTCCAGATTTAATTTTCTCTCTCTTCTCAGCATGAAACTTATGGTTGAACTAGTGATTCCGTGTCAGCTTCTAGTGAAGTAATAATGGGAGATTATCATTTGCTCTGTAATTTAAAAAAAAAAAATACGGACAGTTTTTGCTGTTATTTTAAATTTGAGTTTTGACTCTATAAGGAAGGTCAAAATATCTGCAATAATCTTAGTTTTGCACAGAACAAAGATGGTTAAAACTGTGATTCTGCAAGATTTCAGTGTTTAAATGTTGCAGGCCAGTTTGAGATTTCCCCTTCTGTCAGTCAGTAATTTCTCCAGATGTGCACATATCTATTTACCTCTTGTTTCAGAATTTCACACAGCTTTAAAAATATCTCAATCTGTAATTCATCACTAACTCATTAGATCTCCAGTAAGCCAATCACCAGTGCTCAGAAGTGATGTTCTGAAAGATGGTCCAAGATGAAGATGGATGTTCAGGGGATGGAATACAGATTAGATTTATATGTAAAGACAAGGTATTGCATTGAGATATTATTTGGCATAATCATAATGAATTCTATTTAAAAATTGAAGTGGATATTTGAAATTGCTTAGAAGTCAACAAGTCTGCTGTGGCAAAGGAAATGGCAACCTTTTTTATTTTCTCACTTCGTTTTCTTTTGGCGTGTCCCTTTTCTGTTTTTCTGTGCTTTACAACCATGTAGACCCCAGAGGGTTTGCATATGAAAAACCATGCTGAGATAGCACTCTAAAATTCTTCATACATAGTGATAACAGTGAGGCTGGCTTTAAGTTTGCCTCTCAAAAACCAGAGAAATTGCAGGTGAAATGGACTAACTGGTGGGTCACACAGGCCATCCTCCTGCCTTAAGCAAGGTTAACTATATAATTCCTGGCAGATGCTTTTTCAGTCTTTTCCTTAAAGTCTCCAAATGAGTCTCCCCCACACAAGGATGTATATTTCTTTTCTTTTTTGTTGCCATGCTTTATGTGTCTGTAGGTACAACCTTGCATGAGAAAGGATTTCTCAAAAGTGTGTGTTTAGAGAGCTCTGCCTGGGGCAGGTGCTGATGATCTTCCATCACTACTCACTTTCGTTGTTAGATGTGGTGCAGCCAAAGAAAAAAGAGAAAGGCTCCTATAAATTTGCAGTGTGATATTCAGTTTGCAATATGCTGTTTAGTGCACGCTACAAACCTCCTGCTCTGTGCTGCATTGCATGTGAGCTGTAGCCCTGCGTAAGAACCATGTATGCAATCCCACGTTCAGCAGCTGAATCCTTGCTAGCACAAGCAGATTGGAATTAAGGACATCCCTAAAATAGATTCTTGAGCTGTAAGAAGTGAAATATTAGTACTATTTATCACCTAAAAATACTCTGGTATCAAAATGCACAGAAATTCTTAATTTCCCATGCCTGCCAAACAGCAGAAATTGTACAACTATTTAAAGGAAAAAGGCCATGACAAACCTGAAGTACTTCAGCTAATGTTTTTTTGGAGTAAAATTGCAATTATAATATCTACTTGTTTAAAAAGAAGCAATGGGCTCCCTGCTCATGAAATGTCCTTGGCAGCTCAACAAAAATTTGCAGACTGAAAAAGATACTTACGACCCTTGTGAGTATTTTTTATAACTGGAAATTGTTCAGCCAGTTAGGAAAAGTGTGTCAGAATCCCTCTGGTTGATTTTTAGTGTATTATTGGTGAAGCTGTAACTACTTTTTCAAATGCTAAAATTAATGACTCTTCTTTGGAAAATAGGCACTAGTTTTAACCCTACTAAGCCATTCTAAACCCATCAAGATAAATTGATGTGAGCGAGCTTTGGCTCTGTTACTAAAGAGGAACCACAATTCTCACATGAATATAAGGATATTTTAACTTGGCAAAAGTTACCAGGGAGTTAAAATTGATTTGTGTTATAAATTGCCAAGTTTCTGATTCTATGTATGTTATTTCAGATTACAAAGATGGATAAAATCAGTACAAATCAATGGCTGTTGCACTGGTGCTGCCATGAAGCCATACTTATATTTTTACTTACTAAGGCATGATCAAACAGGACAAGTTGGGTGTTCACCAATTCCCCTACCACTTCTCATGCCTGTCAGTACTTCATGTAGGTGCATAATTTATCACCATTAGGACTAACACATAGTTTATCAGAAGATTTTGTGTTGGCTTTAATTTATCTTGGCATGAAGGAGTTAGCACTATGCCTCACCTTATGGGAGTTGTGGTAGATAATGTATAATGTACATACACTGAATGTATTCTAAAGCCATGGAATTTATTGTGTTAGCTCTGTCTGTTCTTTCCATTGCATCTAGGCTATTAGTAATTTGAAACATGACAAATTTGGGGTCCTTACAGTCCTACTTTACCTACCAACCCATTATTTAGCTTGGTACCTCTCAAACCAGCAAAAGAACAAAGTTGAGAAGACACTTTTTTTTTCCTACTTCCAATACATGGAGTAGATCTTGCAGCCAGGTCTGCCCAAGAAGAAACTCCCTAGGAAAACTGAGTGATCTGGTAGACTTGTGCTTTGACTGATTATATTTTACAGCAAGATTTTATTTGAAACTGGTTTGAAGAGATTAAAAGATTATTTTATTTTAGGCATATCAGATAACAGAATCATTTAGATTGGAAAAGAACTTTAGGATCATCATATGCAACCATTAACCCAGGACTGTAAAAGCCCACCACAAAACCATGTCCCCACGTATCATGTCAACACATCTTTTAAATATCTCCAGGGATGAGATATGCTCCCTGGGCAGCCGGTTCCAGTGTTTGACAACCTTTTCAGTGAGGAATCTTTTCCTAATATCTGATATATAAACCTCCCCTGGCACAACTTGGGGCCATTTTCTCACATCCTGTCACTTGTTACCTGGGAGAAGAGACCTATTCCCACCTCACTTCTACCTCCTTTCAGGTATTTGTAGAGAGTGGTAAGGTTTCCCTGAGCTTCCTTTTCTCCAGGCTAAACACCCCCAGCTCCCTCAGCTGCTCCTCATCAGACTTGTGCTCCAGACCCTTCCCCAGCTCCATTGCCCTTCTCTGGACTTGGTCCAGGAGCTCAATGTCCTTCCTGAATTGAGGGACCCAAAACTGAACACAGGATTTGAGGTGTGGCCTCACCAGTGCCAAGTACAGGGGAGCGATCACTGCCCTGGTCCTGCTGGCCACTCTGTTGCTGATCCATGCCAGAATGTCATTGGCCTCCTTGGCCACCTGGGCACTCACTGGCACATGGAATTACTTGTTAAGTTCAAGACTGGGCCTCATTTTGCCCTATGATAGATGTGTACAATGCAGATTTCTACAGCTGAATTTGTCACCTTAGTCCTTTTGGTATTAATTAAGAAAAATGGATACTTTTGAGTTTACGTGAATTAAGCAATTAGTAGAAATTTATTTTGGCTAAGATGAGCTATATCCCTGACTCTTCTTCTTCTTAGGCTGACATGATCTCTCCTGTATGCAAAGGAGAGTCTGTCAGCTGTGGAGCTGTGTACTGCCAGCTGTCAGCTATAAGGATATATGCTGCAGCATCTCCACACAGTAAGGGTGCTGCTGGTGAACTGGGGAAATAATCTTGTAGCTCTGATGATTTTGGTTCTGCTACTGGAAGAGAGCTCTAATGTGTGATACTTAACTGGTTTCCATTTATTTAGACTTAAGGACGTACAATGGTCATGTTTAGAAAATGCAAAAAAATTGGAAGCAAAAGTGTCCTTAAAATAATGTCAGTGTTTAAAGTGAATACACTAAGTTCTTTTAAGCAGGAAATTAATGCTTTCTAATCTCTTCAGGTGACTATCTAGATATTTTGTTTAATTTCTAGATGAAGGAAATTGGTTGCTGATTGTTAAAGCTCATTTCTTTCATGCTTTTACTTCCTTTGTTGTTTGTCTGTCTTATAATTTCTGTGCTTTGGAAAAAGATCTTAAAGTTTGGCGCACAGATCCTGGCTCCATCTTCGACATTGATCCTCTGGAGGACAATATTCAGTCTAGGAGTCTGCATATGCTTTCTGGTATTACTTATATCCTGACTTTTCCCCAATTCAGCTCTTTATGTTTATGAAACTAAGTTGATACTGTAAATGTTCAGGTCAATATGCCAGCCATATGTTTTACAAGCATACTTTCATATATATTTATAACTCTAGTAGTTTAAAAGCACTGTTTTATAGCAACTTCAGCTGTAATCACATGTGGAGATAAGAAATAATGAAATAAATCTTATCTTAAGCAAGTTATTCATGCCACTTACAAGTAGACATTTAAAAAGCATTGACCTACTTTGTCCTTGCTATAAGCAGAATTTTCAAATAGTTGGACCTTATAAAATTTCAGAGTTCTAGAAAGTGGCCTATTTATGAAATTGATTTCTTTTCCATGCACATTTTGCCTATATGGCACATGATATTATGCTTTGTTCTATTATTTGCAACTCCAAGGTGTTCATAATTTAAGGATAGATGGAAAAGGAGAGAAAGTAATGTAGTAACAGGGAGCAGTGTTTTGGCTTTACAAGTTTATTGATTCTTTTCCTGCACAGGAGTGTTTATTTTGAATATTTATTTTTCACATGTATTTCCTTTGCTACTTTGGAACTTTAAATATTCTTTTGAACAACATACAGCAGTATTTCCACATGCACTTGTATGCATGCTGGGATAAAGGAATAATTTGACTTTCCACTGGAAATTTTTATATTCTTCTTCTTTATTCCTTCTCTTTCTGATGTCTCAATACTACCTTTCATTTCTGCTATTCTTTTAAAGCAAAGAACAAGCTTAGTTGTATTAGATTTTGAAGCAAGCTTTGGAACTAATGGTGCTCAAAATGGATACAAAATTGCTTTTTGTAACTTTTCTCTAATTTTAAGGCCATCAGTGCCATCAATAGCAATGTTAGCAGTGGTGGGCTTTATGTTGTTGTTTGTCTTTGCACTTCTGCCATCTATTTACTGTGGTATTCTTTATTTCTTTCTACCTTTGTAGAAAGAGCAAGCCGTTACAGTAAGCAGTATTTACAGTCTACCAGTCTGGGAGATTATAAATCAGATGGCTCTGACACGAACCCTACCTTTTCTTACTGCAGTGAGATAACAAGGCCATCTGATGAAGGAGGTACCCTTTATTCCCACCTTTTTCACTAACAACACTGTTGCAGTGTGTTGAGACTTCACAGGCCGCTATTAACTACTTATCCTTGTGTAGTCACAAGTAGAAACTGTGTAAGATATTGCCTGATTGATTAAGAAAGCAAAGCAAGGTCTCAAGACTGCACAGTTTCTGCATGCCATATCATTCTATTGTGAATTCTCTTTCACAATTTTGGTAATGTTGTCGGCTCCAAACCCCTGTTAACTCCTATTTTCAGTGCTTTAAAGAAGGTGTGTTGTGTTTTTGCAAAACGTATATGAACCTGGTTTTATTTTTTCTCTTGAATGACACTGTAGCTGAATGAAATACACCTCTAACCTGAAAAAAACGTATTTACCTTGGGCTTTTCAGTGGGCAAATCAAGTATATCATAGTATTTTAGTGACTAAAGTACTTTTTCCTCATATTCAACTATGCTGGTTTTTGTGGCTCTCTGTTTTTGTCTTAAAAAAAACTCGAATGAATTTTATTCTGTTCTCTTTCTCAGTGGTTTGAGAAACAGGGTTAACATTCAGCTGGGAAGTTTGTAGATTCTGTTATGGTTTAACATGGATTAATATTAGAATACTTTGAAAAATCTGCATTCTCAAATACAAACCCACATTGTGTACCTGTTTGATGCCAATTATTAGAAGATAATTTAGGAAAATGATAAATAAGGGTCTATTCATCCTAGTGGCATTACAGTATGCACTAGACTTGACTGATGAATTGAAAATATTCTGAAACATTGCATTCCAAATAGATATTTTTTAAAAATAGTGATTTCTACTTCTCAGTTGTGAAAAAAGGTGCATTGGAAAGGTTACCTTTTTTTTTTTTTTGAGAAACCATTTAGTTGCCTGCCATCATTAAATTACTCAGGCTTTTAGAAGATTTTAAGGCATCTTAATTGTAGACTGCACTTGTTTATGTTCTCCCACTCACTGGAGTAATACGTTACTATTATAGCTAGTATTATGTAGCGGTTGGTGCTTATGGAGTCTGTGTTGGTTTGGGTTCTGTGTAAATACACGCAAGCAGCTCTGATTAAGAATGGGCGAGGAAGAAGGTGTTCCGACTGAAGTGCTAACTCTGAACAAAGAAAGAAACACACATCTTTGACAGAAATGTATTGCCTTTTATCCTGTCTGACTATCTTTATTTGGTATTTTAGCTATATTACCAACTCTTTTATAGATGATAGCAATAATACACATTATGGGTTTTATTACATCTCTTCCTGTGATGATGAAAAGGGGGCTTCGCAGTCCAGTGCACATTGTTTGTCTATAGCTGTTCTGATCTTTTCTTTGGCAGTATTCCAAGCCGTTTCAACATTGCTTTGTCATCTTGATTTGATTTTTAACAGATATTTTTTATTACTTGCCATATTGAGAATGGGAAATGGGCTTTATTTTTCTGGTTGTTCTGGCACTAGTAAGCTCGCTTTTTGTGGCTCTATTTAAATCTATTGTTGTGGTGATGTCTTGAATAGGTCCTTGCCAAGATCAATATATTTTAGCAAGAGATTGTTTCCATTTTAACCCAGCTGGCTGGCCAGGGTTTGAGCACCTGTAGACAGGTCCAATTGCAGGGAAGAAATAAGTGCCAGAGCTAAGTAACTGAACATAATTGTAATGATTTACAAGTAAATGCCATTTTTGTGAACACACTCAGAAAGAGCCAGCTGAAGACAGCATCTTTGGCCAAAAATACCGATCTTTTTCATGGCGTTATCCTATCCAACAGGTCATTTTGCACATAGTCATGAGGCAAGTTTGCCTATGACCTTTATACAGTGTCTCTTATATGATAAATGACAACCAAATCCATTTTGGAGAGATTCCATGGCTGTTTCTTATGGAGTTTGTACTTTTAGATCAGCGGGGTTTCTCATTGGCAATTGTTCTATCTGATGGCATGTCAACGTGAAAGACAGTTGGAGACCTATGACCAATTTTGCAATCTCTGAGTGTCTTTGGCCTTGGCTCATTATCTTTCACATATTTCTGCATTGTTCAATTGCTGCTTTATTCTAGATACTTTCACTGATATTTGACACATAATTCAAATCTTTTGCTGCCACTGCTGATGGAATTGTTCCTTAATTACCTCTTCCCCACCCTTAGCTGGGTCCCTGACTTAATATCACATGTTAAAGGCTTGTTCAGTTCTAAATAACTCTCTCTTGTCTTGGGGAATTTCAGTAATAAAATCACAGGGAAGCTACTAACATTGTTCATTAGAATTACTACTTCCTATTTTTTTCCCTAACCATTATTTTAGATTATGATGTTGAGCTGAACCACGTGTCCTTCCCCGGGAACTTTCTCTACAAAATCAGTAGATTTTTGCATGATGTAAGTCCAGAAAATTCCGTGTTCTCCCTTTTAGAGTATTGCAGGTGAAATTGAATAGGAAACAATTGTTAACACTTTCCAGCAAGCCTGGTGCAGGTCATGGGCTTTCATTTTAATAGTCTTTTTGAAATTACTTTTCAGTTTTGTGTGTCTTTTCTTACGGCTTCTTTCTGTGATTGTTTTTCAAGGTTGACTTTATTACTTCATGGTATCTCTGAGGTTTTTTTCCACACTGAACAGAAGATGTTGCACTAAAGCTTCTCAGTCTGCCTAAATACTTTATAACTAGTTATTGCCTAACAAAGGTTGTCTTTGTACCTGCAAGCCATTCTGTAGGGCTTCACAGAAATACTGGTTGCCACATTTTTTCAAAATTCTCACCAATAGTGAGTAATTATTTTCAACTTGGCTAAAAAGGAATAGAAGCTAATGATTTCTCTCTTTTAGTCCTGCTTTTAACACTGATGTTACAACTTCTCAGGTATGGAACCATTCACTTTTGGGAAGGTTTTTCAGATTATTTTCTTCAGAAAGAGAGGCTGAGATATATGGATGTCAGATTTATTTTTGTTTATAAGGACAGACCAGGCAGTTTTTTCTCCACAGAACACTAGGAAAAAAGCAGCAAAGTTCTGAAGTTCAGGATTCTCTAGGCAGCATTCTGTCTGACAAATATCTCAACTGTTGTGTTTTGGATTTTATTTAGTTTCCTTATAAAGTCTTTTCTGTCTGTCCTGATTTTCCATGAAGCCTTGTACAGTGGTTTTCTCCCAGTTCTTTTCACACTCACTGTCTTGCTCCCCTTCCTTCCCTATGAGTAAAGTTCCATCCTGTTAGTTTGCGCTTAGGCTCCAGGAGAAAATGATTTGGTTCATATGGCTCAACACCCTTGCCAATCTTGCCCTATTTTGCCTATTTTGGACAGTTTCTAGTTGAAATCTTCAGGGCTGGTTTTCTCCTCTTTTGCATTTGACCTTTTTTTTTTTTTTTTCTTTGATTTCCTCATAATGTCTAGTTTGTGTGCCAACCTTTGTCTAAGTGTGTATCAACATATAGACATGATGCATAAATTTTTTCCTTACTATAGGTTCAGAATTTTTCAGTGTAAGAAAGTGACCATTTATTCTTATTTTAAATTGTGTGTAGCCTGTAGATGGAGAAAAAGAAGAGATGAGTATCAGTTCATTTTCAGTTATGGATATATTGTTACTCCAATGGGGAAAAAACATGATTTCTTGGTTATTTTCTAAGTTATCATCATATTATCTTAAAAGATACATAGAAATCAGTCTGTGGGAGACAGAAATCAGTTATGTTATGTAGGAAACCTTAGTGGATATTAGGACAGAATTTTCAAGGGCCTTTTGTTGCATTTTAAACATGAGTGCTGAAATTTCATTTCTTTGTCTGGAGCCAGCATGTTACTGGTTGCCTGCGTGTGTGCTATTTATACTTGTCTCCTTCAGCCCAAGTTCTTCAGATTCAGTTCACCTGCTACCACCAGACAAGTGGTGAGAATTAGCATAAAGAAACCTTGATATGAGTTTTAACGTCTTCCTCTCTTTATTTTAGTGAAAACAGTCTGCCAGCAACACTCAGGTCTCTATCTTTGCCTGGTTAGTTATCTTCTTTTACTCACACTGGCAACCCAAATACACAGATTTCAAGAAACTATTCCACTTATATCTTTCTAGTCTCTTAATTTGTGTTATCAGCCTTAAAAGTAACCTGTAGATTTTTATGAGAAAACTGAACATTTATGTTAGATACTTCATTGATATAATTAAAAAGAGATCCAGAAAAGATTGGTGCTAACAACCTCTGAGGAATAAATACAGCAAATGAGCGTTGCTGGCAATTTGACTCCAAAGTCTATGAAGCCTGAAGAAGACACAGTGCTGAAGTCTCTTTCTTAAACTTTTGACGTCTTTATCTAGCTTGGAGTGGAAGTTTAATGAATGAGAAACAGTAAGTCCTTTCATCTCTCTCCCCAGTGGCATGTCCTCCTTATGCGACATGAACCTTCTGAAGAAGAAAGGCTCCAGAGCAGCTGAGCCTGCTTGTCTCCTTTACTCCAAACTCCAGGGGTTATCTTCCTCCTTTCCTCACGGAGACAGGAGTACCTTGTAGGCCATTAGAAGAGCTGCTGTTTGAACTGCAGTGTGAACACAGCCCTACAAAGAGCAAACACAGACCTTATGTATCATTGAGTGTCACTGGCAGCAGCCTTGTTCTGTGTACCAGCTCAAGAAGAAGCCTTTTATTCCCCAGCCCAACACTGATATTTTAAACACTAATTTCAGGGATGTCTCCTATTCTCGCCCTAGCACACACCAATATCTGTAACTCTGTATGTAAAATGATAATTTGTAGGATTTGCCTGAGGCTTTGACACCCACGCACAGAAAATCCTAGAACAAGGAACTTTGCTGCTGCTTCTTCTCCTGGTTAGTCTGGTCAGAAGACTACAAACTAGTCAGATAAAACAGAGAAAATACTTCTTCCTTTCATATGCTGAAATTGCAGATGTTTCCTGGTATGCAGGCCAAGGAATCTCCTTGCATTGGGATAATGGTCATAACTCATCTTCTATGCCAAGACCTGGAAGAAGAAGAGGAAAGAAAACCAGATTTTGTTCCCTTCCTTGCTCTCTCCTTCCCATGAATTTTTTATAAAAAACCCTCTGGTTTTGAGGTTGGGGAAAAAATCACCATTAGTAAAAGACAAATTGAAGAAAAAATGAGGGAATAATACCTGACTGCTCTTCATATTGTAATAGAGAGATCTGTCTTCCATGTCCAGGTGCAGCTGTCAGGAATACAGGGCAGGAATCCTTCACTCCTCTTCGTATTCATATTCAGTTGCTAAGCTCTGCCATTCTGAGGAGGTCAAGCAGAATGACACAGCAGTTATATTTTCTTCTCTGTCAGCCAAGGGAGAATTGTTCTTTTTTGCTAGGTAGCTGAACTCTGTTTCTGTAATGTTCCCCAGAGTCTGGTAATCAAACATGGCATTCGGAGGGAGAGGAATTGTACAGTTCACAGGAAGAACTATAGGCTTTTGTGAGTTTCTTGNTTTTATAAGGTGTGGTCTCCACCCCTGCCCGCCCCTGTCCTGCCTCCATGGTACCTGTGGATTGGTCTGGTTGTCTGATTGAGAGGAGGCCTTCCCACCAATGGGCTCGTGCTGCTAGGGGACAGCAGGATGTCAGTTGAAAAAGGCGGGAAGGCTCCTCATTAATATTCTCGGTTACCATGGAGTTAAGTTACAGGGCAGCAGGGAGGAGCTATTTTTAGAAACTGGCAGTTTGGAAGACTGGTATGGGGAGCTTAGGAATCAACTTTAGCAAACTTAAATCTTCAAGAAAACTTAAGTTAAACACACAAAATAAACTTTTAAAATACAAAATAATGATAGCAATACAAAGAAAGATAAAAATCAACATAAGTTAGAGAGGATGGCTGCATCTAGGGGATGTTTGGGTTTTGCTTGGCTTTGTAAAAAGCAACTAACTTTAATAACTTTTACTTGTAAACATGGAAAACTTTGGGGAGAAAATGGTTATTCCTCTGGGAATGTCTGGGGTTGACTGTGGCTCTAGGAATAACCTTAATAACTTTAACTGTGTTTAACTAATTAATAATTGTACAATTAACAACTAACAATTAACAAACATGTGATTAACGGACAAAAATAATTATGCAAAAGATCAGTCATGATGATCATATATGACAGGTGTATTGCTGTTTCAGCTGCTGCCTCCGTTTTGCAGTGACTCCTAATATTCAAAGGGCATTTTTTTCCTGGTATGAAATAACAGCATTACAGTTAGAGCAGTTCTGGAAAACAGTGGGAGGCTTCCTGGTGTTAAAAACCTTCTCAGCTCTGGATTTGAGGTAGGAAGGAAAAATAAAGACAAAGTTAGTCGTGAGAGTTTAGATTTCAGTTAGAAACAGGCTGAGTATGTTCCTCACACATATGCTAATTTCTTTATGTTTACATGATAAGAGGATTTCTGACTGCTTAATATATAATATTGTCTGAATAATCCATTTCAGCCTTTTAAGCCATGTAGGTATAGGAATCCAGAAAGGCAATGGGACTCCATTTATGCTCTATCTTGGGCATTATCAATTTTCTGTCCTAGTCTGGACTATGGGACTTTTAGTGTCCTCTGCTGAGTGCTTTGTTAATGCAGAACATGAGAGAAATTAGTCCAGAAAATTATATTTCATTCTTTTCCACCTCCACAAAGAGGTATTAACTATCTGTAAAATCTGCATTTTTAACATAAAACTTGAAAATTGATATGGTACTCCAAGTGGTTGCTCAGTTAAATTTTGATTAAGGTTTGGTTTAGGGTGCTGGGAATAAAACTAAATATTCCACAAGGTTGTAATACATTAAGATATGAATCTTGATTTATCTGAAAGCACATTTTCATTCAGTGTGTGTTCAGTGAGGATGAGTTAATGTTCCAGGGAGAGCTGTACATTTCACACTTCCAAAATATTTTTGCTTAGATTCCTTATACCTATCTTGATTCCCATGCTTCTCTCCCACACTCTTGACATCTGGCAGCATCAAAAGACAATCCCCACACATCCAGGGGGAGGAGAATCCAGAAGAGATCCCATTTTTAATTTCTGTAGTGTATAAGCAGTTCAGGGGATCCTCTGTTTGTTCAGCCAGCTGCCTGAGTTCGATGTTCCCTTTTCCACTAAACAATTAGTGAGCAGAAAGTGGAAAGGAAGTTTCCAAGTGACTCAGCAGTTGGAAGTGTTAATAGCTCCTTTGGCAAGGAGTTGTGTCAGTTGTTCAGTGTGGTCCCCTAGAGCAGCTTTTGGTACACTTCAGAGAATTTTATATCCAGTAGACAATAAATATAATTAATAAAATTGTGTGCAGTGACATACATGATCCTGGTTAATGCTATCCTTCCACCATTGTTCAGATTGGTTATACCCACTATGCAAATAAATTGATGCACAGAAATCAAAGCACAGCTTCTGTGAGAAGAACATGCAGGCTTCTTTCTCTAATGTACAAGGGCAACAGTAGATGTTCAGTAAATGTAAGAGAATTCAAATTATAATTGAAGGCAGGTGGGTAATGTAACATGTTAACCTTCATTTTACTAAATCTTTCCTTTTGTGAGGAAGCCTAGAGCAAAACTGTGCCTATTCACAATTTAAGTAGGAATTGCAGCTTACTGTGGTACAACCATGGCCCCACTAGTACTGAGGATGCCTTGGGCTGACTTTAAGACATTTTGTGCCTTCATAAATAAAATAATGTGGTTTGGTGTGTGACGAGAGAAAAGGCACATTGTACTGTTTTCTCAGCTGAGACATGCTGCAGCTTAGTTTGAATGTCGGGCAAAAAAGTCAGCTGGCAGTCAGGTTTGTTTGTAACACCAAATCCTGGCTGCGGCTCCTATTCCGAGCAGGATGCCCTGTGATTCAGTTACATCCCAGGCACAGAACCAGTGGGGGAAATGGGAGATATGTATGAGTATTTTGGCATAGCAGTGTTGTGGTTTGTTGTTACTGCATTGGTATGGCACGCCGCAACCTTCCCGGAGAGCGCAGCGAGGCCACAGCAGGGAGAGCGGCAGCCGCTTCCCGCAGCCTTTAGGCGGCCCCGCGCCCTCGCTCCGGCGAGCTGTCAGCTCTGCAACGCAGCGCTGGTAAAGGAGGAAGAGAAGAGGCTTCCACAGGGGAGACATGGGAGCTTTAATCTCACACGGTGCCACACCGGGTCCCCATGCAGAGAGCAAAACCACGTGGCCGCAGCTTACTTTTCTATGGGGACGAGGGGGGCGGAGAGAATGGTCTCCGGGCATGGGGGCAGTACATGGGCGGAGTTGGGGTACCGGAACCAATAGGAAAAACCCGAGGGAGTGGGGAAGGTAGGACAATATAGGGAGAGCAGACATTTAGTAAGGACAGTGGGGAAGTATATCACATAGCAGCTGTTAATAGACACAGGCTGAACTCTTTGGGCTGTACAGCTACCACTAAAGACTAATGCCAAACTAATATTCGTAGTGATGTCTGAATAAAATGATCTTTTACAATTCTTTTACATAGAACAACTCCTATGACACAATATAATCTATATAGTTGCTGTTAGTAATTATTTTTCCTCAGGTTGCAATAGAGTATTTAATGTATTAATTTTGCTTTTGTGAGGAAAATAAGTGAATTTAACATCTAGAAAAGATTTTGTAGTTGAATATTCGAACCAGATTTTTTTGTCAGTACATTTAACTGGTTTAGAATGTTCTGTGTTAATCATAATAACCCTAAAATTACATTTTTGGATTCAAAATTTGGAACAAATAGACTCCAGTTTTAGGGTTAGAAGCCAAATAGTTGAAGTAATTTTCTCTTTTACAGTGTTGTAGTAAAAATTTGTCAGTGAAATCTGGAAGGGGGATAAATGGTTTGTATTTTAAGTGAAGTAAATTTTAAGTGAAGTATATGGTTGTAGCTGGCCATAAAGTCCTAAATGTCAGATATAGAATTCATACAATTTTAAAATCCCCAAAACAACTGTTAAAAGAAGTTGGATGAAGATAATAATTAATATAATTTGTTCTAAATTGTAATTTTGTATTGTGTTCACTTTCATGATATGCTGTTTTTTTAGCAAAAGCAACAAAAACATGAATATGAATAAATGCTATGGCCTTTTCCTGTAATTTTAAAATCTGATAACACTTTGAAATATTTTACTTACTGAATTTCCTGGGAGATCATTTAACACCCTATTTTATAACAAACACCTTTAGCTTTCATTTGAAAAAGATTTTGTTTGAAGGGGCTGCTATGGAATTACATTTATCAAATCTTTTGAGTGTTTATGGTCTTACAGTCCTAAATGGCCATTCCAAAAGCAGTCTGGGGAAGCTGATGTCATTTTCAGAACATCAAAATTGTCTGCTCTGCCAGAACAGGACTGGCTTTTGCTTTTTGCCTGTGAGGCTGCCCCTTACCACCTCACTGCTCCAGAGTCAGACACAGGCAGGGACTCTACGAGTTGTTTGAGATTTGGCTTCTTCTCCTCTCTTGTTGCCAGAGCACTAAATTACGTGTAGTTAATACTTTACAACTCTGTGGTGCTTTACTATGACAGTAACGTGTTAATGATCACAAAAGCTTTTGAGCTGCTACTCAGTATCCTCCAATCCCTGTACCTCAATAAAAAGGATGCTCTAAGCAGTATCCACAATCACTTTCTGGCAAAAATATTCCCTGTGTTATTGCCTTTTAATGGTGAAGGTGGATGTTCTGTTGACTGTCCTCTTTTAATGTTGACTGTAGAAAACAGGACATCGTGGTCTCCTTTCATTTTTTTTCTCTAGACTGTGATATTTGATAACTGCTTGCAGACAAGGCTTCTGGAGACTTTGCTAGCCTGGGCTTTTTTAAAATATGTTGCTTTTTTGCAGTTGCTCTGAAGAGGAATGAAAGCCACACTACTTTTTTTTAAGGAAAAAATTGTCCGTGGGAGACTGACTTTAGAAATACAGAGATTTAGAACCCTCAGAGAGGCCAGAATGGACCTTGGAAAATAATTTGCCATGAAAAAGGATATAATGGAATTGATGGATCAACCATTCCTCAAAATGTGAAGAATTAAGAAGGTCTGAATCACCAGACACATAGACCATGATGTACTAGAGAGACAGTTTGCCAACTGTTCTTCCACTTGTCCTAGCTAGTATTTCTCAAATTGCCACTCCATCTGCTATTGGATTTATGATGGACTTATAAAACAAAGACCAACATAACTATTATTAGTGATATTGCTTGTTCATACAAATCAGTAACTTTGGACTGAAATATGAGATAGTCCCTGCCTAAAAGGAAACCTCAAATAAAACACAGGATTCCAGTGTCATGAGGACATTAGACATTCTTTTTATTGTTCCTTTCAAAATTTCTTAGTTTTCTCTGACATATACTCAACAGCTATATGAGATCATCTGTTGTAATTTGATTCAAAATCAAATTTTAATTTCTTATGTTGAAATTACTTTCAGGAGTTATAATTGCTTGATTCTGCTTTTCCCGTAATATTCTCCTTCAGCTTGCATGGTGGATACAATATAGTAAGTTTTAATTATTGCTAGCTGATAAAATGGTGTTCTAAAATAATGATTCTTAAAACAATCTTTGTCTAATCATGACACTTATGAAGTTTAGTTTGAAATAAATTATTTTGTAAATTGTAGTATGTCAGTACTACTGAGAGGTTAGTGCTTTTTATATGCTTACATGATCGTGAGAGTAGAGACGTTTTGATTTTTTGCATCATGAATAATTAATGGTATTTTAAACACAAAATCAGTAATTTTGTTGGTCTCCTCTCCATCATTTTTTAACTATTTGAAGAGTGTACAGTTTATTTCTTATATCTTTAGAATTTAGGTTATGGAAACTTCCTAAGCTGTAACATCCTGAATTTGCCACTGACTCCAAGTAGTTCAGAGCTTCAGTTCTAATGAGGTCAGTGAGCATGGCAGATATTTATTAACACCCTCTGTGAATTAGGCCATACTTTCAGGTTATTTCAGCAACCTAATTATATCTGGTTTGATATCCCAATCTACTAACTATTACTGACGCCTGTAACAGATAGCATGCAGACAAACTGCTGCTTCTCACAGGACCACTGACAGCAACCAGCCTGGTAGCTCAGACATCCGTGAAAGCAGGCTAACTGACCAGTAAAGGGCAAGGAAAAGCGGGGAGAAAACCAAATAAAAGAAATGAAGAGAAAGTTACTTTTACAAGAAAAAATGCCAAGATGCCTTACCATGGTGTTTTCTACTGTTCTAAAAACAGCATTTTTCTGTATCAGGTCTCACCATCTTCAGTCTTCAGGTTAGTGCTTTTTATATGCTTACACAGTCTGAACTATTCCCAGTAAATTTGACTGTGCTGTGCTACTCTTTCTGATTGGAAAAAACTCTGTTAATAGATAAGAGTCATAACCACTTTAGAGCGTGTTTTTTAATTTTCTAGCTTATTTGAAAAATTAATGCTGAGCAATTTAACTTTACAAATGGCTGGGAATTTTTCCATGCTCATCAGAAAGTAGTAGTTTAAAGACAAACTTTTATATAGGAATGGGTTACATGTGACTAATGTCTGAATGCCAAAAGAGCCCCATTTTTTCAATTTGAGATTTTTAAGGTTGAAGCTTGACATTTTTAAAACAAAGAATCCAGCTTTGTGTTGCAATATGTTTAATTTTGAAGAGACACGTAAACTGTAATAATGATTGAAAATTAGAGATATTTTGATATGAATGGCAAAAAAAAAAAGTTTACCCAATTTTTAACATTTCTTTTTGCATGAACCTTTCGGATTTTTAAAAAATTTTCCTCCCATTTGGGGACAGGAGCATTCTTGGCAATCAGTTCTGCACTGTAAAATTATTACTGAGGTTTTCCTAATGTTTTCTGTATCTAACATTCCTGTACTCTGCTGTTTGTTTTTTCTACTCCTGTGACTGCTTTTTTACTGTATTCTTTGGAGACCGTCTCCTTGCTCAGTATCATGGCGATACTGCAGAGTTCTCTACCTCTGCAGCAATCTCTCTGGGCAATCCTTGCACGCATTAAAGTCTTTTAAGTTCTCTGATACCTGTTTTTACTGTCAAGTAAACAGCTCTTGATGGCTGCATTAGGCTTAGTATTCTCTAAACTTCCACTATGACTTTTTACAGGTGCTTTGGAGACCTAGGATGCAAGTAGTTTGCAATTAGTTGAGCAGTGCATGCCACATGTGAGCATACAGGAGAACCTGCTTTACATGGGGCACTTTGTCTGGAGCTGGATGCTGGGATATCTGGAGGGAAGCGTCTGTGAGAGGCTCAGCTCTTTCGTGGTTTGAATTCAGAGGTGGCTTGCACAAGAGAGAGGTACTTAGGGGGACATACCTTGCAACAACTGAGCTGATCTCGCAGTTTGTTGCTTTCCGCTGTCCGTGGCCTTGGGTACTTGGTCCTGCCTCCATCCTTGTACTACATCTGGTCTGATCTGTGGCTGAGCCAGCAGAAGAACAACCCAGCTGAGAGGAAGGAAGGGGTAGCAGAAATGTTAGGCTGACTCAGCCAGCTCATGGGGCACCAACCTCAGATATGCAGTGGACACTGGGGATAGACTGCCTGTAACCTCCTTTAGACATATCACCTCATGACTCCTGCCAAATTCTTCCAACAGTCTTAACTTCAGCAGAGAATGATGTTTAGCACATCATCTTCAAAAGTCTGCTAAAAGCTCGGCTGTCATAGCAGTCAAGTTACTTTACTGCTCTTTATGCCTCTTTAGCATCTTATCCTCATCACATCTAACCTGCCTTACTTGTTGCCAAAGTGTCAAGATTCTTGTTTCTGATTAGCCTGTGATATGGGCCTTCTTTAAATCTGTTACTAAATTCTTGGCTGACAACAGTTACGTTCCATTTATGCTGCTGTTTATGCTTGGGCAGGATGTGAACTTCTGCAGAATGAATGTGTTAGCCTCCTTCAAATCTCTCCTTAAAACTGTTTCTTGAGATGCTTATATGATTAATACAATGCTGGGCTGAGCTCATTTCAAGAGCTTCTACAGGAATATACAGAGCATGGGAAATAAAGAGGAGAAATTAAGAGTGTTTGTGGTTGCTCAAAGAGGTGTAGTAAAATCTGCATCCCAAAATAAAAATTGACAGGACAAGGCCTGAAGAAACCCAACCTAACTGCAAAGTTGGCCCTGGTTTTAAATGGGGACAGATGATATTATTTCTAGAGGCTTCTTCAACAACAACAAAAAAATCACTTTAAATATTTCAATGGTGGTGTGCAGCAGCCAACATCTGGGGAAATTGATAGAAAACGAAAAAATAAATTATCTAGTCGGAGTTTGTAATCGAAGTAACCTCTTTAACACTTTCTGGAGAAGGCTTCAAGAGGTATCAGTTGTTATTATCCACCAGCTTTAACACAGCAGTAACAGTTTTATTTCCTGTGTTTCCTAAGGTTGTATTTCCTCAGCCAGTTATTGCACTGGGAAGTGTCAAGGGGGCTGTGCAGTTCAGGCACAGTGACCTGTCCACGTGGACAGCACATGGGGTGTACCCGAGTCCCCAGGAATGTCCTGTAGACCTGCATGTCCCCACATGTGATTGCATCACTCTGTGTCTTCTGTTGCCCAGGACATAGCTGAGGATTTCTAAGGGAAGGGCAAAAGAAAGGAGGAACTGAAAACTATGGAGAAGGCTCTCTAAAGAAAGTCTGTGAAGCCTCTGCCAAATCTTGCAACCTGTGGAAAATACAGCAGTAGCAAGGCAAAAAAAGGGAAAGGACTTCTGTATATGTGGATCAGCATGATTCCCATAAGCAGCTTGATCTATTTAGGGTGAGCTCATTGTAATGGCAGTAACACAGAGATGTATGATGATGCTGTATTCTGGCTCTTTTGTGCTGCTCAGAAAGACTACAGTTTTTTACCTAATGTACTGCAGACACTAGACTTAAGCACATAGTAATCCGAATCTTTATTTTTACTCTGTGTTCTCTCATGTTATGATTACAGAATGTTGCAATATTCTTTGTGAGTTCTCAGAAGTCTTAGGCGTGAAACCCTGAATTGAGGTATTATCAGAATAGGAAGGATCCTATTAAATCCTTAAAATTGTGTACGATGTGTGTGAGAGTAAATGAAATGATTATTTTACATGTGGTTCAGTGATTGGCATGTGTTGCAGTAAATGGCGAAAGTGTGGTAGTTACCACTGAGGATATATGGTTTTACTATGGATTGTCAAGGTTCTGCTGTACAAAAGAATGAAAGAGAGTTTATGTATGGTATTGATAAAAGGTGTCTCAGAACCTAACTTTTAACTGATTTTTCTTTTTAGCATAACATTCTTTTTTAAGCTCCCAATTTATACAATACTCTCTTAACGATTCCTTTCCTGTTTCCACAATCTGACCTTTTTCTTTCCCAGTTCTCAAAGCATATCATGATCAGTACACACTCTGCAGACCTCATTGTCTGCGGCAGCGAGTTGATACTCGCTATCATTCTTTCAGCTGCTTCTTTTTCTGGGAGGCTTCCTCTCTGTCTCATATCATGTTCATTCATTTTTCTTGCTCTTTTCTCTGGGGAAGCCTGTAAAGATATAGTAAGAGATATATGATAAATTTCTTCAAGTAGATAATTTAAAATGAATATCTGGCTTGCTTGGTAAGTGGTACAAGAAAAAAAAAAAGTAAGTTTTGATAAATCGGAATGCATCTGCTAAGGTCTTAATGCAAGAAGAAAACATCCACCTGTACTTTTGGGAGCAATGGTCAGCCCTCAGCTCCATCACCAATAAATCTGGCTTCAGTTAAATGAATTTCATGTTCCACCACTGTATTTTATTTTCCCCTTAGGTTAGCTAAAACCATTGCTATTGCTGCTGCTGCAATGATGTTATAGAACTTTATACTTCAGACTGAGCCAAAAGATTGCTGTTAACGATGTATGATGATGATGAAAAAGAGTCAAACTCTTTCTCTGCATCATTTAATCTCACCTTGAATTATCTGTATGTCACCACAAACAGCTCAGATATTGTCTTTTCACTATTCAGCTTATTTATGTGATTCCCAAATTGTCTTCCAAATAGACAACCATCTGAAAGTTTCTTCAGCACTTTTTGTAAAGAATTGTTAAAAAATAATGATGGTTTTTGAAGATTTTTGCAGAATACTACAGTATTCTTTCAATGGGAAAAAATCCCAGCCCACATGGAATTATTCACAAGTGTCTTCAACACTAGTATATGCTGATATATATGCTCACACGTATGATACCTTAATAAATGACTAGAAGATAATTAGCAAAGCTAATCCTTCTTTTTGTTTGTATAAAAGCTTTTTCTAATACTACAGCTTCTATCACTTCCCAAAGTTTCTCATGCTTTGGAAGAAATGCTTTATTTTCGTGGATTTATGTTTTCCATCATCACAGCTAAAGTAGCAAACAGCTTTGTTGAGATGGTTTGACAGAATTCCCTCAGCTTGTGAGAGACCAATTGCTAAAGAGGAAAGCACATCTCAGACCTGCTGCTGTCACTTGTCACAGAGGGAGGAACTGTGGGTTATCCTCCCCAAAATAAGCTAGCTGACTTGGAGGTTACAATGTATCTGACCATCAGTAGGCTTGCTGCCTTACACTGACAAGGGATGATTGATAGGAAATGAGAAAGGTCTCTTTTGGGGAGAAGGAATCAAGAGTAAAAGATTCCTACCAGCATCTTTGCTTCTCTTGGGAAGAAGAAAGGGAGTCTCAGGGTGTCTGACCCTGCCAGGGACCAGAGAAGAGCCCTTTGTTGCTGCAGGGCAGGCTGGCTGCTGGCTGATCACTGGCCAGTGTTGGCTGAAGATACTCTTCCTGCTAAGTTAAGAAGTTCAAGCTGTGCTTAGTTTTCAACCCACAGAACAGTTTGCTGCTGGTATGAGGAGATGAGACTCCGTTGGCTATGATGAACTGGCCTGCATTCATGCTGGTGGTGAATTACGCAAAATGTATTCATTCCAGCTTGATCGCAGAACCTTTGATTAAATGATGTTTTTCTCTATTTTCTTATGAAGGGCTACATCTGGTCATGTGGAAATAGCTTGCAACAACATTGAAACATAAATTATTTGATGAACTACTTAGGACTATTCACTTAATGCATGATAATCCTGTGAACATGTTAATGAGCTGCAATTCTCTGATGATTGAACTGCTTTAAAATGTCCTTCTACTTATATGTCATTAGAATGAACTTGGCCCTTCTAAAACATCCATTATTCATCATGTTCCAGTGTTGCATCTGACTGCATATCGCTTTAATTCCCCTCATTTAACAAAACAATCTATTCATTACAATAGTTTGAAGCATGTTTTCTAAATCAGAAAAACCCTAGTTAAATATATAGCATTACTTATCTTTACAAGCATAGTAGAGCAAAGAGTAGCATCCCAAATTGTAATTACACACTTAGTGCAGTTGAATATGCTAACTAAAACTAAATGGAAGTTTTAAGAAGAACCTTTGTTGAAATCAATGATTTTGTTAGCCGAAGAAGCAGGATTGGTAAAACAACTTGCTGAAAGCACAAGGTTGACTTCTCTTTCTGAAATAGTTCAGCAAAAATTTTCTCAGTAATCCCTTTTTTCACATGCATTTCTTGTCCTGACAACTCAAGAAGCAGAGAATTATAGAGTAATATTAGTGCAAATATGAACACTTATCATAAATATGTATTTTTAATGGGGTTTCCTGCTTTTCCCACGTCTTTTTTCATTTTACAAGTCCTGGATCCTTCCACACATTGTGAACCCCATTAAATCTTACATTAGCTTTGCTCCTTTTTGAATCTATGTGTGATGGCTGCTGCAGACGTGGTTCTTACTTCCCAACAAGCTGAAGAGATCTATCCCTGAAAGTGCTGGACTGCTGAATGACTCCATGTTTGAAGATTTTTGAAGCATGTGCTGTGTAAGGTCCATCTCCTTTAACCAAAGGACAGCTTTTGGCAGAGGAGTTAGATAGAATATCAGCTAAATGGACTGCTTGAAAAGTATCAGCAGAAATGCATTTGTTTTTCAGAGCAGCTAAATGAATTTCCCATTGAACTAGTAAAATTCTGGAAATAGCAATGGAGATGGGCTAATAACCTCCATACAAACCAGAAATCTTAATTCTCAGAGTGCATGAGTCTTGTAAAACATGTTAAAATATGTGGTGACTAAACTTTAATCTTTTATTTTAAAAACCACTTCAGTATTTTTAATTTTGATTTTAAAATACTTTTTGGCCTTGCTAAGAAAGTAGTCACTTAGGCTGGGCTTATTTCTCACAGTTTTTTGGTGAACTGTGTTTTTAACACATTGTCTTTCAGTCTGTTGCCAAAGTATGATGTTTGGGCAGATGTGGGAAGTTTATGAATGCTTTTCTAGTAAGCAATAGAGTTAGGGCTCCCTGTTGGTTGTATTGAGGCTTTCAGCAGCTCTTGGTGCAATAGAAGTTAATATATTAATGATTATTTTATAGAATAGTTAAAATGTGAATAAAATATGTATTAAAGAGATTGAACAATTGCGTGGTAAGAGGAAGATACTGAAAAAGGTGGACTTTGAAATATATAGGTAAGCATTGATCTCTCTGTGTTTGACTAAGAATGTTGACGGAATCAGAAGAAACTGGAGTGTTGGCTCACTTTTTTACATTTCTGCCTCTTCCTGTGAATCACAATCCTTTGTTCATAGCCCAATGAGTAAGAGTTAGTTTGCAATGAGTTAAGAAATAATTACAGTGAATTTCTAGTGAACCATTTCAAAACTGTATCAGCTTTTTTTTCATCAATCATTCCTTAAAGATGGCAGCTTATGGGACATGTATTTAGTGCTTCATCTATGTCAGTACCAAAATTGAGTTAGTGGTGTCTTAAGCTTTCATAAACCTTTTTATGATTAAACTTCTCATGGTACATTAAACTTTTCCTTCCAACTAACCATGACAGAGTTTGTGGATATATTGCTATAGCTTTGGCTACATTTACGTGTAAATCAACCTTTAAAAAGCCTTATGTTCTTTATGGAAATAATTCTAAACTGTTTTGTATGGAGGAATTCTTATTAACAGTGCAAATAGTCTACAGTTTCTACCAAATGCTAGATAAGGGCTGTTTTAAAATATTAATTAATGTGTCTGTATTTCTTTAATGCAGCCCCTGTTCTCCCTGGGGCATATCAGCAAAGCCAGACTCAAGGATATGGATACATGCACCAGACCAGTATGTCATCCATGAGGTCCATGCATTCACAGCCTCATTCAACAAGTCTGGTGAGTATTGAATTTAAAGGAGAATTTTGTTTGGTAAGCACCATCATCAGCTATGGGGAAATTTCTTAAATATGACTGAATTGAACACTCAGAGTTCTATAGTTGACCTATTTGACTGTCTTTATCAAAAATGTAACTGGTAGTCTTCATGTATAAAAAAGATTTAAGTGACTGGGCAGTGGTAAGAACTTTTACATCAGAATATATTAAAAAAAAAGTGTGATATTCAGAGAGCAGAGAAATAACTGAATCCTTTACCTACTTAAAACAAACAGTAGATGCTTGGACAGTGTTTCACAGGCTGGACTTTGATGTTATGCTCTGTGATGAATTCATGCTCCTAGCACTGGATGAAAACCACTGATCTTTTAAGATCACCCTGTTGATTTAAATTAGTTTCAATTTTTTTGACTTGCTAATTTTGTGCTAGCAGCCTTTGTGCCTACCTGTATTACTTCTGCATGTATAGAGCTAGCTCAAACTCTGGATTGCTGTGCCTTTTCTAATTCCACAGAACAGTCATGCACCAACTCATGTGTGATCCAAATTGAGTTATACTGGTGGGCAGCTGAGAAGAAGCTTTATCATGAAACCATGGCCACTTCATGAAATTCTTAATTGTGGTGGATGGGAATGTAAAGCTGGAGTGGATATTTCATTTTAAAAGTAACTGGTCATGGAAGGAGAGCTGAATGGTATTCAGCTGGGATTTTTAGGAAATTGAGCTTCTTCTTTTTTTAACTCCCTATATAAAAATTTCAGTTTTAATGGTTATCATAATTTTTAAATCATATCACTGCCTAGGGATTTCTTAGTTCAGATCCAGCCACCTTTTTCCTTAGAAATACTGTAATTTTGAATTTTAAACTATTTTGAACAGATGTATATTTACTACCTCTGTCACCTTTTTTAGAGATGAATAAATAGTTAATTATGAAGCAAACATAAAGCTTGCTGAGCTGAAAAAAACTGTTTTCAAGATTAGCTGAAACTTGTATTTTTTTGCAAGACTGAAACTCCATGACATTTTATATTGCAAAGATCATCACTTTCTGTGTGATGTGAGTAATTTCAGGCTTGCCAGATTCTCAGCTGTCTGGGGCTGAGGGGGCTAACTTGCTGGAATGTCTGGGATCCAGATACCTGCATCGAGTGAGTCAATAACCTGAGAAACTCTTTGGACGCCTGCATGACGGCTGTGAGATAGCTGATAGTGGAATCAACCATTAATTTCCAAGGATATTACAAGGCACTTTGGGAGCTGGCTACTTTCCAAAAGAGACAAAATCTAAAAAGTAGGAGACCTGGAAGCCTGGGCTTTGCCAGCAGATTTGCTAGTCATTGGGGAGCAAAGCAAACAGCCCTCAAATCCAGCAGACAAGATGCCTGCAAATCTCAAAATGCGCTTACCAGCCTTTGCAGCTTTGTGTGCAGGGAGATGACTATTTCCTAATACCTCTGTGTCCCAGTGACTTACCTGGTAGGCTGCTGAAACAGTGTCATTTCAGTCATCTTGAGAATCATCATTTGCCTCTTCCTCCAGAACTGGGAATGTGAACGTAATAGGAAAAGTAAGGGAGTGATGTTAAAGGATTTTATAAATAAAAGATTGACTTATTTCAATAGATTTCTTATCCCTGTTGTGAAACTGTTTTCACTTGACATCCTTATAAGTGGTAACATTTTATCATGGGAGAAAAATGAAAACAGCAAACATCACTATCTGAATTGATTTTGCTGTTGTTAAAAACTGAGTGAGTTTCCCTACAGAAAATAAACCCCAAGCATTTCCAGAGAGAGGAAATCAAGGACTGCTGGCCTGGTGCTGACTGCTAACTTGCCAGTCTGATGAGGAAGACAGAATGTGATCTTACCACCCCAAAGTGATGATCCTGCTCCAAAAGAGGCATCTCAGATGCAGTCAGAAACCTGCCAAGCTCCCTTGTCTTCCCATCTTAACACCAGAATATTTTCATTAGCCTGTGCAGCTTATCCAGGTGCACTGGACATACTAGACTGAGCTATTGGGACAATACAGAGTGGTCTCAGAGCGTGCTTGGAGGAAACCCCTGGCTGGGAATGTGTTTAAATGTAGCAGTTTGCACAGACTGGAGGTTGATGATAGTCTTGAAGCGCTTTTAAAATGCAGTGTGGACATGCTGTAGGAGATCTGACAAACTTACAGAATGTTTAGGTACATTGCTTTCAGCTGCCTTTTCAGTGCTGGGCTTGGAGCAGTACTGCCAGAGATGTAGTGTTGTCTGGCTAATAACAGAGGGAGGAAAGACGAGAAGAAAGTTCCAAGGGACGAGACTGGAGGAGAGGAATCCTAGAATAGTGACCTCAAAGCATGAGCAGTTTTTGAGGCTTAGCTAAAAGCAATGAAGGTGATAAAGTAATTCATCAGTGCCTGAGTTTCGCCAGGACATCTCTAGGGCAAAAGTGATTAAGATCCCATGGGTTATATCAGGGTGGAGATGATTGCAGGGTTAGCTGCTGTAGTAAATTTACTCCTTTCATCTGAGTTGTTGTATTGTTATCAAATCTATCCTCAAAAGGCATAATTTCATTTTATAATCATGTCCATCAATTTCCTATATTGAGAAACAGAAATTTTCTGTTTTCTATATTTTCAAAATCTGGTTTATTTAATTTTGAGCTGTGTTTTGTATCAGGCATGATTGTAACACAATCTTTGGATAGATTTTTTTTTCCAGATAGATTGCATTATTTTCTGATTCTTAACTTTTCCTCACTTTCAGTGAGCAGTTCTGCATAATGGGGTGAATTAAATTGTTGCTCAGAGTACAAAGTATTTTGTAACAGAAAGCCCTTATGGCTGTTTTCCTCTTTGGAAAATAAGGGGATGTTCACACACTGTTAGATATCGAAGAGTGGTAGGAAAACTGAACCTGTGCTGCCAGCTGGCTTTCCTTGATAGCTGCTGCATGTGAAGGATGCTGCAACAGTTACTGCTCCTTCGGAGGAGCCATCCATAGAACAGGTACGAACTGGTGGCTGAAGTGGAAATACACACCTGTCAGCCCAGATCTGGCTGGGGAGCTGAGAATGTAATAGCGGACTTCAGTTCTTCACATGGACAAGACTTACTCTTCTGTCTAAGCAGTAGGTGGGAGACAGACCTTTAAGGAGGTGAGAGATAAGTGAGTTTTGACTCTTTTACAAAACTCCAAACTTTTCTCACACCCTCTTGTAAATTAGTACCCGCTAAACTCACTACTGACAGAGGAATAATTCACTGAAATGCATTTTAAAAATCCCTGCTTTGAATCCTTTAGGCATTGTAATTCTTGATTATATAGCCCAGACTACACTCTGCAGAGATAATTAGGCATTAAATGCTAACAGGATTATTATGGAGATTTCTCCTGACAGCCATTTAGCACCTAATTAGGTGTTAAGGCCATAAATTTAGGTTTCTCAGCAGCATTTAGGGCCCTAATAAATTCTTTTGAAGTTTGAAATTGTGGGCTCATCTTCACAACTGTGCACCCCAGTGATGTAGTCAAGCTGCGTTTAAGGAGACAGCAGTGGTATGTCCTTTGCCATGGTGCTCTAAGGAAGAGTGAGCATCCTTCTGAGTGAGCAAAACCTCTTTATTTTTCCAATTTTATGTTATTTTAATAAAACATTTAATCTCTTCACCAGTCTTTTCCTATTTAAGGGAGACATATAAGCATAGCTCTGGGCAAAAGCCAGTTACTGCCTTATACCAGATACAGACTTGCTACCATTTTTCATACGTGGACCCTGTTTTGAAATAAATTGTTTGAAGGGCTAACTGCTGCTGAATTTGTTGTAATAGCATATTTTTCACCGCTTTTTTTGGAGTTACTTTCAAGGCTCAGCAGAGAGATCAGTTGAAATAGTTGGAAAAAATAACATACTGGAAGGCAGAGAGCCTTTTGACTGCTAGTTGTCTACTTTATGAATGTTTAAGGAATTTTTTGTGATGATAGAACCCAAGCGATTATTTACTGTCATGTAGTGCATAAAAAATGATCCTTTTTTTCATCGACATCCATGCATACTTGGAAGACATTAAGGAACCACTAAGAAAGCACATACCTCTGGTTGAAAACTGCTCGTGGTCACAGCCTGTAGGTCAGCAGAACTACAAGGCATGGCAGAGAACAGTAATACAGAGCAAGACTCAAATGCAGTTCAGAGTGGACTTGTTCAGGAGGGGTGGTCTCCAATGGTCTCCAGTATTTAAACAGGAGCTGATTTCTCTGTCCTGTTTAATTTGCACTACCAATGATAAAGGCAGAGCCAAGATTAGAAGTGTATTTCTAGCATAGGAAGAGTAATGATGAGTTGCCCTATAGTGTTTGGATTAAATAATTCCACATTTCCAACATGTGACAAATGGCCTGCTCACTCCATGTGGAGCAATCTCCACCTTTTAAAAAACCAGTTTCATTAAAAACACTCAAACCCCCACATATATGATATAAACTAAAATTAATCCAGAGCTGTTTTCTTGAGCTGAGAAGTTTGCTGTCTATTAAAAGGTTCAGACAATAGTACTAGGCATGAACTCAAATTACTGTTTTTACCTTTTTTCCTCTTTAAATCATTGTACCAGAAAAATTCAGCTACATATGCTAACACAGAAAAAATTACTGGAAGGGAAATTGGATATTATCAGTGATGCTTGAACTGCATTTGACTTATGCCAAGAGCCAGGGTAAGGAAAAGAAAGTACTCTTGGGAATTTTAAAATGAGCTAGTTTTATTCTGCTGTTAAGATACAAGGGGAGACTGTTCTTCCTGAGTTTGAAAATCCACTCTGAATTACAGTAAATGATGGCATTTTATCGGTTACGAGTGAAAATAAATACTCTATTTAGAAAAATAGAGAAAAAAGTTGAAATCTTGTCTTATAGTGGGCAGGGTTGTAGAGAAATTTGGCTTAGCTAATGATAGGACTTTATGTGCTAAACAACATTTTGTCTGAATATGGAAACATAAGTATTCATAAAAATTATTTTTATAGACTTTGTAATCTTGTTTTTCCTTTAGATAATAATACATTCATAATTCTTAATTTGGGGTAAAATCCTAATGAAATGAAGGACATTCATTGAGATGGAAAAGTTAATGGCCTGGATGAAGACTATGTTTCTTTTTGTAGTGAAGACATAGGAGAAGCTATTTGTGAATCATGCAAATAGGGAGCAGGAGCAGAGCTAGCCTGGCTGGATGTAATGAGCTGTTACTATTGAATTAATGAAACAACAGTTAGAATATTTCAATATGCAGTGAATGGCTTGAAATCTGTTTGTTTGAAGCCATAAGACAATGTGAGTTAATAAAATAATTATTTTGCTACTCAGAACAAATGCCTGTATTCGCTGTATATTTAACAGGGTGTAGAGGGGATACTGCTCCTTTTCAACAGGTAACTTGTGATTTCTCTCTCTGCTTTGCTCCCTCTATTCTTTTTCCTTCTCTTTTCTTCTTCTTTGTCTAAAGAGAAAGAATCTATCTCTGTTTAGACTTGAGACTTTACAGCCTTGTTTTCTTTCCTTCAACAGAGAACATACAGAGCTATGTATGACTACAGTGCTCAAGATGAAGATGAAGTTTCCTTCAGGGATGGTGATTATATCATCAATGTGCAACCAATTGATGATGGCTGGATGTATGGTACTGTTCAGAGAACTGGGAAAACCGGAATGCTTCCAGCGAATTATATTGAGTTTGTTAACTAATTTTTGTCTCTAGTCCTTTGAGCTTTATTATGATTTACTTAAAATCTAACCTTTTAGAAAAAAGTCAGAAGAATCTTTTAAGAGTTCATGATCATTACTTTATCACTGCTATAACAGTTTGCATTCTCACTCAGAATCCATTTTAGAGTCCTTTAAAGAAAAAAAAAATAATCCACAAGAAGCTCAGAGCTTTGAAAACAGCATTGCTTATAATAGTACTCTCTCAAAATGAAAAACATATATGGAAGCCTGGTGCTGCCAATCCTTTAAAGACTTTGGTCAGCTAACTGTAAAGGGGTAATACCTTTTCCTTACACCTCAAAAATGTTATAACCATAAGATTGATTCACTTATGGCACTCTGAAGTCACAGGAGGTTAACACACTGAGTTTGAACACATCTTCGAATTAGTAGGGAAATGTTTAAGCAGTTAGCTTCCTAATAAAAATTAAAATGTTGAGTAGATAATTCAGTCATTTGAAATAAAGATAAGTAATATGCCAGTAAAAAACCCCAATAAAACCCCCTACTGCCCAGCAGCCTTATGGTAAATATGTTTATTTTGACAGCAAAAATTCCCTGACTCTTGCATATCCACATTTATTCTTGGATTACCCATTTTTATTTATTTCCAAATGATCTATTAGCTTTGCTTCCATCCCAGTTCATCAGTTAGATCCAGGTCTGGATTCATCGTTCCTCAGTATCTTTTCCACAGAAGAGTCCTTGCAAAGACTATCTAAAATATAAAACCTGTCAACTCTTCTGTTTCCTTCTATAATGCTTAGCATTTAAATAGAAACTTTCATTAGGGCGACGTACAACCAATACTTCATGTTAGTTCCTTTACCTTCACCTGTACTGCTGTAAATAAACACCCCATGTGCGGCCCTGGTGCTGTGCAGTCACACCAAGCCTGCAGTCACACCCCTGTTCTTACCACAGGTAACTCGCTTAATGGCTGCTTTGCTGATGAGCTGATGTCCCTCCCCCTGCTGCAGAAACACTTGTGCCTCCATCGAGCAGTGGAGGAGAGCTCTGGTTCTTGTAGTGCATTTCGGATCAGTGGCCTATTGCTTCAGTTTACTCCCAAATTCCTGGTGATCCAACAGTGGGTTGTACGCTTGCCAAATGATTAATGATGGAGAAGTATTATGTTTTCTTTTAGTGACTTAATCTTTCTCATAATTGACACCGAAGGGAAAGCTAACTAAGCAAAATCCAACATACTCTATGCCATTATTTCAGTTTAGCCATCTTTAGAAAACAGTAAAAATATTCTGCTGACAGACCTTCACATGTGCTATTTGGTCAGAACTGAGAGATCCAGGTCTCAGTCTGTGAGGCTGGGGAGAGGATCAAACAGCGAGTGACACAGTGGATCTCTAAGATCTCAGCAGGCTTGGGTCACAGGAAACTTGTTTTTGCTTTGACTGGGTGCTGCATTCCCTCCCAGGGAGAAATTCTGGGAGAAAGGACAAAAGAGTTAAAGATTTATGTGGGAACTTACTCATGGGGATGCAGAGATGTGTAAGGAAGAAAATGTTTTTCCAATAAAATAAATTGTGGAGTTCAGCCATGTGCTAAGGAAATGTGGAGTAGCCCTCAGTATATTGAGACTGCTCTGGCTTTCTTTCATTTCTAAAATTTTTAAAGTAGAATTAAATATAGAGCTTTTACACAATTTTGTATTTCTTATCTCATATAGTAGGCAATCCTGCAATAACTATTTAAAAATAAAGAAAGAAGGCAGTATGGATTTGTTATGTCAACTGAAAGTTGTCAGTGAAAATACCTGCAAGTTCTATTTTTGCATACAGTTAAGAATTGGAAAGCTTATGCAGTTTTATTTTAGGTCTTGCTAACGCAGGGATGATTCCAGCTGCCAAGCAGAATGGGATGACTGTATTAAGAAAAAAAAATTTAAAAATGTCCATGACTGTGGAATTGCCTGTGCTTTCTTGTCAGCAGCCTAATTTCAAGGCTAAAGCTGTCCAGGAGTATCTAACTTCAAAAAATGTGTTTTAAAAGCAGAGTTCTGCAACTGTAAATATGCAATTCATAGAGCTGACTGCTGTGATTTAAATTCTTGCAAGTTTTGCATAAGGAGCTGCTCTTGCAGCAGACCCTTGTGCATTACTGGTGACATCCACATGAAATCAGCAAGGCAAATGGCTTTTTAAAAGGCTGATGTGGTTTGCTGAGCTAGAAGCTCTGAAACAAGCAGTTTGCTTCTATGTTGGTTTTCATCACTGGCCATTAACAGCAAGAAGAGGAATTCCATCTTCTGCTGGCTGGCAAATTTTCAGATGATGCCTGAGGCACAGTTGGCTGTCGCTGTCACTTGCTGCTGTGCTTCTCTATTAGTTGTGTAATGCTGACAACAATAAAAAAACCCAAAGAGTCAGTTTGTTAACCAAATATGAATAAAAAAGAAATATAGAGAATATCTATATGGCGTCAAGTTGCAATTTTTAGTGACTTACAAAACAGAGGGTCTCCACCTATAAATACACGATCATTCTTCCTAAATGCGGAGACAGATTACAGTGTTGAACACTTTATGTATAGAAGGAAATCAGAAAATGAGCATTTGGTGACATTAGAGAACTATGTTATGCTAAACAATAGAAATAAAATTTCCTTTATGAATTTTGAATATTCATTAGCCTGGCAGAGCAGCTAAAGCAATTTGCAAAAAATAAAAGGTCAAGAAAACAAAACAGGATGTGAATTGTATTTCTCTTGAGAATGGTATGTCAGCAGAATTATTAAGATCTGGTTTAAGTTACTTATTCTTGTAGCCAACTTTTTTGTAATTTATGCTTAGGAATTCATGTTTATATGGAATGGTTCCTGCTTTTTGATATAAAACAAACTTTAGTGTAATTTTGAAGCTTTGTTCTAAGCAATGCAATCAAAGGCCCAAACTTACCAGAATGCAGTTATAAAAATGTTTTTTTTATAAGATCTAAAGTTTGTAAGATAGGGAGAGTAAGTCATAAACTAAATTGTGCCAGCACGTGTTTTTCAAAACATATGTTGGAGACTGTTACATGCAGTGTGATATAGGGGTGAAAAGATGTTACATGCTGTCTTGTCACCTTTAAAGTTTATATTCATTTTTAGCACAGCATGTTCCCCTCACTGTTCTTTCTTCCTGTAGTCAACATTTTTCTGGGGAAAGGAAAGGGCTTTTAAGGACTTGAATTTTCCCAAGTTGTTCAAAAGTTCAGGTTGGAAGTCCACATATTCCCATTTTAGAAATAAAGAATTCTGTAAAGAATGCTGTAATCCTTGCTAACACGAGTATAAATGTAGAATACAACATAGAGCATATTCATGCATATAAAACAAGAACAAATGGGTGCCTTGCTTTTCATTACTCTTTCTTGCCTGGCTAATCTTCATTTTTTAAACAAAGCTCCGTACAGATACTGCAGTTGTAATTTTCCATTATGGAACATTAGCATTTAGTCTTGATGAAACAGGGTTTTCTTGATTACATTTGACATACAATAAACTACTTCAGCAGATTGGGATTTGACGGAGAATCACCTCCCATGGATTATGTTTTTGACAAATGTGTCCCTGCCGAGTGTTTCTTGGGGATGTGGAAGGTCTCCAATACTTGGGAAAGGTAATAATTCTAGTTCTAATTGCACAGTGACTGCATGTCATCTTGTACGATGAAAAAGAAATAACAAATACACAGATCTTTGGCAGAAGGTGGTACAGGGTATAAAGTAATAGATTTTTATTAAGTTGATTAATACTCCATTTAAAATATAAAATATGCTTTAGTTAGTAAATGTTTAAATAATATACTGAAACAGACAGAAGATGCTGTTGAAAGAAGTCCTCCAAACTGATGTGCTGGCAAATGCAAAGTACCAGTGAGCTGTAGAAGAGTGAACCATTTTGCAATGCTTTAGTGATTTTCTCCAGCTTTATACCATAGGAACCCCATCTCTCCTTTGGAAAGAAAACCTGAAAGCTCTATTTCCTAGACTGCCTGCACTACAACAGTATATTCAAAGGAATTTCATATGCTTCTTGTGTCTGATAAATAGAATTTGCATATTGTACTTAAGTTGTAATCCAGTTGTTGTTGACATTTGTTTAATTAATTATTATTTTAGGGGGGAAAATAAGCTATACTGTAGCATTTCAATTGTGTATGTAATATTACTATTAGAAATTGCTAGACCATTGGAAGACAGCAATGACTGTATTGACATTGATTAGCATGATGTGGAAAATCTCTCAGCTGTTGGTTTTTGCAGTGTGACATAAAAAGCAAAAATGAACCGCTGTGCAGTTTGGCTTATGTTTGCTTTAAAGTGTGTAAAGTTTTAGTTATTTTGCAAAACTGTACTGTATTTGGGGGCATACAGTTATGAAGGTAACAACTGTTTTTCAAAGGACAGATAAACTTACTCTTGGATCATATGATGTATCATCTTAATTTGGCTTTTGTTATGCAGAAAGTTAACACCAGCTATTAAAATATATTTTAGTAGAAATGCTTTAATTCCTGTTTCTTCCTCTACACTGTGAATATTTAAGCTTTGGTGGACTAGAGCAACATCATGCTGCCCAAAGTACTAACCTATGCAAACTAGTTCACATTTTAGTTGATGTCACAGTGGATGTAACATAACAATTTATTTTGCATAACATTAAACGTCATTCAAATAAAATATTAAACCCAGCACTATGTATGTATTATATTCATAAACAACACTCTGTAAAGCTACCATACCCATTAGTATAAGCTCTCAAAGATGCATATTGCTTTAACTAAGGAAGCTTTGCGTTTCCAAACTTAAGTAGAATTTTTAGCACTATTCATCCAGCTTGATCTTAGAAAGTAGTTTCCTAGAACACTGTTTTATTTCAGACCTGCCCTCTCCTTAAAAGGTTAATTTGCCTTTTTCAGTCTGTATTTGTAACCTTTCAACAGAACATCAAGTTACGTTCCATGACCCTTGGTTTGTTTAAATAAGCAGGTAGTAAGTGAAGGAAGTTCACTGATTTAACTGATACTGGTTTGCTTGTCTTTGAATGGGCATTTGGTTAAGTGTGCTCTCAGTGCAACACTAATGAGAAGAAATTGAATTGCTGGCTTCTTTAAAACAATTTTATATACAAATGTCGTCTTTATTCATTTACGCAAGTGAATTATTTTTAAAACATTGTAAGAAAGTTCAAGTTAAAATAAAATCCAGAAGTATTTTGGAACTACTCTTCCTGTAGTTGAAGAAGATTATTATGCTTAGGGACATGTTTTATTTATTTGAGTGTTAAGTGTACAGTAAAATGGACTGCGTTGGAATTTTTATATTTTTATCAAGTGTTAGTTTGAAGAAGGCTGTTAACAATGTATGAGGACAAATGGCAGCCACAAATGGATCTGATCAGCTCCTTCTAGGTAAGTGACATGCACTTGCTATGACACTAATTTCTACTTAAGAAATGTGTTAGCATTTCCTATGAAGTTTAATTGGTTACAGAGTTGATTCCATGTTCCGTGGTGCTTTTATATATTGAAATGCTGCCAGTATAGAAATATCTGTTCTTTATTTATACTGTAGCAAACAGCAGTTTTCAATAAGATAAAGATTTAAGAGTTGCCAAAATGGACCTCAAGCACTCGGAATGTGTTTTATTTGAAAATCCCTCCATAATTTGCTCTAGGTACTGAAGTACTTTCCTGTCTTTACTGGCCCCATAGAATATAATTATCAAAAGGATCTATGTACTGGCACTTGAAATTCTTGTGGAAACCCTCCATGCTGTGCATTGGACAGGTTGAGAGTTTCTAGCTATCAATGCTTTTAGGATGCTCTGATTTCTGCTCTGTCTCAGAACTGGGCTCTTGATTTTCTCTGGTGTGTTAATTAGCAACAATACTAATGTAGCATAGAGTTCTCTGTACTGAGGGAATAGTTAGTTGCCAGTGCATGGGCACTGCCTCTCTCCCTTCTCCCACTCACACCACCAAGCCCAGCTGTGTTTCCAGTACTGTTTTTCCGTGACTATCTCTCGCATCTTTCCATGAAGCTACCTGTGGGACACATTAAAGTGATATCACCAAATGATCCAGATTTGGTTTTTTCTTCCAAATTGTTTCTTTTATCATCATTCTTTCGGTGATTCTGTTTACTGCACAACCTTGAAAACAGTAATATCAGAGCAAGGAAAGAAGTAGCATGAAATGGGTGGAAGGCATGGCTGAAGTGAAGTCACAGATTTCTTACTCAGATTTTGCTGCAGAGGTTAATACAAGTCAACCACATGACTGAGGGCACCATCTGAATGACTAACCTGTAAGCTGAGCAGTGCTGTGTGGATATGCTTGGCCTGTCTGTGTGTCTATGTCTGTGCTGTAGTGTCGGAAGTACTCTGGGGTAGTGTGCAGATACCTCCTCTAGTTTTTGAGCAATTAGTTGGCATCCCAAGAGCAGGCCATCCGCTGGCATATGGCATTCATAAATGCAAATTTATCCTTTGAGAAAATGAGACCTCAGATAGTACAGAGGGAACAAAATGTCAGTAGGTTTAGACTACATATTTTTGTGCCCAGCAGGAAGGAAATCCTTTGTGTGCGGTGAGAACACTAAGCCCCATGGCACTGCTGCAAGCTGCTAACTCTGGACTGTGTTTAGTACCAGAATGAGATGATGTGCCACAGAGCTCACCTGCTCCACAAATTTGATACTGCATGATGTGCTACTTGCTGGGCATTGTTCTTGACAATGACAGCAGAAACTGGAGATTCGTATTTATGCACTACATCGTAAAAAGAGCCTAAGAAGTCCTGAATTTTATGTATTTTAGCTTTGGTTTCTTTCCCACTTGCCTGCTGTTGATAAAATTTACATATGGAGAGGCCTGTTCTCATGCAGAAGACTACTGGCTTGTGGCTCTGACCACTTTTATCTACAAAGAGGGATCTGCAGGTATTAACATCTGTGTCTTAAAATAGTGCTTGACGCATAGATACCCATTTTCAATGGTTTCACAAACAACTGTCAGCTTTTTTGATTGTTCTTTGATTCAAGCCATTATTTTTCTGTGTTTTTCCTCCTCCTTCATCTTTCTTCTCTTGACATGCTTACAGCCTCTGTTGCTTATACAGCAGCTTTTCCAGGACCCAAAGGAGATATTTTTAAGAGGCTTCTCAAGGAACTGAGAAGACTTTAAATTGCTTGAAAAATGCTAATGTTATCTCCCCATTAAGTTCTCCTGCCCCCAGCAGTTCTACACTGGCTTCATTGTCCTTCTTTGCCTTTTGCTGCCTCTTCCTTCAGTCAAACTCTGACATCTCTGTCATCAAACCTGATGGGCTTGGGGCCCCTCCAGTCAGGCCTTCAGATCACTCTCTGTCCTCAATAGTTTCTGCATTCAGGTTTGGAACTTTAGTGTGGCTCACCTACCTGTTCTCCTGTCAAGACCTTTGAGCAGAACTCAAAGAATATTAGCACCTGCAAGTTTACCCCAAGCAATGTTACATTTCTGTTGGCTCAGCAATGAGCTATTCTCTGTGAAGAGTCCTTTTGACTGTGTTTTCCCTGGCTTTCCTTGCCCTTGTGTACTTGTGGCTGCTTCTGAAATAAGCTGCTTCTGATTTCAGAAAAGAGGGGGCTTACACTTTTTGCTGTCTCATCAGTACCTAAATCAGTTCTTCATTCTCTTCTTCAGAGGATTAGCATCCTTATTATGTTATCCCTCATTTTGGGTTGAACTCTTGATTTAGAAGTCATTCTCTGTCAGTGTTAGAGTGAGGAGCTCATACCATGTCAATGCAGTCTGTTGCTCACTATGGAAGCTGTGTGATAGGCACTATCCTGCTCACCAGAACCTTTCAGTTCCTAGCACTGCTTGTTCTGTATTCCTCAGATGGGATCTCTGTGAGACGCGATTATCTGTACCAAACCCCAGCCTTTCTATAAATAAATGTCATTATAAAATAAACACTTTTTCTGACTTACAGCTCCTCTGACTCAAGATGACTGACATCCTCCAATTTTGTAGCTTGTACTGACATTAGGAAGCATGCATCTAAAATGTGTTAAATGAATTATGCTCTAAGGGACTGTTTAGGCAGACCTTGATGACTGCAGCTATTATACAGTGTGGATATCTCAAGTTAAATGGGGTAAGTGGCAGATCAGGTCTTGCTGCCAAGTGGTTCAACTGAGAAACAAGTTTATATGTTTATTTGAGCGACCCAGCTATTCAAGAGATGTTGTGGTGGCTATGCCCACTTCTGGGCTTGAATGGGTGGATTTTCCCACCAGAGACAGTAACTCCGAAGGTGGGTCTGAGACCCTGCCCTAAAGCTGCCAGTCTTGGGGAATCCCCTCCCCTGTTCTTCCCCTAGTTCATGTTTATGTATTTTGTATCCAGAAAGTTCTGTTCAGTTGTACTCTCTGTTGGTTCATTCAAGTAAGTCCCTCCCTGACTCCCTCTCCACTGGCTGTGTGTCACTACCCGTCAAATCTCTATTGGTTTGTCCCCCTGTCCCTCCCCTTTTGGTGGGTAGTTTAAAAACCCATTGCAACTGTTACTTTCGTTCTTTGGTTGCTCCCCTCCTTGTTTCTGCGTTCCCCTGTCCTGCTGGGCGGGGAATAAAAACTTGGAAAACTGCAACAAAGAATCTTTCTCTCCTCTTTTGCCTGCGCCTGCTGCTAAGCAACAACGACTGCGGACCCGACCCATTCAGGGCAGAAAGCTGAAGGAAAAGCCCCGCGACGGGGCTCGCCACCGAAAGGAGGCAACGAGCTGTCCCTGTGTGTTCGGACACTCTTGCACGTCGCCCGCTGGCCTTCTGGGCGGTCAAGCGGTCACAGCAGCGACAAAGAGACTGTCGTTTTCATTTCTACTCCAGCAGTTCTAAAGCAATACAAGAATTAGATGACAATTGTTCATAGTTAACTAGTTAGCTGTGCAGTTTAATTCCTTGATCAAATGGAAATAAAGTTAATCAGAAATTTTGGCAAAGCACGTGCAAGGTGGAGCTAGGCATTTGAATTGATGTTCAGCATGCTTGCATTTCTAACCGTTATTTTCCCTTCATCTAACTTTATTAAAAATAGTGGGAAAGCTCTGCTCCTCACAGCATTACTAGCATGCTGTTAGAGAAATTAATCTTCAGTGGAAGAATAGCTTCAAGGGTGTTGTAAGGTCTTGGAAGAAAACAATTTAAAGTTATGCTTTCAAATCTTAAAGTTACCAAAATTTTAACTTTGTTCCCTTGAATTTTCTTTCAGCCCCTAAACCCCACTAAAACGGTTTTGCTCTGCTCTATGTTCAACGTTGCGTTCCCTGTAGCAGTTACTTTTGTGAGATGGGAAAAAGACCACAAACATTGGAGTACTTCAAGTAACTTTCTCTTCCTACAATTTTTCATTGCTATGCTGAGTAATATCTGCAAAATATCCTTCGTTTCAAGGCTCTTTATTTCACCCTCAAGAAATATATTGCAAATAATATACTCTCTGTTCAAATGCCACTGGCCAGGATGCTCTGTTGCACAACTGTGATTATTTTGGGGAGGGCGTGCTACAATGGCAACAGCTACGATCTTGATGTTAGAGCAAGCACCTAGCAAAGACTCCTGTGAGATCTTTCTCAACTTGTGACTCCTTTGAAAATAGTGGCCATCACTGCAGTACCAGTGCTCTGTGAGATTAGTGAAATTATAGCTTTGCAACTTGGTTTATTTTCCAGATGCTATAAAGTCAACACAGCTGCAGCTGCTTTTGGACAGGTTGATTTTAGGTGCTGTTTTGACTTACTGCTGCTTATCTTTTTGTTGGTATTCTTTCAGCTTATGGTATGATGGCTAAGCCAGATGAATACATCAGAATCTCTAATTTGAGGGCTTTCTGCCGTACTACAGTTGTATGTTTTCTTATTTTAAGCTTTTCTTCTTTTTCCCAGCACTTTCTCAGAGATCAAGAATATGAATAGCACTTACTCAGCCTCCTGCAAGGTGGCCAGAACTGTAATCTGAACTGGTACAAAATGATTCAAAACAAAGGCATGGGCACTGGTCACAATCAGATTAGTTTCTCCTACAAGTTGATCCATGAAGTGCACACACTCTTGTGCCCCCCGTTTTTCCTTCTCTAAATACTGCTGGTCTAGTGACCATATATTTTAAAGTTAATTGAATTGCTTTTTGGGGGAGATAAATAACAAGAGATTTTTCATGTATTATTGCAACATGCTTTAACCCTGATCACCATCACAGGGAATCTACAACTGGATCAGAACTTCACAGCTAAATAAGGTAGGTGGAACAAGATTACTTAGTCTGTGCTTTAGTGTATTTAAAAAGCTTTTTTTCATTTAAATTCTGTACAGATATGCCGTGAAGGGTTCTGTACAGGATGGAACAGCTTTATAGAGCTTCAGAAAGCAGTGGTGTGAAACTATGGATCATATCAGAATAAAGGGACCTTGATTCTTAGTCCAGACTAAGGTTTCTTAATCTGCTCTATTATTTCTTGTCTGTATCATGCTGTGTGTTCAGCTGAGGCAAAAACAAGGTTGAAGAGGCAGATTTTATAATATGTTTAGATTCAGAAACAGGAAGATGAGAGCCAAGTGGGTTTTTCAAATTACATCTGAAATCTGAATCTGATTACAGTGTGATGTTGGAAATTTCACTCAACATTTTAACACTTCAGTGTGCTCTATGAAACCAGTCATCATTCTTTAATGAAATGAATATAAATAGTGAAATGCTTACTGAATTGGGGATCATAAAGTTTTGTTTACCCTTAAACCAAGTATCTAACAACTAGACTAGAGCTATGTTGACTTTTTATCCATCTCCTTAGTTTAAGGAATATTTAGTTAAGCTATGTGAAATGGGACATTATCAGTGAAATGGATATCAGTTCTGAATTCTTGACAAGATACTTATTCAAAATCACTTTGATGTGAGAAGAACAAACAAATCCTGGATGACGATTTGAGTTACTGGATGACTAAATTGGTCATGCTCTGAAAGAACATTTCTTCTTGGTTTTTTATGATAGGATCTGAGATAGACCCTCTCAATGAAGTGTTCAGGGCTGTTAAACATGAGTAGGGATTGATGAGTGCCTGTGCCATCCTAGGTGAGGGGCTTGGAGATGTTTAAGACCTTGTTTTGGCTTCAGCGTTTCCTACCTGCTGTCAAGAAAATTTGAAGGGATCATATATAGCACATAGCTTTCTTTGACTCAGTACATCCTGTGTGGCTAAACACGTCATGGGTCATTTTTAAATCATGTTGTGTGGAATGGGTGGAAGAATGCTCATGTTGGCCTTAAACAGATAGGAAATCCTCAAGCACAAATGAGACACTTGGAAAAAGTGAGAGCCAAATCCTGATTTTTTCCAGCTTCTTTATTAAGAGTTTGGGTGCTCCTCACAAAGCGCTGAGGAAGTGACATTTTGCCGCTGATGAGCTGGTGTTACCTCCCCTCTACTGCGTCAGCAGGTCGTGAATGCAAACCTTCTCAGGGCAAGTCACTGGTTGGGTGGCCTTGAGGGCACCTTCTGCAAAACGTGCAGCTCAGCCCTGCCATTCAGCATGGGCTCAATGCCCACAGATTCTAAGCCCTTTTTTTTTTTTTTTTTTTTTTTAATTTTTATGTAAGTTGCTCTTTCTACTTTTATGCATATTTTTATCTCAACATCAGAGCAGCAGCTGTGGCAGGAGGGACACAGGGACATGTGACCTTGGAGGTAGGAGTGCAGCAATGGAGGCGGTGCAGCCAGTGTGCCAGGAGGGAGCGCAGACCCAGAGGAGGCAGGAGGAGCTGCTAAGCCAGAGGTACCCCAGTGGGCTGCGATGGATTGCATTTCCTAGGAGCCGAGCCCTGCCACTTGCTCCTGCACATGGCCCATAGGAAAGGGTAGTGGATGTTCAAGCACCATTTCTCCTAGGTGGATATGTGAGCACTTGTGATGAATATTTTTCACACTCTTCAGTCCAACTACAAAGCCTGAAGGAACAGAAGAAACATTCCTGGAATTTAGGTTTTTTTCTTCAAATCAAATTACGCTCTAAAGCATTCAATGCCTCCCTTGGCCAACCATTTTCCAAGCATGGTAGGTTTTTATCATGAAAACCAGCCTTCACAGTTTACTTTCTTTCTTGTTGCAAGGCAGAACAAGTTTCTCTTGTTTCTTCTTTTATCTGGGCAGTTTTCTGCTGTGATGGGAGCAAAGGTCTCTTCTTGTGGTGCAGTGAAGACATTCAGAAACTGCCACTGGCCACACTAATTTGCTGCAATCCTCCTGAAACACATACAATTAATACATATGAACCTATTCCCATTTTTCTAAATCTCTCTACATTTTTAGAAAAAAACATCCAGGAGCTGAGATGAAGATGTACAACGATATCTCTTTTCTTCTTCTGCCATACACTGAAAAAGAAGATGAGGAGCAAAATACCTGCATGTGAGGTTTTAATACAGCCTTTCAGGGCTGGGTGAGCTGTAGTTCATTAGTAAGGGAAAAGACAGTCATGTAAAACTGGCACAAGGGGGCAGGTGTGCACCACTGAAAATTCTTCATAGTTTGAAACTGTGTTTATAAATGATCACAATTAGCTGCAGGACATAGAACGGTAACGGTCTTGTTATGGGCATAAATGGCTATTCTAATTGTGTTGTAAGAAAAACTGAGCTCTATATTTAATTAGAATGAAACCTCACATTTCTACATAAAATCAAAAGGGCTTAACAAACTAAATGGTTTACAAAATTTGATTTCCAGTATGGTTCAATAGCAGAGACAACTAGGGAACAAAGATGTGTTTCACTAATACTTTTTACTGGATCAGATGAGATGAGACATTCAATTATCATAATTCAACACTTGAAATTTAAACATATTGGGACCATATTGTTGAAGGGCTTAAAGGTGTCCTAATACTTAAAAATGTGGATGTGCTCCCTGAACAGTGATAATTACAGTGGTAGTGCATATGGTGGAGTCTTAGGAGTTCATAGAGTTAAATGTGTGTACAAAATGCTATATATGACTGCAAGAAGAAAGCCAACGCAGGATGCACAGTCAAAGAAGAGCTGCAGTAAGAGATGCTACAGCAGCAGAGGTTTCATCAAGCTCTTAAAACAAATTAATCTGCTGTAGAGACAGCTACTCATGCAGGGACAGCATTTTTCTCCCCAAACCTCTCCTTGCAGTGACATATTCTGCATCTTCATTACCTGATCTGTTCCACACTTCATCCACAGCACAGTAGTATTTTTTATACTTTTTTTTAATATTAAAAACCAAAAGTGCTAGAGATAAAAGCAGTGAATTTATCTCATGTGATTCCATTAAAATTAATTTCTCTTGCTGTCTGGACTTGGACTAACATAGACTTTGTTGCTCAAGCAGTGCCAGCTTCAAAACTGTCTTCTTTTAAAAGACGTCTGAAATTTTTCAATATACAAGACATGGAGATGAGGCTGTACAAGAATAGGTGTTTCAGGAGAACTTCACTGTGGCTGAGCTGAAATGAATGGAATTAATACAAGAGAATAAGCTATTTACACATATACATGTATACAGCAGGAATTTGCAATTCAGTTTTCATCTGTGAGACTTTATTTTTCTGTGGAAGAAGACACTCAAGACTGTTTAAAATCTGACTGTTTTATTGTCGTAATACCATTGTGCCAGCAGATGATTAATACTTGCCTCAAAGCAGTGGGGGCTCAGTTCAGCTGCAGACAATGCAAGGGTGAGTAGCTGATGCTTCCCTGCTGCCTTTCACGTTTCCAGGCACATTTCTCGCCTCAGTTGGATTGCTCCAGGTCAAAAATGAGAATGTTTCTTTCCGAAATGTTGACATCTGACTGTCAGAGTCATCCCTGACTGATGTTCCCTAAATATTTGATTTCTTCATTTTACCTACTGACCTGGATTACGGACATGGTAAAGCAGTTTCTTTGTCTTTATATAGATGCTTTCTGCATGAGCATAGCTTGAATCTCTCTTCCACAGTTGCCAAGTGCATTATTTTCTTAAAAATGTCTTCGTATGCCAGTTGCAAATTATTTTAGTTCTTTGAATTTACTCCATTTTCTCTTTGTTTCTCTTGTTGTCTAAAATGTGTGCAAGGATTAAGGAAGCTTCAGCAGAAGCAGTGAAAGGAGGACAATGCTCCCTTGCTCTAGGAAGTGAAGCCAGTTATGCAGGGCTAGCTGCGGTCCATGACTGCCATGGAGAGAAGAGCCTGGGCAGCATCTCCTCCATCAGACAGTACCAAGACTTGACTTTTGCTCCCATTGGGCCTCTGTAGGAAATCTGCTACTCATAGCTCCATGATGATGATGATCAGAGCATTTGCGATGAAAGTGTATTCAAACCCAGGCCAATGTGGAAGTCTATATATGTCTGTGTGGTGTCACCTCTCTAAGTAGAACCAAAGACTGGCTCCAGACCCTGTGAATAGGCCTCTGGGAAGCTGTCCATTAAGGCCTTGTTCTATGCACTTTCTGTGTGGCACCATACAGGCTCCTCTCCTTTATTTTAGAGTGGTCACTAGGTGGTTAGTGGCCATGAATGCCCTTTGTCAAGCTTTGAATGTAGGTACTACAGTTACTTACAAGAAATCTCCACAGCCTTGAATTTTCAAAAGTAATTGCTTGTGGTTCATTAAATTCCTTAGTTATGTCCCTAGCTCCTTAACCTGAATATTGCTGGAATTCACTTTCAAACATTTTTTCTCTGCATTCTTTTTTCCAGCCGTAATAACTATTTATCTCTACGTAATTTTACTAGTAAGTGTTCCAAAGCTGCTTGCAGCTTGTATATTTTTTTCACTCCACAGACAACAGTTTACCTAATTAATTCTGACTATAGAACTGCTGGATTCTTCTACTGTGTTCTATGGATATAATAAAGAAAAGAGCAGAAGATGTGAGAGTTTAATTCCAGAGTTTTTATTTTGTTTATAGGTCATTGCCAAGAGGTATAGAGACACTTTGATTAAAATAAAAAAATACATTACTGAAAGCAAGAAGACTGGGCACCTAAATAAAGTTATTTAGTATGTCATAATCTTTTAAATGCCAGTTACCTGGTGTGTAAACCTGGACTAAAAGTAATTTCTTTGCTACAGGATCCAATCCCACAGGAAATGTGTTAACATTACAAAAATAATTTTAATGTTTGTACAGTATTTACACATTATGATCAAGACCACAGGCAAGTACTTTGATGAAGACTTGATTTATGGTCTGTGAAGAGGAAGTGTCTGTCATTGAAATAATTTCCCTGCTTCGTCTTTCAACCCTAGTTGGTTTTCTTTCTCAAATTTTTGTTTTTGTTGTTTATTAACCTACATTTGACAAGACAGCTAGTTTCAGACAGGTTGATCATCTTCGTGTTGGCATATTGTACAAGTTATTTCTGACCTCAGTCCTCAGGAAACATGGAAAAATACTATTTCTTAAGTTTTAGTGGAAGATTTCTGATTATTTACTAAGTGTTTGTGAAGCACCAGATTATGTTCTACTAATGACTGTTTAATGCTGAAGTTCAGCACATCTCACAGCTGGGCATTAGCTAATGAACACAAGATGGTTTATATATAATAGCTGTTTATCCTCTCAAGAAAAAAATTCCAAGTTTTATCCCAGAAAGCCTGGGTGAAGCTTTTAACCAGACAGTTTTACAGACATGTTGTCATTCCTCAAATTAAGAATATTTTTCCACTGCCTGTCCATGCTCTAGGAGCTATGAATGGTGGCTCAGTAAAGGACCACCTTCTGTGGCTGGTTTGTTCAAAGGCCCTTTGCAACACAGAGCAATACTCTGCCGTGTGTAAAACCAGGTCATTGAAATTTTGCTCATGCTCTTAAAGTACATTTTAGAACAGGAGGAGTATTGTTCCTTGTGTCCTGACTGAGTTTGTGTTGGTGTTTTTATTTTCTTTTTCATAACTCGAATTATTTTCTATTTCCATAATAATTTATTACTTTCAGTGGAGAGAACACTGATTTTGTTGGTATACAATTATGGAATGCTAGGTAGTGTCCAGGTTGTGGCACAGACCACCTTTTTCTGGTATAGAGTTGGGCTGTTTAGGTCCTTATTTCACTGGAATTCCTGCTGCTTCCCAAGATGACTTCTTGGTGTATTTTCTTAAGCTACAAGTAATTAATAGAGAATTTTCTGACTTTTGCCTAAATAGTTATCTCTGATGGTGTTAGAAGTTATGCTATGAGAAGTTTGTATATGCAATGACTAGGAAATAAGTCTGGATGAAACAATACTGGATTCTCCAGTGAAAATTTGCACATTTATTTCCTGAAGATATTAGTGACTATTTCTCCTGTTTTTTTATATCTGTGCTTTGAAAAGCTCTTCCTGAGCAGACAAGGGATCTGCTCAGTCAGCCTCAGTTTAAAGCTCTGAGAGAAGTGACAGGCAGAAGGAGAGAAAACAGGACAACAGAACATGTATCTGTCTTGGACAGATGAGAAGTGCTTATGATGTTTTTTCCTCTTTTTGCCAGATCTTCAAATATCACCTGTCAAATAATTTAGGGGAACTCATTCTGTAACTCCGTGTGGCAGAATTCAGTGAGGATGTGACAGGTGTTTTGAAGTTTCACCACAAAGCTTGTAGTTCGCCTCTTGCTTTCCTGACTGAAAACATCATTGCTGCCTGTCGTGGTTTAGGAACAGCAATCTGCAATTTAGTTCCCCCATCCCCACCCCCTCTTCCTGAGACTCTCCCAAACCAGATTCCCCTTGCCCCCTCCCCTCTCCCACTTTAGGGTGGGGTTGAGAATTGGAGGCACAAAAAAAGGTTAAAAAGATGGGTTGAGATAAAAACTATTTACTGCGAACAGCAATGAGATACAAACCCAAACAGTAGCAGCAACAATATTAATCACTGAAGTATACAAAAAGAGGGTGATTTACATGCAAAAAATTCTTACCGACTGACCGGACCTGGTGCGACCCTGAGACATTGAGCAATGGTGAATGGACCCACCATGCCAACTGCTTTTTCCTGACTGCTGACCCCACTCCCACCTTCTCTGACTTTCTCCTGCCCCTGGTGGTATGGAATAACAACCCAGACATGCCCAAAAGGCTCCAGGCTCACTCACCCCCCAAAGAAATCAGCTCATTTGTTCTGCCCCATACCCCCTTTACGCTGACAGAAGCGTTTATATAGCCATACAGTGAACTAAATCAAGCAAATCCACAGCATGACCACAGGTAACCCCCAAACAAAATAAGTTAATTTTAACCTTCATCAATTCTCCATCCCAGGTCCTTGCACAGCTGATTAATGCAAGCTGATACTCAGCAGTAGAGGTTAGCCAGGAAAGAGAAAAGTCCTGTCAGAACTTACTAGTAGAAGATAAATTTCTGGGTAGGGAATCTTTCTCCAATGAGACTATAGCATTGTTTTCACTGCTGTTTCCCAGAATGTAGCACACCTTTTTAAAAAATTAAAAAATATAGGTGTGAGTTTGTTTTTTTCTTTTAGTAAAAGGTTTTTCCCTGACTCTTAGGGTATTTACAATTAAGAGCAATGAAGTTTCAGTCTTGGTAAAGAACTGTAATAGAAACAGTAGTAAAAGCTAGACATCCTACCTTACTAACACCAGTTTAATTTCATCAAATATAGGCATACAAGAAGCTCTGGTGTGGTGTTTCACTGCAGATGTCATGTTGCTGTCATGGTATGTTTGTCTAATGTAGATGAGATTTGAGACAAAGCATAGCTGCTGATTCACATAGTATGATATCAGTAAGAATTTTAAAGTCAATTTTTGTGTGAAAGTAGAAACATACCCATTAGCATTTAAATTCTTCTGGCAATGTTTTGAGCTTGTTCCTACTCTCTAAGCCAAGCAGCCTGCTGTTTGAAGGAAGTTTCCTAAGATTCTTAGGATCTTTTGCTGGGTAAATGTACATAAGATATGTTAAGCTAACTTGCCTTGCAGCAGAAAAACGTTCTGTACTATCAGTAAATATCTGCATCTTGTTTTATGTAATCCCTACAGTATTAATGGGATAACATTAGAGATATATATAAAAATAATTATTGTATCATTTCATGTTAGTGTTCTTTGCTTTCAAGGTCCATATTTAGAAACAAGCACTTACACCTGTTCTGCTTGGGCCAGCAGTCATGAGAACACAAGAAAATGATGAATGTTGGGTTGCATGTGTTGTGATTTCCCACACAGATATAATAATGCAAATTATAGAGCCAGCTCTGGCTATAGGCATTTGAAAAACATGTAGGGAATTTCCTCTCTCTCTGATGACAGTTCTCTCCCTTCCTTGTTCCTAACCTGTGGGCATAAACTGATTACAATAATAGAGTTGTTACCTTCAGTATTTTATTTTTCCCCCACAGGAATATAAATATATTTTCTTCATCAAAGAAAAGATCATGAATGAGAATGACTACTTTATAAAACAAGACAATATAAAAGGAAACAGTGTCTGAATGCCTAAGCTTTCTGCAGGCAAACCCAATTAGCAATAAAGGAGCTTTGACTTTATGGGAAAACTATCATGGTAACTCTGTTAGAATGAAAACCGGACTGTTTTCAGACTTTATCCCTTTAAAAATCTTATGGCCATTTGCATGTTTTTTACTATTGAATTTCCAATCTATTCATCAAGAGACAGACACTTTATGCATTAAATTATGTTTTTGTGTGTGTGTATTCAATAGGTCTTTTCACTCCTGTAAATCCACTATTAGTCCTGTTACAACGTTTGCTAATGTCTTTTCTGTGTCAGGAAGCTTCTTTCTATTCAAGTCTGCGTGAAGTAACAACATTTCCTAATTTCATACAGTCCCAGTATATCAGAGCAACCCACTGAGCAGTTGTTCAGCTGTGAATTAGCTGTATGAATTCCTTGGTCCTTCGCCCATTGTACGTGCCTGGGCACTCATTGTGGGAGAAGTCCCAGCTTTCCCATCACAGCAGTGCTGGGAGGTGCTTCCCTCCCCCTTCTGCTCAGCAAATGGGCACATACCTAAAATGTCTTTGGTGACAATGAAGGCTCGCTGTGTTAATTTTAAACCTGACATACCCAGTGTATGGTGTAATTCAGGCTTTGTCTATCTTGTGTCCTGAGATGCAGGAGGGCAATGGTTTTTAAAGCTTTGCGTGGTTCTCTGTCTCCTCTCTGTCATCCCAGCGAGTGCCTTATGAATCATTTATGTATGATTTTTTTTTCCAGTTAAGATATACTATGGCCACAAGAGCTTGGAAATGCATACATTTAAATATATTTAAAGGATTTAAAATTAAATTGATATATGCAAAGTCCCTTGAGAGGTCTGAGTGAGGTTCTCTCTCTGAAAGAGACTACAATTTAATAAAAGCACCAGTACTCCATAATAGATTTTGTCTGAAATACAAAGTTCCAAACTTACAGTGCATCCCAGAATGACCATAAATCATCATTATTTCTAAGCAGATAATGAGAAATTATTTGTAAACATGACTTAATTGGACACACACTACTGATTCATTCTTTTATTTTACAGCTTTGGTGAGAAGCAGGCAGTAAAAAAAAAAAAAAAAGAAACTGAATGAGCTTTGAAGACTTAATTCTGTCAGCCGTGCTTTTTCAAATGGAGAAAAAAAGAATGAGCAGCCTTTGCAAACTCAAAACATGTCATTTTCCTCCAATTCATCACTCTGATATTCACTTTATGTATAGAAGGGGAATCTGGCCAAGATGAGCACCCCTTGTCCCACTGTCAGTAGAAGCAGTTTTGGTTGTATCGAATGAAGTTCATACAACATAACGCTTTGCTGGCTTTGGAGCTCAGGCAGCAGCTGGATAGTTGAACAATTATAAGGGGCAGCAGAAAGACCACTCTAAAAGCACAGCCTTGAACCCTGTCCAGCGCGGAAGGCTGACATTAGGCAGAGTATATGAATCACAAAAACCTCTAAACCCTTCTGCAGAAGAATATGGCTTTTGGGAGGTGATGTGGGAAACAGGGGGGAAAAACTGTCCTGAATATAAATTTTGTGAAGTCAAAGTAATTTCCAGTAGCTCTAGAAGGGCAGCATGCTTTAGTAAGATCTTGGAACTATTATAATAGAAATGCATTTTTAGAGACAGCGGTAGGTAATAGAGTCTGTAGGGTAAACAAGGATAGGCGATAGCGCAACATTTTGAGATTTCATGCTGCCACTCACTCCAGGGAAACAGAATTTACCTAAGTTCAAAGAACTTCAGGAATAGGCATAATCTAATGTAGAGAGCATCAAAAAAGAATAAACTCCAAATTCTGTGCTGATTTATTTATTCTGCTACCCAGCACTTTCAGCTTATGGCTGAACTATTAATATTCTGAGAACAGAAGAAGAGACCTTTACTTGACAGCTGTTTCCATAGCTCCTGCCTCATTGTGTCCTTGTTTGATAGTAAATGAAGATGGCTTTTGTAAGTGTCATAACTGCCACACTAACTTAAACATGATAAAATAATAATAATGAATTTATTTTCAGGCAGTTGGATAATTTATGGAGTACTGTGGGATGGTCAGGTATAATAATAACACTTGGCATTTTTGTATGTTCTTTCTGCTTTGTAGCTGTCAGTCAGTCAATACAACATCTTTATGAGGTAGATGGGTACATGGGTAGTGCTCTTCGTTTACAATGAGCAAAATAAGACAAAAGAAAAATAGCTGCCCGAGGCCATACAACAAGAAAGTTGCAGAATTGGGATTAGAGCTGGGGGAAATGTACAAACACTTATTCATTGATGATATTTTTTCTGCATATATGTCCAATAAACTAGGAGGGATGCAAAGTTCCGTGTTAATAGAGAGATGAAGATATGTATATTTTTTTTTAATAGCAGACTATCTTCAATGGAACTGTAAGTGCTTTATTTAAATGTTTTTAAAAGCTGCTCTCTGAACTGTTAACTTTGCCAGCTCAATGTAAAATAAACCAGACATAGAATAAATTTTATCTAGATCATGAACCAAAGGAAGCATGTTAGTCAAAAATTCATCCAGGACCTTTATGTACCTGAATCTATATAGTGAATTTTTGTTTGCTGCCTTATATGATGTATTTTTGAGACTATATTTAATATGTATTTTTATTGACAAGATCAAAGCATACTTCTGAAATCATTAATAGGCATCGTGACTTCTTCATCCTCTGCCTTTTACTGAAAAGGAGATGAAGCTGATAACAAAGCAGAGTACTTCATGGACAATCAGTGACACAGGTAGTTACTTTTTGATTAACCAGCTAATCTTCACCTGTAAGGTGCTGTGTATCTCTACATTCTTATCTTGCTGGAATGAGGATATCTGACTAATAGAGCATTCTATAAATTAATGGAAAGACAAAAGTCATGTGAGTAAAGATATCCGTTTGTTATAAGGTCTCTTAATATAATAATTTTATTAAATGAATACTTTTTTTTCAGATTACACCCACATACTTATGTGTTGTGTCTAAAATTTTTCTAGGATCTGAATTAACTCATTACCAGCCATTTCAGGAATCTCCCTTGGACATGAGGCACCTTGACCTTTTGGGTCAGATTCTTCAATTGAAAATTAAATACGCCACCTGGAAGGCAGAGGTAGTGTTTTTCAAAGGGGCTCCTGGTAGAAAAACAACTTGTCTGTGTCCCAGGCAATGGCTTCAAGCATCTGTTGAATTCAAAGCACTTTACTAGCCTGCTAGGTATAGATGTCTCTCCTAATTGTCCATGGGGCTGGATGGGATCCACTCAAGGGTTCTGAGGGAGCTGGCAGAAGTGCTCACTGAGCCCCTTTCCACCATCTACCAGCAGCCCTGACTAACCAGGAAGGTTCCAGTTGACAGAAGGCAAAAAATATGATGCCCATCTACAAGGGCTGGAAGGATGATTTAGGGAACTACAGGCTTGTCAGTCTGATCTTGGTGCCAGTGAAGCTTGTGGAGCAAATCATCTTAAGCCCCATCTCATGTCAGGACATCTGGGGGATCAGGCCCAGCTAGCACAGGTTTGTGAAAGGCAGGTCCTGCTTGACTGACCTGACAAGATCTCCTATGACAAGGTGACCTGCTTGGTGGATGAGGGAAATGCTGTGGATGTGTCTAACTGGACTTTAGTAAAGCCTTTGACACTGTTTCCCACAGCATCTCCTGGAGAAACTGGCTGCTTGTGGGAGATTGGGTATTAGTAAAAATTTCTTCACCAAAAGGGTTATTCAGCACTGGAACAGGCTGCCCAGGAAAGCGGTTGATTCACCATCCCAGGGGCTATTTAAAAGACATGTAGGTGTGACACTTAGGGACATGGTTTAGCAGTAAGCTTGGCAGCACTGGGTTAATGTTGGACTTGAGGATCTTAAAGGTCTTTTCCAATCTGAATGATTTTATGATTCCATTCCACGAATTGATACAAAACAGCATGGTAAGTTGGACATGGAGACTTTGGTCTCTGTCCTTTCAGAGTAAGAAAGAAGAAATAAGATTCGTTCTACTTTAGTTTAGTACTTGATTCAGGTGCTTATACACAGCTCACATACACTGGGGTTTCCCACCTGACCTCCAGCTGCCAGTGCAGTGGGGCACAAATCTCTCTTAAATCCTCTATCTTATCTATAGCCGTAAATAAATAAACTCTGTCCTAAGAATCGGCCACGCAAATGTCAGCTTCAGCTGAGCTGATCTCTATAAGGCTCTATTTATAGTCAATGCAAAGAGCAGAATTGTGGGATGAGGTTTTTCTGACCTATTTTGAAAGTCTTCCTTAGGATGGGAAGAATGGCACCCTGTAGTCTAATGAGCATTAACTTGTTCTCCATTGACTGGAGTGGGCCAGGAGGGCTGACTTTGGTGTGTTTGCACTAGACATGTGCGATCTTAATTGTAAGAATATCATTGAGTGTGACTAAGCACAGAGCAGCCTGGGGCTGTTTGGGGCAGCTGATCCATCACTTTATTATGGGTTTCTTGGGATGCCACTTTGCCTTACGGTGAATTAAACTGCAGAAGCCCTTCTGTGTGCAAGCCAGAGTGCAAGGTGGAAGCTTGCCACAAGATTCCCCAGGTGCAGTATATTCAACAGTTCTGCAAGAAATTTTAATTCCTTTTCTGGTTGTAGAATCAGAGGAAATTTAAGCATAGAATTCAGAATGCAGGTAGTTCTCCTGCATAAACTTGGCAAGAACTTATAATCAGTTCAGCTGCTGTTTTCAGGCAGAAATTATCCATCTGTACTGCTGATTAATATGGCTGCTGACTTAGCCAATATTAACAGGCCTTGCTGAAGAGATATTATTACATTAGAAGTGATTAAAGATACATTCCAAGTAGCAATGATTCTTGGAACCATACTTGTTATTGAAATGTTGACAACATTGATATCAAGATTTTAATATCCTGCTTGATAATTAAACTTCTGCCTGGCACAGATTTCCTCTGGGTCTGCTCTATGGGATCCAGATATTATTTCTGAGTTACTGAAGAGAATTATATTCATGTACTGGTCAGTGGAAGATTGACATTAGTGCTTTTGTCTTGGTAATGGTTCACAAAGATGAGCCTAAAGTAACAAAAAGCAGCTGCCAGCTGAGGAGATAAATTCAGGTTCTCTAGTCTTTGCATCTTCCAGCTAGTCTTCAGTTTCAGCGTAGAATGCTTCAGGTTACTCTGTGCTGCCAGATTTTCATTTGACAATTGCGGGGGGGGGGGTGGGGGGG
>VZTE01005134.1:1303461-1317608 GCA_013397775.1 Eulacestoma nigropectus | reverse complement strand
GAGGGAAGTAGTTAGTCTAAGGAAAAGAAAATGTCAGTGTAGTACGGCACATTTTACATGAATTATTGGTGTTGTCAGCTCTTTTTCTGGAGTGTAGAGAAGAATGGGCTCTGCTTCAGTTCACAGCTTAATTCTTCATTTCCTTTAAAATAAGGGAAATAAAAGACAGCTTATTAAAGAGGAGGCATTGTTTGTATGTTTGGAGGCTGCCATAAAATGATAACTTCTATTTTACTGGTTTTCTAATATTTTTTATTTTTTCAGACTTTTTAATTAAAATATCTTTAGTGTGTCTTTCTAGGGGAAGAAAGGTTGTAGTAACACTGTGTGTGTTTGCATAGCTTTCCAAATCTTCTGGATAAATTGGTTGACAAATATCCATCCAATGAAACAAAAGGGGAAGTGCTCTAAAGAAACATTATTTTAAAGAAAGAATACAGCCAAGCTGAAAAGAAAGGCCCTGCAATATCCTGATAGAAAGAAAACTGCAGAGAGAATTCAGACACCAGGTAATCCATATGCAACAGAAAAAATAGTGGCTATCCTGGTTTTTGAAAACACATCATTTGTTGCTCACGCTTTGTTAGATATCAGAGATGGAATTCATGTAAGATAACACTACATATCTACAACACGGACAGCTACACCTGAACCATTCCCACTGGAGTTCCTTTGCAATCAGTAAATACACAAAAAAAGATTAGGGTTTTTTTTTAGGATAAGAAGAAGGGTGTTTAGTAAGGGTCTTATTGAGAGTTTCTCGGAAGCTGATGCCCTCAAGAGTCAAATTGAAAGGACACAGATATGGCACAGGCATTGTCATATCTGGCAGGGATATCTCGTATATTCTAGAGCATATCACATGGCACTAAATGCCTATGCTTGAGCATCTAAGTTGAACCCTGTTAGTCCTAAACTTGGTCAGTGCCTCCTGGGATTATGTGCATCCTTATATGCCATCTTTCCAATGCTATGATCGAGTACAAGATGCTTCCCCTAAATTGCTTCACTTGATGTGCTTCTTCTGGGGGTTACCCAGAGTGTCTTGCCTGAGTATTTAGTCAAAGAAATAGATTTAACAGCATGATACTGTGAAGAAAGCATTCCTTTATTACAACACTGGGGCTGTGGAGGGGTGTCCCTCCATGGTATGTCCGCCTCAAAAGTTTTCTTGTGGGTTTATATATCTTTACACTATGAGACTCCCTGAATTCCCCCTCCAAGTCCTGCCCACTCAGTACATCATCCACATGTACTGTCCATTGTGCAGAACCACAGCTCCTTTTGGGGGTCATTTCTGTGTTGTGTCTCTTAACGCATGCACTGTTCACATGTGCTCACTTAAGGGTCTCTTATTGTTATGAGGCCCTGGCATTCCTCTTTAGGTAGGCACTGTCCCATCTCCCTCTTATCTAAGCAGTTCCTCCTGTTCTTCCTTGATTTAGTGTTCTGGAGGGGTATGGGTCTTTGTAACTGAACCCTAGATATGTAGTTTTCCCTTATCTTCACAGGCCCTTGTTGTCTTTGTCCTCAAGCAGTTTCTTGTTGCAGAGTAGTAATTAAACAGCTGAGCTGTTTAAAAATGTTAAACTTATATTTACGAAGTTACAGACCTTAAACAGAACTACAAAATGAAGCATAATTACAAATTTCTTTGTATAGCACCTTCAATATTTCCCCTGCCTTTTATGCCCAGTACAACCCTTCTTTTGGCAGCAGCAAAGGCCACACTCAGTTATATAAAACTTTTAAAACATATTAATTCAAGTTCTATTCAGAATCCTTTTGAAGGACAATGAGTGAGATATTGAATAACTGAATGGCTGATGACAGGGAAGATGACCAGAATCTTTGCTCTTTTTCCTCACTGTGCTGGAGAACTGTGCTGTTTGGTGTGCTCAGCACCAACTGCATTCACCCTTAGTTGTGCCACCTAATGTTATTCCTCACCCGCTTCTCCATCCTTGTTCACTATTCTGTTCTTTCTCAATGTTCTCTGTCTGAATGGTCTATTCTTTCTCAAACGTAAGTTCACACCCAGAAATGAGACAAGATAGGTAATTCCTATTGGTTTCCAATTGGTTTCAGTGCAAGTTGGACACAGACAGAAATTAGATTCTCAAGTACCTTCTATGAATGTGGATCTTCCTATTCTTGAAAGACCAAGTTGAGGAGAACAGAAAATGGAAAGGAGTAATAAAGGTTTTTTGCGACATGAACTTATTTTCTTAGATGTTTTCCAGGTTATTTTGAAATTTTGAGGCATTTCAGTCTCTGCATAAGGAAATATTTTAAGAGACTAGTGCAAGTTCTATTATTCCAGTCATAGATGAGAGAGGCAGTATCGAAAAAGCTGTGCCTCTCATAATTTAAATCTTAGTGTCAGGTTCCTAGGGATTTAGGAGTGGCTGGGTTTAATCTTGAAATGGGAGGTTCTAATGTTCTGTGTGTAGATGATATAGGTAATTTATAAATATATATATTTTTAATTGATTGCTAAATTGGGGCTTTATAGAACAGTTTTGCCATTATTGTTCAAAGTGACATTGAATAATTATGTAATTTTGATTTCAGAAGGACAAAGTCTTCTTTTTCTTTTGATAACAGCATATTTAACAGGTGTATTGTAGACTATTAATTCTTCCTCAAAATATGCCTTATAGCTTTATCCAGTAGTTTTTCTGTCAAGCTGAAAATGAATGGCTAAAACTTGAAAGGGGTGAAGGAGAATGTTCGTAATTATGCAAATACAACTTTGCAATGAAAGGAGGAGATTTTGCTCTCTAGTGGGATCAGACAGGAGTTTATGTAGCAGAGGTTTGTAAGACTGTGTAGATAAACAACGATGATATATGGCCTCCAATATTTAAATCTGCAGCTCATCCTTTTTAACAGGACTCTTTCGATAGAGAACTCTTTTCAGACCTTTGTTTAGAATGCAAAAAGTTGAACATCTGATTGAGCCAAGGTGTCCCTCTGAGCTACAGATAGGCCAGTTTTCTGTGACTGACAGCAAACCAAAACCAGTATGGCTATTGCTACATCCAGCTGCCTGTGATGCCTCAGGTCTATTAACTTTGTATGATTTATACCTTCATAGAGCAGGAATTTACTTCTATCATGAGTCTGATAAGAGGTCTGAACTCTTGCTTCTTGGTCTGTAATAAAAACAGTTAAATTGCATTGTCACAATATCTTCTTGCTTTGGAGTTAGTGTTTAACTGTAAGTATATTCTGTGTATGCAATATTATCAATGTACATATTGATAATTTTATGTACCGTGGTCTTGCTTGAAAAGACCTTGTGCCGTGATGTAGGAATCCTGGAAGGTTTGTGTTTTCTATATCATCATAAAATTAAAAATTACTGTGATCAATGAGAACAGATTTTAATATTCAAGTTGTTGATATATATGAATGTATATTATTGCAAAAAGTTCAATGGCCACTAAAAAGAAGGACAAACCCAGTCTTTTGAGGAAGACTGACAGGAATGGTGTATCTAGAGAAGAGTTAGTGAACTGTGTTTAAAGCTGTCAGTGTACAAGTTCGTCCAAGTGGACTTTATTAAATATTTTGACAGGATTCAAAGTCAGGATTAACACTTCCACTTTTTTGCAAAAAGGAAGCAGAGAATCAGATTCCTTGGGCAGTTCTGGCAGCTTTGCACTGTGTCAGCAACACAAAGCAATAACAAAGCTTGTTTAACAGGCCTGTTAAACCTGGTTTACAGCTGCTTTGCATCACTAGAGTGGTACAAAGCAGCCGGCACCCACCGGTGAATGTGGCTCTACATACTTACCAGTCTGCTGCTAGTGCTGATAGCAGCACGATGATTGTGAATGACCCCAGCATGAACTGCATGAGTGATGTTTGGTAATGGTAGGGTTGGACTCCTGGCATGGAAGCCAGAAAGGTGTCAAAAGGCAGAGAAAACCTTTTCTGGTGCTAGAGCTAAACTGACTTACAGTGAAAATTCAAGTAATTTTTTTCTCCTAATGTTTCTTATGTCCAGTGTTTCTCTGCTTCACAGACCCCTTTTCTAGGAATACCTTTGGAACAACATGCTTTTGAGATGGAGGATTTTTCAATAAAAGGAGAAAGCCTCTGTGTCTAGTGCCTCTGCCTTATTTTCATTGCTTCACTGGTTTGAAGTGGGTGACACAGCATCACTGCGGGCATCAGTCCTTATCGAAGTGTTGTTCTGTTCTTCTGTGGCATTTTCTTGACCTGAAATCACAGGAATGCCAAAGCTGTGTGTGACTTGCAGGCAAACCTGTGGATTTGACTTGTGACAAGGACAGGTCACCTTGTATGCCTTCCCTGGAGATTTTTCTTCTGAAAATATTTGCTTCCTAATATAAGCCTATGGGGTCTGTGTTTTTGAATTTTTGGGCAGTGCATGTGTCCTCCTTACAGGCAGGATTGGAGACAAAACCTTTAAGTTCATGATGCTGAACCTCTCTCATGCATTTTTTAAACTGCTTTGTTAAATTTCCCATTGTTAAATGTAAAATAATGGTTTCAGTGGGCTTCCTCTGGCTGGAGGGTGCTGGCAGTTGGAGGCTGTGCCTGAGGCTGGTAACACTTTTGAAAATCTTTTGCAGGGATGTCCTATCCCAGAAAGTGCATTGGTTTGTTTACAGACCGGATGAGTTGCAATGAATTTAACATCCACAAATGCTGTCAACCTTCGGCTATTTGCATGCTCAGTAATGAGACAGCTAAAAAGTTACTTTGAAAAGAAAGTAAGTCTCTAAGCTCTTAGAAATCATCTTTTGGCTTAGCAGTGACTGCTTCAACTAAACTGAACTAAAATGGAGAGAGAAGGCTCTGGAAATCTACCTGCGACCTTGTTTCTTGTCCTCTGAAGCTCCCATTCATCAAAGTGCATATCATCTTGCTGGCCTCCTTGCTAAGCTGGGACAACCAGGAAATGACAGTGTTTAAAATTGCCTTTTCTCACCTCCAGCTTCTCAAGAAACAACCCTTCTTTTCAAGCAAAGAGCTATCCACAGCAAATACTGAATGAGCACATTCGTCACAGCGAGCCATTTGTCGGCTCCAGTTGGGATTACTGTATAATGCTCTGCCTGCTGGTACATAATATGACTTAGGCTACCCCATACTCCACTTCCCATAGTGATTGCTGGACTCTTGGTTACTGGTTAGTGGCCTGGTTCACTCTTCACAGCTATCAGTGCAACAAACCTTGGTTATTTTAAAGGGTCTTTTCCAGTATGATTTTTAAACTGTCCTAACAGTCATGACCAAGAAATAAGGACAAGGTCTAAAAATAACTGAATCAAAATATTCTCTGCTGAAAAATAAATAAATAAATAAGCTAGTAAACCAAATTTTAGAACAGAATAGGTGAATTAGGCATCCTACTGCTCCCATTATGTAGCTGCATAATGGTCTCTTTAACATGATGAGAATGATGCTCTCAACCTCTAAGCACCAGCAGTTCTTTATATTGCAAATCCTCTCTAACAAGAGAAAAGAAAGTATGGCAAGTAAAAAAAAAAAGCCAACACAAAAACCAACATACGAGGATACTCTTAACAGCATTTTGACAAGGGAAACAGAAAAATTGTTGACTAGCCCACAAAATCACCTGGATACCTTAGGCATAGATACAGAGTGCAAGATATTTAGACACAGTGGTGATGGGTAGCATACGGTGCAACAGGTTAAAAATTCTGGTTTCTCTTTTGTAACTTCATGGTATCTCCTGACTGTTAGGATCTTTGTGTGGATATATACATGGGTAAGAAAGAAAGAGAACAGAGTAAAGTGAGTGGCCAAATCTCTCATGTTAGAACAAGTTTGCTGACAAGGCACAGAAATGTGTGAAAAGCACTGCAGCATATATTCAGTATGCTCTGTTTTTCACCAGAGGACAGCTGGTACACAGATGGCCTGGTATCAGAGAAGTACAAAGCTGATTTAAGCCACGCATGTTTCCCCTCGTGAGTTGGCATGTACACATTGTAGCTGTAAGCAAAGTTTTCTCCTGCCATCCCAGCCCAAACAGGGGGGACAAGGCAGATTATGAGGAAGGGGTTGGATTGCTGCCAAACAGTCTTTTGACCTTCTTGGTTAATTATATCAGGTTTTGGAGTACAGTTTCATCTTGGAAAGTTGGTTTGGGCTATCAGCATTTCAGAAGAGTTTTGTCTTCTGCAGTGCAGTGCTTTCTGAAATAGGCTGGAACACAAATGGTTTTGCTTACTATATATTTTTTCTAAAAATATAAAACGCAAAATTAATATTTCAGATGAAGGATTCTAGCTGAATAAAACTGGCACCAGTCTGACTCTTCAAAGATTCTTCCAAAAGAAAAGGACTCTGTTTATTTTCCTTGTCCATAAGTGTGGCACAGTGTTTGTGTATTGAGATTCTCTGTAGAGACCACTTATCCTGAGAGACTGCAATGAGAGGGAGCAGATTTCCACATCCTATTTATGTGCAAAACATGGATAAGGCTAAATAGTTTTCTCTGTCTTAGGTTTTCTTGTAGGGACACAATTACCTGACATACAGTAAAGTTTGTAGGGCAGTGTGTCCTGTTCAGTTCTAACTTTACCTGAAAATGAATGGCCTGCCTGGTTCTTCGTGCTTTCTTGTTATCATCCTTGGGGATATTTATCTTTTTGGGAAATTTATCTTTTTTAATGATTAGATGCAATGGAGGGTGGAGGGATGGTAAGTAGTCAGAAGGGTGCCTCTGAGCAGGGATCATTGACTCAATGTGGTAACAGGCTTTCACATGCATGAGTTGAAAGGCTTATGAGTTTTACAGGGGATGGTGACGGTCAGTGATGCAATCCAGATTCCCATCATAAAATCCCATGCTCTGTGTTTCTAGTTTTGTTTCATATGTTGCTTTCTACTGGTCTCTGTATTCCAAGAAATATGTACAGAGAATCCTGACTCTAAGTATAAAATAGCTGAAGTGTCATTTTTCATGTACTCAAAAAAAGAAATGAATGCAATGGCACTTTCTGTGGGTAACAGCTGATTTTTATCAAATAACCTTGTATTATTGAACAGTGTGTTGCTTACATATATGAGGAACCCTAAAAAAATTGCAACCTTCATCTGAAATTCATATTTTTTTCCAAAATGTTGCTGTAGAAAACAGATTATCTGGGATATGTTTCACAGATTTATTATTCAAGCCACAAAAGAAAAAATTTTCACATTTTGCTTGTTTACTTGTTTATTTTTTTCCAAAATATTTGTGATTTGTGCTATCAAAAGAGAGGAAATGAGTCTCTCTGATCTTAATTCTTTGTTTATAGTGAGTCAGGCACCACCCTGGAGTGTCACAATTGTTCAGATGAAAAATTTGTGTAGAATGCACATCATTTGTATAATTAATTCAGTGCATCTCTCCCAATTAATGAAAATGTTAATAAACTCATAATTATGTTCCTGTCTTTCTTTTTAAAGCATTGAAGAATTTTTCACCTATTATTCCTAGCAGCCAAAGCGTACTGGAGTCATAGTTTGCTTTACAAGTGTCACTAATTGAGGGAACTGGAGCAGTCTTTGGAGTGATTCATATCGACTGCTTTGTGCTTTGATCAGCCTTTTTGGTTCATTTCTCTATAAGGTACCTCTGAGGTCATAAACCACTTGATATTTAAACAGCTAAGGATATATTTGCATGTATTTTTATGACAATTCTGTCCAAAATTATGGTAAATATATTTTCCAGCATAGGCAGAAGTAATATTTCATACAAAAAGAGCCCTAGTCATTCCTGAAGTAATGTAGTTGTGTAATATTATTTTGAATAATGTATCTCTAGCACATGGTAGCTTTTACAGTTTATAGTACAACAGGAGTGTCTTAGCGGATTAGAGTAGCTATGGTGACCGAAACATGCAGAAGTGAAAATGGAGCAACTATTCTTATTACCTTGTCAAAAATTTAACCAAAAGGAAAATTATCCGTCAGACTGCAGATTGAGAAGGTGTGGCTATATCTTACCAAAATCACAGCAAGCTTTGTTTCCTTGCTTCCTAGAATAAATGTAAATGAAGTAGTCTATATCTTCATTTTGTGCCCCTAGAATTTTAAAAGGATCTGCAGGTTTTAATTTATATTTCACCTTCTCTTAGTGAAGACAGAAGCCTTTCTCATACTTTTGTTCTCTGCTTCTAAAACTAATAATTCATTTGTTGGTAAGAGCTATAAGAAATATTCCTATCACTGACTAATTTAGTCACTTTCACCCAAAATTTTGCCATTAAAAAGAGGAGTGTTTAAAGCAACATTGGGGAAACAAGTGTTAAACTTGAATTGTAGTAAGTATTTGAATGCTCCAAGTGGAATCACTGTTGCCTAAGTGTAAATGTCTGCATTAGAAATGTTTGTTCCAAGTGGTCTGTGGAGAGTAATGAATACTTCTGGAGTATGTTTTAGCTGATCTGCTTTAGATTTCTTAGGGTCTTCCCTTGAAATGAATTTCAATCAAAATATTGTTTCACACTAAAAAGGAGTCTGATCTACAGGTTTGGAAGTGAATGAAAGCCAGACAGTTGCACTGAATACATTTACATTTGGAGGCGAAGTCCTGCTCTACCTCACACATTTTACTTCCATTTTGAATACCCATCCTGTTACATACTTCTGTGTTTTATTGCACAAACTATGACTTTAATCAAGCCAAGGAGGGGGAATATTTGTCATATTTTAGGTAAGGCTGAACATATAACTATAATACCAGGGTTGATTGTCCAGAGTTGTGTACAGCCTTTCAAAAAATACTGCCATTGAAAAGGTCTTTTCTAAATAAATTTTTTTTTCAGAAATATAGCTATATGTGTAAAATTAGCATTTAAGCACTTGGGAATCAAAAAGTAAGGCTTTGGTTGTTTACACCCATGGGCCATTAACCTTAGAATCAATAGTACTGATTTCTGACAGGGTCTGCAAAACAAACTCAGCCTGTAAACTGCAACGTAATAACTGACTTCCGAAGAGTGGTAGATGTGAGCATTTTTATGTAGAACTTTCCCTTAACTGTGACATCATTTGAGATATTCCTATTAGCTTCATTAAGCTTGGCAGACACTGCTGACTGCAACAATTTAATGAGCCAACGAGTATTTAATTGTGGTCTACTGTCAAAGCAAGTGTGATGAAGTCCACAAAAACTAATGGCCATGTACAATCTCTGAATCAGTGCAATAGAGAATATCTGTGATAAGCAGAATATTAAAGACTGATGTCAAAGCTTTGGTAAGGGAAAATATGGTGAAACCTGACTACATTTTAGATAGGTCTGAAAGTAAAATTTTTGATGCATTCTCTCTCTCATAAATAACATATTCTTTTCATCCCTGTTCCACATTTCAAAATGAAAATTTCAGGAAAAAAATTATGTAGATGCTTTACTGAATGTTATCAGATTTTGATAACACTGAATCCTATGGAAACTATTCTTACATTGTTGGAACATGTCTGGTATGTTAGAGCATTGAGCTGTCTCTTGTCAAGAAGAAATATATTGTTCCTGGAGAAGTAATCCTTAAAGTTTTGCTTTCTCAGGAATATGAGAAAACTTCTGTCCAACTAATTAGAAGAGCTGCTTCATTTTTTATACTTTCTTATTTGTAGTAGATAGAGTTTCCTCAGCAGAAAAAGAGAGGGACGTGGTAGGTAAGTATGACAAATGAAATCCATATGGAATAAAAAGCAGAAAGGCAAAAATCAAAATGTTAAACAATCCATCTAGAAAATGAAGGGACAAAATAAATATTTTATCAAATATGAGAAAACAAGTAACAAATGTGAGCAAACTGGAAAAAAACATTAAGTGAAAGATTAGATGACATAAAAATTTATTGACCAAGCTAAAGAAGTCTGAGATGACATGAGAAACAGGTTCGTAAGTGGCTGAGCCACAGGTTTACAACATTAACCAGCCTACAGATTTCTTGTTCATATTCTTGAATGCGAATTTGATGTCCAATTTCATGTTAAATTATTCCAAGTTATTTCATTAATTGGGATGTTGCTCTGATAATGCTTCCATCATTCAACTTGAATATATAGATTTCCCCAGAATGGTAATTTACTAGATTAAATTGCAGATAAAAGCAGAAAAAAGGCTATTAAGTAACTATTTATAAAATGGTAGCTTGAGATGACAAGAAAAAAATCTGATTGTGTATGTTTTTCTTAAACCTGAGAGTGTGTATTTTCTGTCACTAATGAATTCTGGTTTTGAAACAGAAGTACTGCTTTTTATATTGGGCAATAAATAATGAATGCTAAATCCTCTTGTAAGGAGAAGCCAATTTACCTTCTTGTCTCGGTTTGAAAAGACAGGTGTCTGTTAAGGAAGGCAGGAGCCTTGGAATGGAAAATGCAACCCCCTTCCCTCCAAATGATTATAATTTTGAAATTAAGGGGCTCTCAGGCACAGATATGGGGAATAGGAATAACAGTTCTTTATTAATATATATATAAAGAGGCAAACAAACAGCACTAACTACGGCAGCAATAACAAACAGACCCAGGAACCCAGTGCCTGCCTTCCCTCGGCTGTTTGGGGAGGGTGCGATGGTTCCCCCGCGGCTGCAGGGGGCGCTGTGGGGCGAGCTCGGGGAGCACGCGGTAACGGCAGACAAGGAGCTCGTCTCACAAATCCCTGGGGCAGCCGATCCCAGGGCCCAGCCGGACCCTCGGGAACAGCAGGCTGGAACGGCAGGGAGGAACACACAAAATCCTGGGTGGTAGGCGAGATGTATCAAACTCCGGAGCTGCAGCGGGAGCCCCGGGAGGTCTCGGCAGGCAGGGGGTGCGGGGCTACAGTGCAGCGAAGGCTCGGAGCAGCGGCAAAGGAACGGCAGTCGTGGCCCGGCTCCCAGCAGGGCAGGGAAAGGTGGGCTTGGGATCCCGGGGTCCCCTGAGGCACTCGAGCAGATGGGTAGAAGGAAGGCAGCAGAAAGCCTGTAGTAGTGGTGAATTCTCTCCACAGCGACAGCAGCTCCTCTCCCCCTCGAATGCCGGCAGAACAAGAGACCGAGGGGCCCCACCCAACCCCTTTTATCCAGTTCAAATCTCGAGACCTCTGCTCCACACGAGAAAATCCCAGGTAAAAGAGGCTGGCCAGCTAGACTCCTCCCACTGTGGCCAGGTCTTTTGTCTCTGTGGCAGCTTGTATGGGGAAAAATTCTTTGAGAGAAAAAGAAAACAAAAGGAGAACTCCTAAAACCCCAACACTTCTTGATTTTAATTCAGTGGTAAGATTTAATTTTTAGAAGAGTTTGGATTAATGTTAAAAAGTTCAGAAAATGTAATATATGGATGATAAAGAAGTGGATTTACTGCAACACAATGATGTTGTCCGAATGTAGCCAAGTCTTACTGACCTTTTTTTTCAGTGCTTGTATAGAAAATACCATAGGATAACAGTATGATTTTTGTTGTAAGAATCCCCTTATGGATTTGAAGTTCAATCATGTCTCAAAGCAGGGCTAACTTTAAATCCAGATCAGGATGCTCAGGGCCAATCCAGTAGAGGTTTGAAAATCTCCCAGGATGGCAGTTCCATGGCCTGTCTGATCATCTTATTCCAGAGGCTTAGCCATTCTCATGTAAATGAATATTTTCCTATGTGTAGTCAGAATTTCCCTTGTTGCAGCTTCTAACCATTGCCTCTTGTCCTTTAGCTGTGTACCACAGTGAAATTTTATGTGTCTTCTGTGTAATGCTCTTTTTTGTTGTAAATGACTGCAACTAGATTTCTCTTTCAGCCTTCTCTTCTCAAGGCTTAACAAAACCTGATTTTATAAAGTGTTCCAGAAATTTTGATCTACAGGAAATTATATGGAAATCAGTTTTATATAAAGTACCCTCAGAAAAATCTCAGCAGTGACCATCTGAGTTCATGAGAGTGTAGACACGCAGTGGACATCCTCTTTTGACCCCACCCCTGCACATCTGCATTTGCCCCATGACACAGGTTGTGCCCGGTTGCTTCATTCCAGGAATTCATTCTAGGTCATTCACCAAGTGCTCTTGTGAAGGAGGATTTCTGATGTGTGTGTGTGAGAGAGTGTCGCCCTGGTTTTTCTGCTGTTCTCTGTTTTTACTTTTGTAGTCCAGATGTCGCACACAGACACGAAAAAACCACGCAGACCTGGCCAGGTGGGAAGCAAGAAAAAGAGAGAGCGGGGCAAAACCCCGAACTTTATTTTATATCTTCTTAAGAACCACCGTGGATTGGAGGGAGAAATTACCACCCCTCAATCACACTGGTCAAAGGAAAAATCCATCAATTGTCTCCGCCTAGGAGAATGGAATGAAAACAATAAAGAACAGTTAACAAAACATGACCATGTTTACAGAAAGTGCGTGAGAACTTCTACTACAAAAGTAAAAACAGAGAACAGCAGAAAAACCAGGGCGACAAGAGAGATGCAATATCTTTGATGGGAGAGGCTGATAAAGGACTCCTGTCTAAGCACACATAACATTCACTTATAGGTTATTAACTGTGAGAAAATGTAGCTGTATCATTGCATCACAGCATAGTAATCGAGGTTGGAAGGGACCTCTAGAGCCATCTGGTCCAGTGCCTGGTATAACACAGCTCACACCATCCCATTAAAACTAGGCTTGATGAAGGCACTTTGGGGTCTTTGCCCAAGAGCCTTGGGATTAGAGCACTCTGCAGAGTCCAGGTCCGTCCCTGCTTGCATCCAGGGTGGCTTTAACCCACAAATCTCCCTGCAGACACGTCTACAATGACCAGGCTATGGGCAAGAGAGACACAGGGCCACCCTCTTGTGTGGAAACTGTGCTGCTGGCGAAAAGGAATCAAGCTGCATATTTTGTATAAGTGGATTAAACAGCTCCAGGAAATGCTGCCAGGTGTTGGAAAGTCAGTGTTTACTCTTAAATCCCCTAAATGGGCGACTGTGTGGCTTTGACCTCCTGTTTTCCTGAACAGTTCTCCTGCTTAATTTGGGAGCAAGTGCAGACCAGGGATCTATTCCAGCTGTCAGTTTGTATGTGGCCATCTCATTTTGGAAGTTAGAAAAGTTTAGAGGTGTAGATGTGTTCTATGCCACATGGCTGGGCAATGGCCACGAACACATCTAGTTTGCTTACACACTGTCTTAGAGAGAGATGGTGTGCATGAGAAGAAGCATGATTCAGTCCTGGGGCTCACTGTTAGGATTGTCCTGGACTCTTGTCTCTCTCTCTCCACTGTAGGAGTTGTTCCTACATTTTACATTAAATGGTTGGTTGTTAGACTGTAGCAGTAGAAGCTGTGACCACTCACACAGGTGTGCTGGTCCAGTCTAAATGCCATTAACTCTGGGTTACAAAGTCAAACATTTGCCATTGCCATTGCTTCCTCTGTCTCCGATTCTGTAAAGTTTCAGTTCATCCACAATACGATCTATGTTCCCATTCATAAATGCTTAGAATTGACAGCTTGAATATTTTCTTGTAAGTGGTAATTGCCTTATCTCTTAGGCAGAGAAGCTTGTTGAACCCTTGCTTCCCCACTGCCAAGATGAGCACAGGAGCAAGTAGGAGCCTATATGAAAGCAACAAATGGTGTATCCTTCTCTGTGGCATTTTAAAGAAAAGTAGAGAACACTCCACTTGGTGTGCTGGAAATACCAGCTAGATCACTTATCAAAGGGACTTAAATAGGGAGATGACTGGCATCTGAACCAAACCAGGTGTAGATAATGAAGTTATCTGCTGCTCAACTCTACAGGCTTGCTGGTCTGCACAAAGTTACAAGTCCAGGGGGATGGCTGGGTGTCTGTCAATTGAATGTGGAGTTGTCTGTTTGGGCACAGACACTTATGCAGGCATGTCTCTGGTTCTCTGTTCTTAAGTATTTCCCCAACCCACTCCTGCCAAAGAAAGGGCACCTGTGTACCTTCTCTGTACAGGACGGTACATATATCTAGCTGTAGTGGTTTGATCACATGCTTTTCACTTTGTGAGATAAGGATGAGAAGAAATGCAAAGCAGGCCTAAAACTTTAAAGAATATAAAGAAGTTTATTACTAACAGAATTAAAAGTAACAAGAAATAAAAAGAAGTGAAAGCAAAACCCTCTTCCCTCCAGCACTCTCCAAGCAAAAACTCCCCCCCCC
>VZTE01005134.1:1290599-1302986 GCA_013397775.1 Eulacestoma nigropectus | reverse complement strand
TTTTTCATCTCCCCATACTTTTATAATGATTTAAAGAGTTCAGTCCTCCGCAGCTGCTAGAAGGGATTTTAAGACTGGCGCCGGAACGCACACGCCCTTTTCTCCCGCCGCCATCTCAGCGTCGTCCCACGTGACTTACTTTCTCTTTCTCTCTGACCGTGCAGCCTCCATGTTCTTCTCCCTCACGTCTCTCCCCACGTTCAGTTCGGTGCGAGCTGTGCAGGCTGGAAAAGGAGGCTCCGCTGGTCCCGCTGGGTCTGCGCGGGCTGCAGGAGGGGGAGAGGAGGCTCCCCTGGGCTGCATGAAGGGGGAGGGGAGGCCCCTCCTGATTCAGAAGCCGAGCCGGGTGAATTCGGCTATCGGGCAGCCCATAGTTAGTTTAGCTGCTTGCGGCTCTGAGGGAAGGGAGGGGGGAGGGCAGGCAGGAGCCCGGGCCGGGCCCGGGCCCGGGCCGGGCCCGGAGGCCGCCCGGGGCTCGGAAGGCCCCGCTTACCCCTCAGGAGACCGGGAACCAGAGAGGAACTTCCCGCCCTTGCACGGGGTTTAAATATGCAAAATTCACAAAAGCGCATTGGCTTAAAAGCTTGTCAATCAACTCAGTTTCAACCCATGACACTAGCATAGTGTCTGGCTTATGCATGACACAGCCTGCAGTGTCTAATCTTGTGGCTGGGAGACTGTATGGCAATTCTGTAAGCCATGAATCTAGCCAGGATTTGGAACTTTAGGTTCTTAAAAAGTGAGGTGGCTATATCTACATCTATATCTAATAACCAAAAAAATCTATTTGATTTAAAAGCATTTGTTTAGGCCCTTGCAAATAGAAGTGGTTGTCTAACTCTTTTTAGGATTTTACCTTTCAAAATCTTGGCTGGAGTCCCAAATACATATGAAAGAACAAACTTAGTCTTCTAAACATGGCAATCAGCCATTACCAGTTGCTGAGAACCCATGTGACAAAAGCAGTGCCAAGTCCTGAGCTGTGAAACAGTTCAGCTCAGTAGCAGTCATCACCTGCAGCTGCTTGTTAACCCGTTGAACCTAATGTGATAATGAGAAATGCGTTGGTCTTGACATTAAATACTTGTGCAGACATCCAGAGAGAGGATGTTTAAGAAGTTTTGGGATCAGAAAACAGAGATGAGAGGTGGAAGCTTGTGTTCTTTGTCCTCATGGCAAAATTCAGGGAAATGTAAGGAATGGACAAGGTTAACGGTTGGGTAACAGATGATAATGAGTCTATTTGGTATTACTGAGCTGAACAGGCTAAGGAAATTAATATTTTCATTTGAGAGAGAGATGTGGCTTCAAAAGAGTGTTGAAAAATATAAATCTTTGGCATGCAGGCCAAGTTGTGCTGTTGAAATAGAAGTTTTTGTAATCCAGAACTAGCACTCTCCCCTTAGGGAATATATGAAGGGTAATGGCATCTATTTGAGACCTTTTGATTTAAACTACTATCCAACCAACTAAGATGAAATGATAGAACAATATTGATGCAAATTTATTTTTTTTTACCAGCAGAACATTTTTTTTCTGAATTTTGTATTTCTTGAAGTTGCACTGCCATGTAGTTAAATCTTCTTTTTGAACTAATAAAATAATTTAAGTAAATTCTGTCAGCGAAGGGTGAAAACAAAAAAATTGATACTTTTGGGAAGAAACCTCTCATTCATCATAGAATAATTAAGTGTAGCATCATATCTTCATATATAAACACATGCATTAATGCTTCTGTGTCTAGTTTAAAAGGAACTGGAAAATACAGTAATTTTCCAAGTTTCATTTTTAATGTTATTGCAGTCACGCAAACCCAGCTGGTACTGCACTATTTCTGCTTTTTAGGTTGGTGAAAATCTTCGAAAAAGTTTGTTGTGAGATTTCCAAAGATCATACCACAAAGAGCAAGAAATCTTATAAGACTTACTGAAGAGTTTTTGAACATCGTTATTATGGACTGGGTTCACCCTCATCCACAGAAAATTGCATACATGAGTAGAATTAACACACACTTCTCTCTGAACACACTCCTATGTGGCTGAAACCTACTTCTGATAAAATCTCTAACAGGAAGATTTTTGGCATTGAAATTCTAAAACTTTTCATAACACTTTCTCAATAGACACCCATATACACCTCCTTTTAGTTTTTTATTGTGCACCTAATACATTTATTTTTCAGATCTTCTATTTCTTTGTCGAAAAGCCACAGCTATAGCCTGTTAACAACATCTTGGAAAGACATGGTTGCTAAACACTATTTAGTCTGTCTAGTCTATCCTCATAGTATTGAATTTAATTGCTTTGTGTTTATATTAAATAATTAAGCAAGAATGAAAATGATTTAAATTTTTGTGCATTTTATGGATGCTCTATGAATTCACAAAACTATTATAGATACAGCATATACTGTAGATACTAGATTTTAGATGTTATGTAGCTGGAGTATGAGTACCAATAACATAATTTTTGCTATATATTTTCTGGAGGTGTATATAATATGCTGTTAGTTTGCAAGCAGAATAAGAAATGCAGCAGTTTCAGCTACGGCCCTTGAAAATCTCATGTTCTCAGGATATTGCTAGCAAGCTGCAGTTCTAACTGGTGGAAATAAAAAAGCGTGTTTGATATTCAGTGTGAGAAAGAATTCAAAGCTAACAGGTAATTTATTGGCTTCTGTTCACATAGGTTCATACTCTGGCATTTCTGAATCACTTGGGATTCAAACAAATCTCCACATGCAGAATAAAATTCCATGGATCCATAAAGTTGTTTTTAAAATGTGTTTTCAAGTCCTTGAAGCTTTTGATCTGCATTCATGTGAAATTTGAGCCAACTTTGACATGTGACTTCCAAACCCTTGGGTGAACATAGGCTTACGTTCTGGAACCTGATAGCAGAGCTGCAGCACTATGAAAACTTGCTTGGGACTATTTCACAAGAGGTAAAGTTAAGTATGGCTTGAGGCCAAGGTGCACTGGAGTTGATTTCATCAACAAATTCTTCTGAGGTTTTTTTTTTTAATTTTACTGTTTAGAGGAGAGCACTAAAACATTGGACTAAACGGGTTATCTCAAAGATAACCAAACATCAATTGTCTGAAACAGGAGTTGAATAATCAGTGTTTGATCTACTCCAGTTTGGGGCTGGATAAAGCTTTTGTTCATATGCAGTGATTGCTACCAATAGACAAGAAAAAATTACATCACAGGAAAATAAAAAGGATGTTTAAAGAAAGTGTGAAGGAAAGCAGTTTCTTAACTGTTCTGTAGCTACTCAGTTTACCTCCAAGCCCTGTTAATTCACCCTAAATCAAGCACCAAACATATGGTATGCACAGATGGTTCATGCAGCTGCTCAGGCCTAGAATCCAGGTGGGTGTTTCTCTGCAGTTTTATCATATTTTGTTTCAAAATTGTGTTCTAGTTTTTAATGAGAAAGTTTATGAGAATGCAGCAATAAAAAATGTCTCAGGTTAAGAATGCTGGGAATAGACACCATCCTCATTTGGGGCTAACTTGCATTATGACTTGGTGTCAGGCCCTGGATCTGAAATAGGGACCCTCAGGGCACTTTTCTCAATTGGTATTTCAGCATTAGTTTAAAGTATATTCTGTTCATGGGTGCTGAGATTCCTGTACCAGCTCACCACCACACAAGAAACAACACTAGATTTATTTCCCTAAAAGAGAAGATAACACTGAGGAAGGACTCCCAATAGAGCAGGTGGCCAGTGGCAGTTATTGGAATCAGATAAAAGTTATTTAGAGAGTTTGTAATTGCTAAGTGTTCATACCAAGACTAAGTGATGCTTCTGGGTTGCGTTTTTCTGCTTTGTAGAGCAACAGACTGAAGCAAATATGTCCTAAGAAACACGTGATCATACTGGATTGTCTTGTCCTTTCTCTCTTGTTGATTCTATTCTATTCTCAACCAATGAATTACTCAATCTAAATTATGGACGTTAGGAGAATTTAGTACTGATACTTCCTGCATCGACACCCTAACTTGATTGTAGCTTCTGCAGGGCTCTCTTTCACATTTGGAAATGTGTCAGAAGGAGATCTCCAATTCTCTCTCTAGATCCTTGTATCTTTCTCATTACATTGGTATTACCTATTTTATTACCCTTCCTTGGGTTATGCGAGAGAGTCACTCGTGCTGTGCTGTCTGAAGGATCGGTCTCACAGAGCTGGAACGAAGGTGCTCTGTTTATAGTGGGTTCCAGCAGACCTGTCTGGGGGGATGCTGCATCCTAGTTCACTGAGACACTGTGGTTTTAGAGACGTAGCTGGCTAAAGGCTTCAGAAACACAATGAGATTAAATATAATTTCTGATATTATCATTATTGAAATTAAGTTGCAGCTTTTACAGAGATTATCATTTGTTCTTAAGATTAAAGGATTGAAGTCCAAAAATTGCAGTCCTCAGGATCTCACTAATCAGCTGTCTAATTCTAGAGCTGTCTGAATAACATACACAAAGTCACTAGTAAAAATGTGTAATACAGCTAGTTAGAGCAACCATTTTCACCCTACTCTCTGGACTTGAGATTCTTGATCAAAGGGAGGTTTCTTCCAGAAGTTCAGAAAATGATGAGCCAAGCAGAGTTGATCTAATAATTTGGTGAAATAAAAGGGATCATTCTGCTTCTCCTTCCCACACCTGCTCTATGTGCACCCTCCAAACAGTACTTTGCACTAGTTCTGGAGTTTGTCAAAACATGGATTCATTTCCCAGAATTTGGCAAATAACTAATCTAGCAATAAAATTAGTATTTTCCCAATTTCAGCTGATCACTGGGGGGCTGTATAATTGTCAGAACTGGAAGAAAGGAGAGGAGATTAGGAAGGGGAGGAGGGTTAGGACCATCATTCACAGGAGCAGCTGCCAAGTAAATCTGAAATTGGTTCAACTGCCTCAACTAAAGCTCATCTTACAGAGATGATGTCTCAGATGGATGGTGAGGACCTGTGCCTTAGTAAAGTGTTTCTCTGTTAGCTGACTTGGATTACTTCACATTTTGTTTTTAAACATTTAATTCTCAGGTGCTTTTCTCCTTCTACTCATTGACTGTATATAGGATGGTGAATTTTAGCATTTAAGTTACTGCTAGGCAATGTGTTGCTCAACTTTGCAGTTCTCAACTCCATCCAGATCTATGCCTACCTTTTCTGTGGAGGTTGACATTGAAATCATCTTTGGGCTTTTCTTAGGCAAAATTCATGTAGATTGAAGTTCAATTCGTGCTTTTCCTGTACAAAAAGGGCAGACAAAATAGAGAGGAGATTGCTTGGTATAAATTAAAAAAAAAAATCGGCTAAAAGCAATGAAGTTATTCACCAGCTAATGATCTTGTCTGGTTTTTTTCATTTTTGGCCCAAACCATTCCAGTTGGGATTTTTATTTACCTGTGTTTAAACAGGCTTATCTCCACTGCAATTTTAAACATTTTTTGTATTGAGAACTAAAGAAAGACCTCTAGATCTGGGCTTTTTAAAATTTAATATAAGTACTTTTAGATGAAATTGCTTCAAGATATGGTTCCTTTCTGCTCTTCAGTAAAATTTCATTAAGTGGCTCAATCTAAAATATTGGATGGATTTATCTCAGAGTAAATGTTTTTATTATTCCCTTCAAAATAAAACACTTCTCTCAGAAAAAGATTGAAAGATTGCTTTCTACTGATATGACTACAGTGCAATAGTAATTGAGGCAACGCCTAGATTCTTTGTCAGGAATGGCATTTTTCTGCCTGGAAGGTTTCATGTAAATACATTGTCATTGCTGTAACAGAAACCCTCCCCAGTCTAACCTAGTTCATCATAAACCAGGAGAATACGCATTATAGGAAATCTAAACTTGGACTTGTTAGTTGTGAAAGAAGTAAAAGATACAGGGAGGCACTTTAGGTGAAATGTTTTGCTGCAGAATAATAAAATCTAGATTCTGTTGAGCATGTAAGACTGGACTTCATAAGCGGTCTTGCTAAATTAGATAACAGAAGTTTTATTGTTTGTTTTTACAATAATATTGTAATGTATCTTGGTGCAATATTGATCACAAAATTTTGTCTCAAGTAAATATTGTCCTTATTGGTTTACTTGTATTTACACCACTCTTTTTTTTTTTTTTTTTTAAGTTGAATTGACAGTTTTTAATGAATTTTTCTGTGAAAATGTGGGTCAGGCTAGGAGTCTGCTGTTTGTAGGAGAAATCAGGAGTGTGTATGTATTAAGCATTTATGTATCCATGGTGAGATAAAAGGATACTAAAGTTATTTAGAACCTTATAGCCCAGGAATTATTTTTTATTCTTGTTTACTCAATTCCTAATTCACATTTCAGGATTTTTAAAGAAGTCATTTTCAGTACAATATTCATATACACTTTAATGTCTAACATTGCATCTGAGATACATTCAGATTTTTTCATCTTTGTACAGATTCGAGAATAAAAACCCGTAAGTATTAGTTCAAAGGATCACAAATATGTCCATGTGATAGTGCTTTAAGCGTTTGTTGATGAAGCACCTATGCATACTGAGTTTCAGGTCAAAATATCTCAAAACATACCAATACTGAACATGAAATAAAAGCTTTCATCAAGTAAGTTCAATTCTTTTTGAACTTTTGCAAGAACTTGGCTGACCTCTCTTCGTTATATTTGCCTTTCTATATACCTACTTTTGGGCTATTTCCAAACAACTAGAAGTATAAAATACACTACCTTTTCTCCTGAGATTTTCAGTCCAAGTTTTCTCACTTCAGAGTATAACAGACTTGATTTTTAAGTTGAATAATAGTTTAGAGGAGAAAAATGTTCTTGTATGCCTATGAAAATCAAATTTTAGCTTAGTATAGGATGCTAAACACATTTATTCATCCAGAGTATGGACAGAATGTAAAGTGGTGATTGTACAAAAGCATCAGGAATCAGTTATTCTAGGCACATCAGTGGATTTAGACTAGCTTTTGAATCTCTCAGCTCTGATTTAACCATAAACCACAAAGAAACAATTATATTTTAGTTTTAATTTTCTGTATGCTATTTAGTTGTATTTTATATGTTAATGGTGTTTTCAAAGCCCTATGCAAAGCTGCAGATCTTTTGGATTTACTCCCCAGAAATCAGTTATTGAGCTGAGGTGGCAGTGAATGGCTCAGCATTTTGGTTTTTTATGGTCAGCAAATGAAGCCTGATGAAACTTTGCAAATAGGAGTACATGACAAGAGGGTGCAGAGGGGCAGTCAGCTTTAGTGCCAAAGCTTGGACGCTGCCATACACTTGCATAAAAGCAACACTTCCAAGTGCTGCTCTTGGGTACAAAGGAATCTCTAATCCCATCTGAAGTTCCTCTAGAACCTTGAAGTAGAATAACAAAGTAACCTTCTAGTAAATTTGCTAACCACCTTTGGGACAACAAAATGCAAACAAAGACATGATCTTAAAAACGATGATTGAAGCCTGTAGCATTTTAACGACTTGACAGCTATCACTGTGTTGCTTTACAAACAAACAGAAACCAATACCAATTTGTCTCTTGGGCAGGGATGTAATTGTATAAAGACTCAGATTAAGTCCTTTGCTTTTAATACAGATCTCAGGACTGCATAATAAGGTATACTTAGAATCATAGAGTTTAAGTTAGAAAAGGCCTCTTAGAGCATGTAGTCCAACCGATAAACCAGGACTGCCAAGTCCATCACTAAACCATGTCCCTAAGTGCAGGGGTGGTGACTCAGCCACTTCCCTGGCAGCCTGTTTCAATGCTTGACAGCCCTCTCCACGAAGAAATTTTTCCTAATATCCAGTCTAACTCAAGCTGCAGTGCAGCTGCAGTAGAGCAATTTTTTGAGTCACTTTGCTGTAGAGTTAATGAGCAGGCAGGATATCCTCCATGCAGAAAACCATTATGTTTTCTACCTCACTAGCTGCTTCAGACCCTCTGATGTCTGAAAAAGTATTAGGAAATGAGTATAGGCTTATTAAACAGGAGGCACACTGGAGTGAAGGATAGTATTGCTGAATTGCCTACTTCTGCCATGAGAGAGATATAAATTGAATGGTTCTATAAAATTTGAGTTTGCCTCCTATAAAATACATATAAGCAAATAAAATTACTTTTAGGCTATCATGCACGTCTGTTGATTTCCCCAGTGGAGTTAATTTTAGATCCTGTGACTGAAGGAAGAGACAAAGACTTCCAGCTGAATGCAGAAGGAAGATGCCTGGCATCAAATGCCAAATTCCTCATTCTAACTTTGAATCAGACATGCCTTGCTCCAAGGAAGGAATTGGAGCATCATAGGCTTCTAAGAGCATAGGAAAGGATACTGGAGTAAGAGGGAAGTGAAAACACAGAAAAACTGGGTGAGCATGTGTATTAAAAGTGAAGAAAATAATTCTCTGGAGATATGTCTTGTGGCAAATTTGTATAGCATTGAACAGTACTTTCCAGGAACATAATAGAGACCTTCAGGAATTACACAAAATACTCACTGAATATTACCCTCTTGTACTGTCTTTCAAGCCTTTCATAAAATTCCTTTGTGACAACATCAGATCAAGACTTATCAAGTTAATGAGGTTAAGGTGTGCTTATTTCTCATCATGTGTAAAAGAATAGATGGCATGATGTCTGGCCACCTTTGATTCCTTAGCTCAGCAAGCCAGCGCACACTTGCTTCCTTGAAGACAGCCCTTTGCAGGAATTCAGAGCAGGTCTTGGACCTGTGCTGCAGTTTCTTAGTGTGACCTTTTGACCATTTTACTCTACCAGTTACCTGATTTTTGAACATATAAATTATAGTAAAAGTACATAGAAATGCATGGATTGCAAAGACGCATGTATGTATGCACATACATGATAGAACAAGAGGACACAGTCTTCAGCTGCACCAAGGAAAATATAGGTTGGATATCAGGAAAAAGTTTTTTTACAGAAAGAGAGATAAAGTACTGGAATGGTCTACCCGGGGAGGTGGTAGTCACCATCCCTGGATGTGGCGCTCAGTGCCATGGTTTAGTTGAGGTGTTAGGGCATGAGTTGAACTAGATGATCTTGAAGGTCTCTTCCAACCTAGTCATTCTGTGATTCTGTGATATAATCCTAACATGCAGTACACACAGAGGTGATATCCTTCTCCCCTATATTCTAGAGGATGTCTCTGTAAAAGGATAGCTATTTCAAATTCGTGATCATGGTGGGATTCAGAAGGCAGAAGAACCAATGGAGGATGTACTGCATACAGTATCGGGGCTCTGCTGCAGCGAAATACTAAGCACAACATGAGTAATTAGTTACTATTAAACTCCTGTCCAGTCTAATGGTCAGGTTTGGAACAGAAATATACATGGCAGGAAACTGCTGCTCTTGGGAGGGGAAAAAGGCAATAGAGCAGCAGACAGACTTCATTTTTTGGAATGCTTTAAAGAGCAATGCCAAAACAATATTCGAAATAAGTGACTTTGGAAAAATTGCTTTTAAAGTCAAATCATAAACATTTTTTATGCATGAAGACGGAAATCTGTGACCTACTTCCTGAAGTGGCTTAGATGTAATTTACTTAGCAAATGCAAGTTACATGCAGAATTGTAGGATTTTTGATTTGCATCATTAAGTAGATAAAATTCCTTAGGGAGACACTTTCATCATTAGAGAGGTAGGAGTGTAGCCATTTTCATGTGAGCCTAGTTGCATTTCTGGGCGAGAGGTGTAGGGGTTGCCCAGGTGAGTTTGGTGATATAAAGGAGAAAAAAGTTTTAATGTAGGCATGAGAACCTGCTTTCACCTACTTTCAATGGATGAATTGAAACACACTCAGAAAGTTGAACTGCGACACCTTATTTTCAAAAAGTAATTTAACTCTCACATGAGCTGAATAATTTCCATGTTCCCATGATGTCCAGATGTTCTAGATGTCTAACAGAACCACTACAGGTAAATGCCTAAACCAACATGGATTATGTCTAGACCCTCTTCACAGAAAGGTCCAGCCCTAGAATTTCTGTGTAGGTTTGCTGACAGTTTGGCTAACATTCCTCTGTAACTTGTTTCTGCTTATCATGGACCACCTTCCCAGAACACCGAAAGACAGAAATATTGGATAAATACTTGACACAGAAGGTAAATGGCAGAGTCCCCTTAGAGTATGCAAAAGTTTGACTTCTATTACATTCATCTTGCTACAGCTGACACCAGCTATCTCTTCCTTATCCCCAGTGATTCTTTTCTTTCATGTTAGATTTTCAAGGATTGCTACAAAAGCTGAATTTTTAGAAAATGACTTGTATTAAAAGGAAATCTAGGCTTTAGACATTTGCTGTGTGGTTATACACTGTGGAACTCAAAGCCCAACTCTGCCTGTCTCAGCTGCTTGCACATGCAGCAGTTGTAAATGTGGCATTATGTGGGACAAATCCTCTGTGCTTTGAGCTGAGGGAGCAGTTTCTTTCATTTTATTTAAGTTAGTGAGCTCATGAAGCCTTTCCACTTGATGAAATAACTGATAGATTAATAATATTTTATTTTTAATCAAGCTATTGTTTAATAAAGTCAGTTTAATCTGGAATCATATCCACATGAAGTAGGTAAACTAGAATAGTTAAGGCAAAGAAGGAGAATACATTATTCTGTTAAACTATGCTGTTATTATGTCAATCAATTTCCCTAAGCTGACATGTTCTAATGGCCAGATTCTATGAGACTGGAAATGTATCCTGCAAATCTTACTTGCAGCAGTTCATATGATTTATTTTTTTAAATTGCTTTTGTATTTATTTACTTCATTGCTTGCCAGGTGATAGAGATTTCTGGACATGGAGAGTAATATTCTGTGCCTGCACCTCTCCTCTAATTTATGTATTCTGCTCTCAAAGGCAAATTTTTGAGGTAATAAAATCTGCCGCAAAAATGACTCTATCCTGACCTAAATTTTTTAAGCTGAATTCATCTTAGTGAAGTTATGAACCTTTCTAGATGTGCCATGGTGATGGAATAGAAAGCATACTCTTGAAGTAGAATGAACTTTGGTGACAGGTGTGCTGGCAATGACTTACGGATTCCTTTAGAATGGCATAAAAAGTCCTTATTTTCCTGTTATAATTAGAGGAGTGTGTGTCCCTTTTTTGCTGATTGCTGCTGGGATTTTTCCATTAAGAGTGAAAACAAGCATCTGCCTCATAGGGCCTTATTAACCACAATCCCAGATGACACATTGATGGGAAGGCAGTGTGTCTGCAGATCTATTGGACCTGCCAGTTCCCTCTTGGTACCTCTTGTGTCAAATGGAAGAGATCAGAGGCACTGAGATGCTGGTGTTTGAAGCTACCCTTTTTCTGCCTTGGAAAGCTGATGTCACATTATTTGGGAGATGTAATTCCCTTTTCCCAAATGGCTAGGAATTAAAACCTTCTGTCAAATGCAGCTGGAATTGCCCAACATTTCAAAAGCTGTGGGTGGAAGCTGAAACAATGGGGTCTGATAGACGGGCAGAGTGACTGACAGGTGACCACACACAGACTTCGTGCTCTCTTTTCACCTAAGAGCAGCATGAGTGTCTTCCCTCACCAGGTGGGGATGAAGGAAGAAGCACCTAGCAGGGTTGGAGTGACCCTATGGTACCTCTTGCCTCCTCCAGCAGTTGACACAAGGTGCTTTTAGCCCTGAGGGAATGCGGGTATTAAATGCTAAACTTTACAAGGACATAACAAGTTCTGACAATTTTTTTTCCCCTTGTGGTTTTCCTTAAAATTAATTACTGTCACTGTAAATGCCTCTTTTATTCATGTTTTTCTCCTGCTTGTCTCTGGATCTTGGCTAACAAACTCTTGGCTTCTCAGCTAAAAGTCTTCTCAAACCTCTCAGAGATGGATTTTCACGCTGTTTTTCATCTCTGGAGTATCTGCTCAGCATCCATGAAAAAATAATTATAGTAAAGTTAATTGGGTTACTATAGATTTATATAGTGTAGAAAATACAGTCACCTTTTATTTCCTGGGTTTCGCTTTTTTATAATCTGGTGGGGAATGATGAACCTTAGTCACCGATCCAGAGCACATTCATTCTGTCTCTGGCCTTGATTTTGTTAGATAGTTTTTCTTAAAATAAATATTATTTTGCTTTCAAAACAGAGTCAAGTCAGTGAAAAGTGGGAATGAGATATGAAAAAAGTCAGAATCAGTAAAAAAAAACAACTTTAAGTGACATTGGAGTCAGTAGTAGAAGCTTTGTTTGTTACTGTATTTGCCAAGGCACATGTGTAAGTGGCTGCGATCCTCTAGCTCCTGGTAATTGGAGAAGCTGAAAGCAGAAAGAAGCTGTTTGGGATTGTAATGAGAATATGTTTGTTCAGGGTTGTGTTTTTTTTTTTTTTTTTTTTTTTTT
>VZTE01005134.1:1275852-1290588 GCA_013397775.1 Eulacestoma nigropectus | reverse complement strand
TTTTTTTTTTTTTCCTCCTTTTATATTCGTCAACTTTACTGGTCCCTTTTCTATGCCCAAGAATTTCTGTTTTTTTTCCAGAACTCCTGAGTCTGGAAAGAGAGCATCCTCAGTTTCTGTAGAATCTGAAGGGAACTGAAGGGCTCTCCAGGCCAGTAGCCATACCATGAGTTTATATCTTGTATTTCCTTTTTCTCTCACCCAAGAGCAGTGAAGAAAACATCCAAAGTGGCTGCATGTTTGGTGCTGCAGGCAATACCATGTCTCTAAAAGCTTCTGAAAGCACAAGAGTAAACATGATAGCTTCTGGGCATGTTCCAAGACTGAAAAAAAACCCCTTCTGCATCTCCTCAGTCTCCTTCTGTTTGTAGACATGAACACTGTCAACAGCATTTGCTTCACTCAGGGGAGCATATGCATCACAATATGGCCTTTAATTACTCAGTCGTAAACTATTCCTCAAGTAATATGGAATTGTATCCATATTGCTCTGTAACCTCAGATCACTGTTTGCTGCTCTGCATGGGCCCCTTGTGTGAGAAGTACATGGAATTGCACATAATATGTTAGAAAATATTTACACATTTTAATGCTATCTGTAGTCAGTGTTAATTTTTAGTTTTAGAAAAGCTCACTCTTGCGAGGCTGCAGTTTGCAGTGTCCTCACCAGCTCAGCGCAGCTTTGATGTGTATGTTGGCCTTGGAGGACAGATCCTTACTGACCTCTCAAGCTACAGGTGGTGTTGTGTGACCTGAGAAAGGTTCTGGGGAGCAGCCATGAATATGAATATGTTTTTCAATTGTGATGAACACTGAACCCACATAAACCCACACTTCATTGTGGGTTTATGTTGAAAAACTGCAAAACCTTAGCTTGACTTCTTCTGGAATTCCTGATTGATGTTTCTATTAGTCTGTTGATCTTAGTGATATTGTTTGAAACACAGGCCTTAATTCTTCCACCTAGAGATGCTTGCACAGATGTACTTACATAGAATTCTGCAGGACTTAAGTCTTATACTGCAATAGGCTGTGTTTTTTCTTTCCTTTTTGTTCTTCTTTTTTTCTTTTTTTTTTTTCTTTTTTAATTCCTGCTCTGTAAGTCAAGAATAGACACATTTAAATTTTTCAGAAACAAATGCATGACCTAACATTTCATGCAGAGTGTCAAGACATTGCAGAGTGTAATTTTAAGGATGAAAATGGATATTGGTAAAAGGAAATGCCGATGTATCCAAACTCTGCATTCCCAAAGGATGCCACTGTAATGTAATTTGCTAGAGATTAAAGCATGAGGGGGAAGGGTCTCTACTGCCTGCCATACTGCACTAACAACAAACACAGCATATTTTAAAATGATTAATGGTGAGAGGATAAAAAACCTATTAATTTTAACAGATGTTAATAAACAGTATTTAATAGGAAGAAGGCTGTACAGGATGTCTGATATTTATTTATGTCTAGCCAGGGGTACAAAAAGAGAAGAGTATAAATTATTCCTGACATCTCGATTCTCAACAGAATTCTGTTGCATGTAGAAAAGCTATGCAATATCTTTAGTTTATTATAAGCTATGTGACCTGTGCGTGTGGTTATGAAATGAAGCGTTGACAAATGCTTTCCTCTAAGCAGAAACAGTGCTGTCAGTCTGGAAATGTGGAATTGCTGTGCTTCAGCTAGCACTAACTCCTGGGCTCTGTTCTGTCATTTTGAGGTGTTGGCTGTAATGTACAAAATGCAAGTTTAAAGAGAGATGCTTTTGTCAAACCCGGGAGTAGGGCACTGGAAAGAGTGTGCATGGCTGAGGATAAAGAAAAGGGGTAAGAAAGGCAGGGAGGGAGTGGTTGTGAACTGTTTTTCCTTCAGAACCTTTGTGCTGCTATGGAAAAGGAGTGGTGTCCAAAGAAACAAACCAGTTAAATAGAAAAACTAAAAATGTCAGGACTCCATTATACATGAACACAAGGAGATATGCTGCAAATGAATCACTGTGTATAAAAGGCGGAGAAACCAGATCCTTAGTGGTGTAAGTCTATGCAGCCCTGTGTGAATTGATGAATAAATACTGAAGGAACAAATTGAGGGAGGAAGGTGCCTGGTTGGGCAGGATGCACTCAGAACTGTGAGACAGGGGGGATGCTGCATGCACTGAGGGTGTGGTTGTGGAAAGAAGGGACAGGACCACAGAAAAGCAGTTAACGTGTTGAAATTCCCTCTTTCCCTTGCCCTGTGTGTACGAGACACTTGCTGCTAGATTTTAGGAGCAGACCTGGCTGCAGAGCTGTGGGCTGGAGTCAGACCTGTTGACTGCACTGGTACCTGGTTGAGCCAGGTACTGCTCAGTGGGAATTTGGTACTGAATAGGTAATTTTTAGGTACTTCATTCTTGCCACCCTCCATAGTTGCTATGGAAGGAAGCTTTGATTTTCTTAGCTCAAGTACCTCGTGCCAATTGACTTCTTTATGATTTGAATTTACTTGCAATAAATCTCCCACTTACAATAAATATGTAGTCCTTGTCCAACAACCGGCATGCTCGGTGTAAAGACATGACATATATTAATGGAATGAAGAGAATAGCACATTCCACTGCATTATTAACACCTGAACTTGCTATGAGAAGTAAAATATATATATTAAGTAGCAAAAGCAGGAAGAGATTGAGATGGGGACTAAGGGAGTACAGGGCAGGGGTCCAAAGGAGGAGAAGCTGTATATAATACCAGACAGGCTACTGAAGGTTCCTAGAGGGGCTATTTCCCTACTATAGAACAGGTTTCTGGGAAAAAGCACCGAATGAGGAAGATGTTCTATGTTTATGTTCCACTCTTTAGATTAAGAAACCTTCAGCACTTCCTAATGCAGACAGAGCCCCAAGTTGTCATCCTTGCTGTCTCAAAAATTAAGTCTAGTTTCCACTACAGTTTCACCACCACAATTCTTCTATAAGCTGCTCTCAAACTTTTGCTAATCTTTTCTCTCCAGAACTGTGGTCTTTTCCTCAATAATCTATTTCTGAGCACCTTATCTCCTCCTGATCATTCCTGGTTCTTCATGATGCTCCTATTGCCCCCAAACATCCTCCTACTGAAGCCCTTTTGTCCTTTTTTTTCTCACAGACTTCTCACTTTAGGCACTCTATCACTCCCACTGTGGTGGCTGGCACCTCCTGCTGCCACACCTGTACCTGGTATTGTGGGTTTTTTGGGGGAAAGGAATGAGGACTTAAAATCCCCCTCTTCTTCCAACCCAGAGGCAGACGGCAATTATTAAAGCAAAAAGAATCCTCTAGTGGAGACCTCAGGGATATATCTAGGGAAGAGTAGACATACTGTAGTCTCAGGTACAACTGTGAAGTCCCCAGATCTTGCCAAAGTGCACTGAAGACTGATAGCAGAACAGTTCTTGGAGAGGAGGATGATAACAGGAAGGTAACTGATGTGAGGACCGCCTTCTTTCCCACTTCTCTCACTGTTAGCAGCTTAGCTTGCTAGAGTGAATCACAGTCCTGTATGAATGTTAGGATCTTAGGCTTGCTTATTTTTAATTTGTCAGGAAAGAAAAATCTCCAAGATTGGTCCAGCACTCATCCAAAGGAACAGCTCATAACACTTGAGTTGGTTTGCTGTTGCAGTCTTACAGTGTTCATTCAAGTTCCAAAAGAAGCCTTTTTAAAAAAAATTTTTCCTTGTCTTCTCCTCTATGACATGGCCAAGCCCTGGGAGCATATATAATGCAGTCCATCTATTAAATGACTCACCTTACCTCTGTTCCTTAGTCGTCCCTCATTGTCTCTGAGAAGGAAAAAAGCTGGGACCAAACTGCAGCTGCCCAAAGTAGATAGGAGGCCAGCTAGACATAAAAAAAAAATTTGATCAGTATTTAGGTTTAGGTTTTATTTCCTGTGGATAGGTCTTCACTCCTTGGTATTGTCTCAGGCACCTCAGCTTAATATCCCAGCACTAACAGGGCCCAAAGAGGATGACTGTATTTTTTTTCAAATCCAAGAGCAGCCTGGTACTCTGTTACACACACTTCCCAGACCCTTTTTATTCCATGCAGATTTTGCATTGTCTATGGAAGTTCCCTGGTATCTTGCTCCTGAGCAAAGCTCTAAGCTGAGCTCTGGGACAAGGCATATGCCATTCATTAGTCATGAGCTACATTTGCATAGCAGAGTATTCTAAAATTCTCTTGGAATAGCAAGGAACAGACAATCACTACTAGCCTGGGGTCAGAGAGAAACTTCCTCTCAGGGGTGTGCCATTCTATGTTTGTCTTGTATTTTCCTCCAAAGCAGGTGGTGAAGCACTGTTAGAGCAGGATATCAGATTAGACAGCCCAGGGCAATGTGTGCTCCTTTGTTCTCCTTCTTTCTGCCTCTGAGGCAGCTGGAGGTGGAGTACCTGTTTTCCATTTTCTCTGAGAGTCCAGGAAAGGTGTGTAGCACATAGAATATTGCTTTTCACTGTAGTAGAGTTCCTTTTATCTGTTGCACAACGGTCTTGAATTCTTTAGAGAAAAGTGCTATAAGAGTTTGTAGTGCCAAGTGACCACCTAAACAGAGACTTTAAAGCTGTGCGACATTATGTTTCTCAATGCTTGGGTATTGCAACCTGCAGGGAAGAGTGACCAGACACACAAAAACAGTTGAGACAGAACATTTGAGGAAGGAGGAAACTTTTAATAGGAAGAGGACAGACATCATGGTCTCCCAGGTGGGAAGGGGAAGAGTGGGCAGCAAGAGGGGACTGTGCTTCTGCAAAAAGTTTAACGTTCAGGCTTTCATCTTCACGTATGTCTGAACACATGGATGGTCTTCCAGCCAAATACATGAACTTCCCAGCTGCCAGAATTTGTGTGGCCGTCCTCAAAGAGGCCAGTGCTGGGGTGCTGATGCCATGTCACTGGGGTCCTGTACAGAACAAGGCCATTAGATCTAAGGCCACACGCAGATTTTGTCCATAATTCCCTCCAGAGTACAAAACGGCATTACTGAGCCTTAATTCTATTTTCACTTATCATCTCCAGCTGTTTCAGCCTGCAGTACTAGTTCTTTTATTAGTAACAGCTGTACCAAATTTCAGAGGCAATGCTCTTGTTAATTTTGCCTGAAGCAGATTCTGAATGTCTTGAAATATCCCTAATCTAATTGTGCATTTAATATTCAACAGCAAACATGAAGACCAGAGTCATACCCAAATACAGAAAAGGAGAAAATATTATTAAGTGAGTAGGCTACCTCTAGCTTTTATCTTTCTGCTATTATATTTGTTTTGGGGTTTATGGACATAATAAATTTCAGGGACTAAGTGGAGTCTATTCAGTCTATCAAGGCTCATTTTCTTTTAATACTCTAATCCCCTCAGGATACTATTTGCCCTAATTGTTTCTTGAATGATCCTCCAGTGTTTAAGCTTCAGCCTCTGACTCATATGGTATTCTGAATACACTTGTGGCTCTGTGCGAAGAAAAATGGAACACACGACATCTGTTTCAAATTTGTTTTTCTTTACTTTGCAATTATGCCCCTTGTCCTCTTATCTGTCTCCCAGAAAAAAAAGGGTAAGTGCGTTTGACATTAACAATGCTGTTTAAGATTTTATATACAAAAATTAAATCTCCTCGGACTGCTTTTTTATAGCCTATAAATTCAGATTTGATGGTCTCTTCTCCTACCTTCTTGTCCTCATATCAATTGGGCTGCTTTTCTTCTGAACTTTACAAACATTACAAACATTAGGCAGGACCATGAAGCTGTGTGGGCCAGAAGGATAAATGGCATTGAAGGGAGAGTGCAGCCAGACTGCTCTTTTCCCACTCACAACTGGTTTTGACTGTGACTTAAATTCCATGTATATTTTCACATTATTTAAAAAAAAAATTATTTTAAAATTCTTTTGCATTATTTGGATTAATCTCATTCACAAGGAAACATTTATTTTTAACTTCAATATTTTTAGACCAATACCTATTATTCTCAACATTGTAATTTTATTTCTGTAGAAGTCTTACTGAAAAGTAACAAAAGATCTTTTAAAAAAGTCCAATCTATGGTCCTGGTAAAGAAGCTTATTTCTCTGCATTTTTTAAGTGTTTTGCCCATCCTGATTTGAAGAGTCTCCAAGTTCTGTGATTTTTCTTGGAAACTATTTTAGTCTTACAGAACTTCATTTCAGGAAGGATATTCGTTGGACATTGTCTGAATTTCCTGTTCTTACATTCTTGTCATTGCTGATATGTGTATTTTTATGTATTGTGCTAAAGGATGACTCACAACCCATAGTAAGGTCCCCTTCCCTTGCCCTTTAATCTTGTGCTAGGCCAAGATACACAAACTCAGTTCTTTTAATTTCCATTTAATTCAGCCCTACCGTGCCCTGAGCATTCCTGTATCTGCTTTCTGAGCTTCCCCCAGGTGCCCCTGGGGGACTGAGCACTTCCAACTGAGCCTGTCCTGCAGCCGTGCCAGGTGCCAGTGAAAAAGGCAACGGAGCCATCACAGTTTACATTAACTATAGATTTGCTCCCATGCCTCGTCTCGTGCATCCCTGGTATTGTGTTGCAATGTGATGCCTTCGACTTAGGCACTCCAAAACAGCTCAAGTATTTTCTGTAGTTACATCTCCTTCCTTGCAAGTAGGTCTTACAAACAACGCTGTCACTCACGTTTCTGATATAGCATTGACACTTCCCATATTTTTCACTGACATTAATTCATGTATAAGATTAATGTCCTGTCAACAGCCATAAAAGAGCATGTGTTTATTTTCAATGTATCTACTTATGGGAATTTTAAAATGTATTTTTATGATTTCCAGATCTGTTCTGCGTTATTTCCTTACCACAACCAGTTTCTGATGCACTTTCCAGGTTAGTAAAAGCAAATTTTCTATTATGCCATATTATGTATAATATACATGTTCTACATGTTTAAAATAGATATCATATTTATACTTTACATTTCAATGTAATGCTGTGTCTTGACCTTTACATTCCCTTAACTTAAATTTCTTTCCTATTCTAGATGTTCGATAAGAAAACTTCACGTGGTTGTGAACTGTTGCTTTTATCACCAGTTTGCATTTTTTGGTGCAGAAATTTTAGATTACAGTAGGTTTTTATATTCAAGCTACTGATTTTAATCTAGATAAGCCTTGGTCAGACATAGTATTTACTGTAGGCAAATATAGAATGCAAACTTTAAAATGTAATGGAGAACTTTTCTAAAATGATACATAAATTCCTATGTTCTAATTTTTTTTTTTTCCCAGAAGAAGGAAGAGAGAGCATTTAATAGTGAGTGGTGGAGGAAGCAATCTGTCATCAGTTTATATTTTGTTATTCAGGAGAGATAGAAAAATAGGAAAAAGGCAGAGTATTTGGAAAACATATCTAGTTTGTTCTTCTTTTCCTCGTAAAGAGATGAGGAAAATGAGAAGAAAATAAGAACAGTAAATTTTTCTACTTTTTTTTAAACCGATTTCCAATTTTTTTGTATTAAAATAGGAGGATTTAAAATGTTTGTTCTTACTGGTGATATTTTGAGGGCAACATGGAAATCACTGCTGAATTTTCAGTAGCTCTGACTGAAACCATGTGTCAAACGCTACTTAAGATCTGGGGCTATTTATGCAAAGTGTATCTGTATGTCTGGGTTGGCCCTTTCTCAGGCTCTTTTCTACTCCCCACCCTCTTTTCCTGAAATGTCACTGTGACTGTTGATGCCTGTAATCCTTCATTGACATAGTTACCAACAAAAGGAGAGGTTCTGCGCCTGCTTGCACAGGGAGGGCTGGTCAAGCACCGTGTGTCAGCCTGCAAGCCATGCAACAGCCATGGATGTTCCATCAATGGAGTATACAGAAGAGAGTTAGGGGAGTGGAAAATACGTTGATAAGTTCTGGGACATTGCTTTTGCAGTCGCACACCTTAGTCTTGAATTGTTCTGTTTGCTGCGTCTATGGGGTGGTCTCCAGCTCCAGGATGTATGATTTTGTCCCTGCTGCTTTTCATTGACAAATGTCTCTGGTGGCAAGTGTATGAAACCTGATAGACTGATTGGCCTTAAAGGGAATGCTCTGCTGCCTGGGGACTGCTCCTGGACTTTCCAGCAACTGCAGCAGCATGCTTCAGCTGAGCACTACGCTTGGCTCTGTGTGTCTCACTCTGCCAAAGTGCAGGATTCAAGCAAAGCTCATGTCTCAGAATCCCTAAGCCTTTTTCTTTATTACACTAGAGAAAATCTATTGCAGTCGCACAAAAATGTAGGTCATGGAGGTATGTCCTCTTTCCCTCTCCTTGAAATGAAAAATTTAGATGATTAATCTCTATGCAATCTATTTCCAGCTTTGGCTTCCAAGCAGATACTGTCAGAGAAAGTGGTACATCTATTCTTTACACTAAGTGGCATGAGGCAGAAGACAGAAAGAAATGTCTTCTATGTTCAGAACTCTAAGTAACAATAACAGTATTACAATAAGAGGCCTATGAGCACACGTGGATTAAACTACAGTGAGTAAATATGAGCAAATGCTGTCAAAGCTTTGTGAATAATGGGAAGAGATTGTCTGGGTGTATGTACAAAGTGAATGCCAATCCTTTGTGGCGTGTATGTGCCTTGGTGTGGAGGGCTGTGGGGGAACACAGATCAAGAAAATAAAGAGTGCGCCTAAGTGATAGGGAAAGGTCATTTGCGGAAATTTTGCTGAGGGTAAACTGGTGAAAGAAGGCCAGAGAGATGAAAAAAACCTTTTTCTCATCAAAAGGCAATGATCAAAGAAGGAAAACAGCTGGTAAGGGGGAAGGCAATATCACTGGTGATCAATTGCTTTACAAAAGACAGGTTAGCCATCACGTACTGAGGTGTTTAGCATATTAGGAGAGGATAGCTGGTGAGTGAAAGCACCTCAGAGATATCCAACATTTTATCCCAGCTGCTGTAAAGCTTGAAAAACTGCCACCCTTTGACTGTTGTGCAGTTGTTGCAGAAACTCAAGTCTACTGAGGAATTTTCAGACTACTCCTTGGAAATTCAATGAGACCATAAAAGTTTCTTTTCAGAATCAGCTTTTCCAAGACACTAATAGGATTAAATGCTCAACTCCTATTACTCTTAATGTAAGTTAGGCATCTGACTTCCCTTTATGCCTTTGAAAAACTCCTTGTTAATCTTCAGTTTACAATTTGCCCTCTGAGACTGCTCTCTCTTAAATAGACTCTGATCCTCCTGAGAGTTTGAAGGGCTGTAGATACTAAAAAAATCTCCCAGGAATGCAGTATATGTGGTGAGGGAGAAGTCTTATTCATTATTTTGCCCAGAATCGTTTATGCAGTTTCAGGCACAAATAACAGAACCTAAACATCCACCACTTCAACTAATAAATGAGAGTAAAGGTGCAGAGCAAAATATCTCAGTCTTGTGGTGCAGAGTTGTAAGAGCAAAGCTAAATCACTGTGGTAGTATATGATGCATGATTAATAAAGTCTGATGTTATTTAGTGGTACTACCCAGACAGGAAACCTGCACCACATCCTACAAACTGAACACTTGTTTGAGTCCTGCATAAGGAGAAAGTAACCAGAGAGGTATCCTGGCCCAGACATCACGTATTATGAAGAAACTCTTCCATTGCCTCTTTCTAGATTTACAGAGCCACAGAGGCTTCTACAGTTTTGAAATAAGCTGCACTACTTGAGCTAATGCCCTGAAAGTATCATCTGCAAACATCTTTGCTGCTTTAATAATTCATGTGGTTTTATGTTCTCCAAGGTTCATTACTCATGACTTGATTAGCGGCCATATCACATCCTGAACTAGCATCTTCCTTTCCTAAACCGTAAACAGACATTTGTGCTCCACACTTAGCAGATATTTCTCTGCTGACATTCCTAAAAAGAGCAAGTGCAAGATAGAGGCAGTGTATGGGAGGAGAATGAAGAACAAGGAAGCACCAGTCAGGAAAAGACATGGAAAAGTAAATGTGTATTTCCCGTGTCAATCAAATACCAGCTGAACCAAAGGTAATCTGAGCTTCAAAACTTAATGATCTCTGAATCATTAAGTGAAGCAAGCTTAGATAGATAATCTCTACAAAGTGTGAGTGATAACAAAAAGCAGTGAAGCCACAAACATTTCAGATTCAGTCAAAGAGATTCACTGTGATTGTCCTCAGGTTTGGCAAACCTTAACACAAACAGACCAACTCTGAGATAAGAGTAAGGATGCCCTTTTACAAAACATAATGAAACTGATAACTAAAGAGAAAGAGCAGGTGCACCGTGGAGGAAAAGAGCAATGTCTCTTCCCAAAGACAGCAGACACCTACTGAGATTCTCAGCAAGAAACCAATTCAAGTTCTCATATTTTATTTAAAATCAAACACTTATATTGCTCTTTTTCAGAATGTAGAAACAGAAAATATTTTACAGTGACTGAGATTGTGTCACTTACTTAGACTCGTGTAGACTTTGTGGGAGAAGATAATTTGAGAGACAGTCCTCTTGTTGGTAGGCCAGAACTGTCAGCCTCTCATAGTCTGAAATTGGCACCTGAGAAGTGTGTGATTCATTGAAAGCCAAATTTACTTTTGTAACTTGCTTGAATTTCCATGGAAATCTGAACTAAACAGATTTTGCACAATTTTGCATAAAGGTTTAGCAAGATTCCTTAACTGTGATTATTCTTCTAGATGTCATCTAAAAAAACCAACTTTACAAGCACTGACCAATTTATATAATTATTTCTGTTTCTGATTAGTTAGTCCACAATAAAGGTGAGGCCTTCATTGCGTACTTCTGAAGTTATGAATCTGTCTGAGCAACCAGTGCTGTTTTGCTTTCAAGCATTCGACTGAGTCCCTGGGGTGATGGTTTCTGACTTGTGTGCCTGCCAGCCGAACAACAAAAGCAACTGTTTTCAGAAAAAGAAGACAATGTGCATATTTAGCTATATTTAGCACAACCACAAGATTTGCAAGCCTTTTAATTACTTGTGAATAATTATTCCTGTGTCATCACTCATACCTTAATGCATGGTTTTGGCAAACCAGATTGAAAAAATCTAGCAGTACACAGTGCCAAGATACTTGAGTTAACTCTGAACTTAGTATTTGGGGCCCTATAAGCTGTGTAGGTACCTCAGAACTTGGTTTTATTTCAGTTTCCCAGCAAATCCAGCACCCTCCAAGGTGTGCTCACACTATACTGTTTCTCAAAGCACAGTGACTGTGTGTCCTGGATGGATAAGTATCCCTCCACGCCTGCACAGCTCCAGTCGGTGAGATGAGTTTACTTATCCTTGTGAAACAGCACTGCTACGGCAACATTTTTGAAACAGATGTGCTATTCTCAATGGCAGCTGGTTTCCACTGCTGAAGCAACAATTGGTCTGCATGAGATCTGGAAAATGTACAGCGATAACGGGTCCTTCCTACGGTGGTTGCCATCAAAAAAGGCATCATCTATTAACAACTCCTGCAGAGCAAGGCAACTAGAGTGCCTGACTCTGTGAGCTGTAGCAATAGTGACTGTAATAGCTGCTCTACTGCATGGTTAATTTAATGTAATCTCTAGCACTGAATACATCTGACTAGCTGTGAAGTTGTAGCAAACTTTGCTGAAGTGAAGAAACAGAGGAGAGTGGAAAAATATTTTACTGCAGTGGGATAGAAAAGGACAATGTATGTCAGGAGAACATCTTTCAACCAATTATTCTCACCCTTGCTAGTTCATTTTTGCCCTTCAAGTAAAGAGTTACTGATGTTTATTTTGGCTTTAAATGTTGCTAGGAAGTGTTAATGGCTTCTCAAAGTGCTTCTGCAGTACTGCTAAGCTGCAGTTAGAATGAAGATTGAAAATTATTTTGGTTAAAGAAGGGAAGGACCATTCTTTTGCTTTCTGAGATATATGCTGAGTGTATGGTTACTAGCTTACTGCAATTTATGTTTCATTTAATAGCTGGACTCAGATAGGTACTTTCTGCCGATAGTTGTTTTCATAGGGCCCAGATGTGGGGTTCAGATGACCACAGAGACTTTATTGTACCTTTCTTTTTGTACACTCACAGCCTCATTTTACTCCTCAGCAAGGAAGAATATTTTGGATTAGGGTCCCTTGTGATATTTCAAAAGCCTAAACTTGGGGTTCTAGCTTATGCAAAGAACATAAAATAATAGTGATGGGGAGTGATAATGTACTGAAATTATCAAACATCCATTACTATGCAATTTACATAAAATACACTTTACCAAAATGAAATGCTTTCCTCATTAAATCTGTTCTCCTTAAACAGTCCTTAAATCTGTTCCCTCCTCTTTTATGCCTTTCTTGAAAACCTTTGAGAAATGCATGTATACTATTTGCCTCAGTGCAGGTGTTCTGTTAACTTTTAATATTAACTCTGTTAATTTTATTTTGTTTTAAGAGAACCAGTGATGACCATTGTATCTGTGTTTAAAGACATGCAGACTAAAAGGATTAACTAATTTCCATCAGAGGATGTATTATAATATTCTACAAAATACCGTACACGACCAGAAAATACTAGAAAACATTGCATGCAGTACAATTACTCCATGACTGTAAGTAATTTCCAGCACTGTTTTTTCTGGGAAATTAATCTACTGGCATCTAAAGTTCCATATATTTAAATTTACTATAGAAGGCCTGGCAACAAAAAATATGACTCTTATAAGAAAGATCGTCTGACATAACTCAGAATGCAGCCTCTGATGGCTCTTTGTGAACTGTAGATAACTTATCAACAATTTCCATTATAATTTCAGTTTCAAGATTGATAGTCCAGAGGCAGATGTTTCCCTGTACTAAATACAAATTATTTCCTCTACAGGAGGGCACTTTCAGAGAGCAGGAAGTTGTGTCAGGGGAGGTTTAGGTTGGATGTTAGAAAAATGTTCTTCCCCCAGACAGTGGTTGAGCACTGGAACAGCTCCCCAGGGAAGTGGTCACAGCACCAGCCTGACACAGTTCAAGAAGTTTTTGGACAATGCTCTCAGGCACAGGGTGTGACTCTTGGGATGGTGCTGTGCAGGGCTGGGAGTTGGACTCAGTGATCCTCGTGGGTCCCTTCCAACTCAGCATATTCTGTGCTTCTGTGAATATTATGAACTACTGCCACATTAGTACTCATTTTCTACTAATATTTCCAGTGCATCACATTCTATATATTTTGAGTTTTTAATTTAAAAAAAATTCATTGCACTTCATTATTTTTATAGACTTCTCCCTCTCACAGATCTGTCTGAGATGCAGTTCCTCCCCCATGGTTGCCTCAGAAAGCCTTAAGTCCTTGTGTGTGCTTTTCACCCTTGCAACACCACAGCAGTAACCAAACCCAACCAGTCAGCATAAGGTGAAACAAAAGGAAAATATTCCATCCCAGCAGGATCTAGACTCTGAAGCTGCCCTACACCTGAGCTCAGAAGGCTTTCAAAGTCATTCTGGCTTTATGTTAATTCTCAGAATCAGGAAGTGAGCCTATATCAGTGTTTCAGTTTTGATAAAAAATGATATTCTGTAATTTGTCGCCCACTGAGCCCTCTGAGAGTCGGTCTGAAAATTAGCTTCCTGTAGTCTATGAGATGGTGCAGCTGGGAGCACACTGGCCTAGTTTGTTCCGAGATGGATGAAGCCTGTATGATGATTTCATGCACGGAGGTGAGATTTTTTCGCCTTCAGGGCACTGTGGCATCTGTAAACTCAGAATTTTCACAGAAGGATTCACACTGGGTTCCAGCAAACAATGGAGTGCTTATCCCTTGAAAGCTGGTATAAGTCTGTCATAAGAAATACAAGTGAGCAAATAGAACAACAAAACAAAGAGGTAAATATCCTTCGTGATGCTTTTGCTCTTCAAATGCTGCCAGTGACATACAGCCTTTTAAAACCAAAGTATAGCTTGGTTAGAACCAAAGACTGACTGAGAAATCATATGATAAGCTACTAATCTATCTATATGATTTCTGTCTCCTTCCAAGTCTCACTTTTTTTTTACTTCAGAGAAAGCCTCTGTTCCTCCTCATTCTTCACTCTTACCAGCTTTTGGTCTGTTTTATTTCGCCATCCCTCTCTTTTGAACACTGTTTTGAGTATTTTTAGTGTCTCTCTCTTTGTAAGATTGTCTCTAGAAATTTGGAATGGGATAGGATGCTTATGGACAAGAGTTTCAGCTATCATCATTCAGGTGGTATGCTGATTATTTACATGTGAGAAAATGTTGCATTATCTTCTTTTTTGCACTTCCTAAAGCTGTCACAAATAAAAACCACTAAGGCATATAGGAAATATTGGTGTGCAAATAATAGCTAAGCAGATTTCTTAATTTTTTGAATAGAAAATAGTCCTATCTGCTACTGCATTATCCTATGAAATATAAATTAAACTCTTGAAAAAGGAAAAGGAACAGATGTATAATGTTTATCTATGCTATTCCATTTTAGCTTCTTTATTTAAGATGTTGGATTCCTCAGACAATTTGAAATGTGAATTTAATTAGTTAGTTTACAGTAATTGTAGCCTGGTAGTAATAGAATTCTTGTTGAATATGGTACAGCGTAAAGCAATGACAGCTGGGCACTGTATAGAAAACAGGATGTGCAGTATTCTGTCATTAGGATCTGTTGTTCATTATTTCCAACAGTATTTCCTGAGTTGATTGTACATAGTCTCTGTAGCATATAGGATTCTTTGACCTGGTCTTCCCTGTTTTTTGGTTTT